>VFFE01007585.1:778363-815920 GCA_008921705.1 Burhinus oedicnemus | reverse complement strand
AAAAAAAAAAAAAAAAAAACCTGACAGAACAGAGACTTAGCTGTTGATTTCAGCCATGCAGAAGTTTTTTAATGGCCCTAAAAGTTGTCCTTTACTATTAGTTCTTTGAGTAAATGACTTGGCATTCAGTAAGGATGTGTGCATTATGCATATATTTTCCACTGTAGTATGTAACAGCTACATACTGTTTTTACTGTAGGTATCTATCAGAGTTCCTCTATGCCTGGTTGATGTCAACACTGAGCCGCGCTGACAGCTCTCAAATGGCAGAGGAGAGAATAATGGAGGAACAACAGAAAGGCCGTAGTAGTAAGAAAACAAAGAAAAAGAAAAAAGGTATCTGGGTGTAGAGTGTAACTCAGACTTTTTTTGCCCCATCGTGCAGCCATGTAGAATTAAAGTTCAAAATTTATAGAGTCAACACTGATGTGGGTAGGAAAAATATCCTGAAATTTCTGAAGGCTGAATATAAAACATTTTAACAAAAAAAGTCAGTTGCTGTGTAAAAACATCCCATTTATTTGCTTACTTTTAAATAGGTCTTTCAGAAAAACCCAAACTCATTTATATTCACAGCTTCAGCAATTGTGTTATGTGTCAGATCCTGTGAGATGTCCAGAACAGTTACCTTTGAAAAATACTACCTTTCTACAGTCTATAATTCCTGCAGAATTATGTTTTTCTGTGACTGTAGCTAGATTTAAAGACTAAACTTTCAGTGTACTTCTGTAATTTTTCTTTGACTTCAGAAGGTGTTCAAGCGTGTTAATTTTGCGATGGTGAGTTGCCCCGTTTCAGTTCAGTGGCAGTACTATTGTGCAAAAGCCCCTTTAGAAACTCACGCTTTCGCTGGTGTATATGCATGAGAGAACATGAGAATTGCCTTTCCTGCATCACAGCAGTCTGGCTCTGTGGTCAGAACTGTAAGCCTGCTACCAAAAAGGCATCCAAAAGCAGTGCCTAAATAGCATCTGATACAGATTTGCCATGCCTAAGTGGCTGCTAAGATTGTGGTATGTTGCAGTTACTTTAGCATTAACACTGCAAATAAACACCATGCAGAAGCTTGCTTTTGTTCTTTGGTATTCCTTCTTTTTTGTGTTTATCCTTGTCATCTTTTCAAGGGAAACAAACAATTAGATATGAACAGCTCAAGGTCATATCAACTAACTTCCCTTGTCTCTAGAAATTCAGAAAATTACTACTGCGTTTTATACTTTCTAAAAGGTGCCAAGCATGGGGAAATTTGGCACCAGTTAAACACTGGAAGCTAACAGGGACCTTAAAGGAATATTATCTTTCTTATTAGCATAAAAATGCTTTAAGGTTTTAGTCTTAAGTTTTAAAACAAAAAATCCATGAACTAAGCAAACAGGCCTCTCAACTATAACCTTTAAATTCCAGACTAGTCTTTTATAGTGGCATGCTAATGCCATGGACTGCCTGGACCACTTTATTTCATTGACGCCAGTATGGTATTCATGTGACTGTTAAGTATGTCTTGAGATACTTTGTGTAGTCAGGAGTGAGGTGAGCAGAAATGCATGTCCATGCTTTCTATGCTTCAGTTCTCTTTCATGATTTTAAAATATAATTGAGAGTTATGTCACTTTCTTAAAATTTGAAAGAATGGTTTTGATCTGAAATTAGTATGTGTACTTACGTTGAATAAAAAAAATTTTATGTGACATTTGCAGTTCGCCCTCTCAGCAGAGAGATCACCATGAGTCAAGCGTACCAAAATATGTGTGCTGGGATGTACAAGGTAATTTATTTGTGCTTGCTGAACAATGGCTTCAGGTTTTTTGTAGTAGGAATCAAGCATACACTGCATGCCTTCTTTGTTTTTAGTGGGACTGTAAATTAAGTTCAAGTTTATAATGTGATATGGTTAATTCTCTTCTATTTTTCTATCCTTCCAGTAATAGCTAAATCTTCTTTTGTCTTGCTCACAGCAAAATATGACATAAACATGACATAAAGCTAACAGTTTTCACTGCATTTACCTTTTACTTTTTAGACAATGATTGCATTTGACATGGATGGCAAAGTAAGAAAACCTAAGTTTGAACTGGATAGTGAACAAGTTCGATATGAGCACAGGTTTGCTCCTTTCAACAGTGTTATCACACCACCCCCAGTGCACTACTTGCAGTTTAAAGTGAGTAACCTTAAAACATGGCGTCACTCATGCTTTTATAAAAAAGTCATTTGCTCACCTGCTTTAGACATTGTTGTCATTGTAAAGGGAGCCTTTGATATCTCAATGTTCATATTGAAGCATAAGTCAAAATTGCAAGGAATTCGAGCTTTAGTTTTGTGCAAGGAAAATATTTTGCTTTGAATTCTTACTAAAATTAAGACTCTTAGACATTTAAAAATTGGTCTGAGGTAGCAGTTTATGAGAAGCTTGTGTTGGTTTGCATGAAAATAAAATCTCTTGAAAGTCTATTGACAGTTTTTGGCTGTGGTTTATATAGCAGCATGTTTTTATTACTGCAGCAAGCAAACAGAAAAATGAAACAGAAGTGATTTTGAATGTTAAATCACAGAAGTGTTGGTTGGAAGGGACCAGTGGAGGCTTGTCTTTTCCAGTCTTCTCCCTGAAGCAGCATTATAGATCACATCAGCTGTGTCTTTGTCTAGCCAAGTCTGAAAAAATCTGAACTGAAACTGTACTATTTTGTATGCCAGTCACTCTCCCTAATTTAGTGCTATGAACAGATGTAGTAGAAATTAAGACTATGATGGCTTCCTTCTTGTCACTGGAGTTTTTTTATCCCTAATAAAAAAAAAAAAATTGGAAGTATCAAAACTATATAAAATGAAGTTTTGGACAGTTTCAGTATCTCCCTTGCTGTAAACTTGATTTGAGTAAACAATATCATATGCTTTTTTTTTTTTTCCTATTTTTTCCTGTGATTTCACACCCTGCTGCATCATGGCGCTATTAAAGCAAATGAATGACAAGTTGTTCAGGAGAGGGATTGTTTTATAAAGAGTATGAGAAGTTCATTGCATTTAAGCACTATAAAAGAATTGTTAAGCGCCGTATTGCTGCTTGATGTTTGCCATTTTTAAATAAATGTTTTCAGCTTCAGTATTCTTAAAGTATTATTTAGTTGACATAGCTTTTTTTCTTGAATATAGTAATTTATTTTCATTTAAGGTGATAAAAATATGATTTGTTGGCAACTGATTTTAATATATATTTATATATTTCTGTAACGCACTAGGAAATGTCTGATTTAAATAAGTACAGCCCACCTCCTCAATCATCAGATCTCTACATGGCAGCTAGCAAACACTTCCAGCAAGCTAAAATGATTCTTGAGAATATTCCTAATCCAGACTACGAGGTAAGACTGAAATACTGGAAAAGGGAGTATTTGCTCATAATAGAGTAAGTGTGTGTTTTCAGATGGACCTGCTTGAGATCCAAAGTGTACTTTGTCAAAACGCTGAGCCAAAGCAGAGTCCTTCAATTAAGGAGTGGATGGAGGAGGGTGGTGGCATCTTACACAGTGGTCTGTTTCAGTGGATTAGGTAACATAATCAGGGTTGTGCTCGCTGTTCCAAAACCTCTCCCTGCTGAGTATTTTAGATGCTAGAGAGCAACTTAGTTCCTTCTTGCACGTTGCCTTTTGGTCCTGCACTAAAAGTTTATCCATTTTAACAAGAAAGTGGCACGTGCCTGCCTCACTTGCCTGGAATCTGGTAATTCACATGTACTCCTGAGAGGTGGGAAAAATAGGTTTGAATGTCATCAGGCTGAAAAGAGGATTGAGTCTGGCACTTGTTTCCTAGAGCAGTTTTCTCAGCATTGGGCTGTAAACACAGGTAGGAATTTCTTCCTCTTTGTCCATAGCCTAAAAACTAAATGTCTGCAACTGTATTTTGGAACAAGGAGGATGCTTATTCTGTCACATCTGAGCAGGTTAAGAACAGTTATGGGATTAGTTCCTCCTGAGAATTTAGGAATCCCTGCCTGTTCTCTGGATCCCGGTGGTACTCACACATGAGCTATCTGATAGAGGCTAACCAGGGTAGTTGGAGGTAGTTTGAGTGTGCCCAGAGCGCTTCCATGCAAAAAGCCACCAGTTTGATACTTGAGTTTCCTCTTCTCATTGCGCCACAGTGTTGAGGGTAGATGCCTAGAGTCTGTCTAAACCTTTATCTGGACGAGTGCCTCCGAACTTGCCACAGTTTAACAATGTTTCAACATAAGCCTGGAGAGCTGTCATTTCTATGGTCTGTTGAATAAAAAAATTGGCTATTAAAATACACACCCCCTTCATTAAATTTCATTAATCTGACTGTTATGCTTCAAAGTAAATCCAAAGCGCCCCAATTTCTGTCGAACTGATACTGTAAGAGGACTGCTGTATTGTTAGAGTATGTAAACATTTGAGTATTATCTTCAAAATGATTTTGACGTCATATGCTTTCACTTGAAGACTTCTTGCTGTTTTGTGTTTAGGTCAATCGAATTCTAAAAGTTGCTAAACCCAATATTGTGGTCATGAAGCTGCTGGCAGGAGGCCACAAAAAAGACTCAAAGGTAAGAAAATGCCGGTTGAATTGAATGTGAAATGTAGTATTACATCTGATACTACCACAGATCTCTTACAGTGGAATGAGCAGATTCAGGCATAGTTACTCTAACTCTTAAAAGAACTGGGAAAGTAACAATCCATTCTTCCCTTGGAAATACTTGTAATTATTTTAATACGGAAAACTCTTGTTTCTAGATGTTTTGGAGAAAAAATTGGGAAGGGCATGTGGGGTGACATGTAGAAATATGGACGGGTATTCTTCAAGAGCAGGAAGCAGTTGGTTGCAGTGTATCAGCACCTCAGGCAAACACAATTGGGAGAGTGCTGGCTGTCAGGATTAGTTGGTGCCACCTGGGCCAGAGGGAGGAGAGGGCCTTCAGGCTTGCTGCTGAAGGCTGGGTATAGAAGAGTGAAGGAGCCCACTGAACAGGCACACCAGCACTCTACAGCTTTGTGCCCATCACTATGGGATATTGGCATATTCAGAACTGGGTTGGAATATTTTTCAGGTATTAATTTGAAGAGTTAAGATTATTTTTTTTTCAATATTTTGCTGTTTAAAAGGTTTTTTTCTGTCATCTGCAGGGTATCCCTCATTTTGAGTATTAAATTCAGTAGTACTGCTGTGTAGCATTTTAAATCTTTTCTTTCTAGGTTCCTCCAGAGTTTGACTTCTCCCCTCATAAGTATTTTCCAGTTGTGAAGCTTGTTTGAAAGACAAGAGATTTATTGTCAGGATACGTGATGCATAACCTGTGTATCAGATACGTAGGCTGGAATATCTAGTGCTGTACCCAGACTGAGAAGGGTCTCCAGGATAAAAGAACTGTTACACGGAATATCTGTAGTCTGCCTTCTTTATGTGATATGAATGAGAACTGCTGTTTTAAAGTGGTTTGTATAAAGTTTTATGGGTGAAACTGATTTTAATCAACTGTATTGTTGAAGAATGTTGTACCTTAATTGATTTTATTACAGATGTAATCATAAGTCATTTTTCTGAATAAGCTCTGACAGGAAATGGTGGTTTAGGGATTTAATAACACTTGGGACTGAATAAAAATAATGCAGTACAGCCTCATGTCTGATAAGCACAGCTGAGCTACTGAAACTCTGCTTTGAACAATGCCACTTTGAGAGACTGTGAGTTTCCATATTTTTGCCTAAATTGCATCAAATTTGCTCACTTTCCAAGTAGAAAGACTGGGTTCTTTTCCCGCGAAGTCCTGCAAGCTAAAACAATCTTTGTAGAAATTAAGAGCAGATTAAAATGAGTCATTTATCTCCTACTGCACTGAATTCAGTGATTTTTGTTTTACTGAAGTTAGCTGTCTAGGAAGTATTTTGTCTTGAATGTAGAAGTCCTTGAAGACAGCGAGAAATGGAGTAACTTATTTCTAGTTGCAGTTTGTTCCTTTGTCTTTAGTTTTCATGTGCTGGAGAATCTGCGTAGCTAACGCTGCAATAGGTAGTAGTAACATGGGAATGCAAGACACTGGGACACAAGACATTTTAACTACTCTGCAACTTTATTTCAATCCTGTTGTTACTTTGCCATTGCAAAAGAGGTATTGCTAATTTGTTCTATTGCTCAGTTAGCTCTTGCATGACCTTCATTCTCTTGTTTTGACCACCATGCTGCTGCTGGATTCTACTGCCTTCTGTAACGATTGATGTAGGTTGGTTGATATAGGCAGAAATCCCAAACAGAAGGACCTCCAAACCTACCCTCTCCTTCCTGGAACAGTTCTTCCACTTGTGCTTCCAGATGTGAAATAACAGAGCTAAGCTGTTGTGCTGAGCAACCTTCTGCTACAAGAAGGCGGGGGGGGGGGTGTCGGAAGTTTAAAAAGCTGACTTGCTGTTTGATAAACCATACTGCCAAGTCTTACCTGGTCCGTAAAAGCAAGTCCTCCAAGTTTGGCTGTGTTGGACAGGACAATTTTTTGTTGTGGTGCAAAATGGCTTCCTCCACAGTGATGAGCTTGTAACTCCTTGACCGTGCAAGACATTTGTTTGTGTTTCTCCTAACATAGTTGTACTATGGAGTTAATACCACTTCAGCTCCATCACCTAAGCAGCAGCGCTGCTGAGCTAGAGCTGGAAAACAATGAAGAAACTCTGAAGAAACATGTAACTTGTCTGTCAGCAGTTTGCAGCTTCTTGAAATAAGGAGTACTGCTCTGAAGACATGCTTTTCCTGCTATCTCTGCTAAGGTGGTTGCATACCATCTTACATGTTTGCTTATCATGATTAATATACTTGAATGCTTCTGTATTGTTGCCAAAGGAATGAAAATCCTGAAAAAAGTTACTGTAAAGATGGCAAACTGGTTCTAGTGCAGGACACCAAGGATTCATCTGGCTTTTACTGCCTTCTTGTAATTATGAACTACATGACACCAGTTCAAGGACAGCCTCTGGTATTTCTCCAAAGGAAGCAGCATGTAAAAGGGAAACCAAGTTCAACATCCTTTATAGAACTAATAAAACAGGAACGATCATCTTTCCCATTTTCATTAACATTAGAAGTGGATAACTGTACAGAGTAAGGTGAATGCACACTAGAGAAGATTATTTTTATTGTAAAAGGGATCAGGCTTAGTATTGGAAAAAAAAACATCACGGACAAGTGTTAATTTAACCCCAAGATTATTACAGCAAAGAAGCTTTCCTTGCCTTATGCAACTAAAAATTTTAGTGATAGACAACACTATGTAAACCACAGTTCCAAATGCAGCTTTTGTTTCATTCAACTAAAAGTCCTTTAATTTTAAAATTCTATGTAGTAGCCGTACAGTAGACCCTTGTCTACTAGAAATCTACCACTCCAGTTACATTCCTGTAGCACTTGAAGCCATTAAGATTGTATTCCTTTATGCTTTTGAAGACTGCTCTTACACAGGTCTTCAGAGCCCTTACTGTCAGAGGTGTAACAAGTGTGCTTCATACAAAGGTGGTCTTGTGTATGGAGAGGATAATATCTAGCTGACTAGCGAGAAGCCCACTTAAGTTTGGGTACTGTTCAGAAATACAGCCAAAAAAGAAGTCTCTGGCAATATACTAACTACCTTAAGGATTTTGTTTGGGATTTTACCAGTATCAAGTCAAAGCCATTCATTCAACTTGAATAGAGTATTTCACTGTACTTTTTATACTGTTAGAATACACAGTCTTGAACAATCACTATTAACTTCCTGATTGACTTAATCTCAGCTATGTAACTGTTTACAAATTAAGTCCTAAGAAAATTGGTAAAATTTTAATGCCAAAACATGCCATTGTTTGCAACTAAAAAATACTTGTCGGAAGAGATACTTATACCTCCTTTTCTCGCCTGCTTACAAGCATTAGTTTTCCCTGCTGTATTGACTGTAGTAGCCCAGACCAGTTACGTCTGACTTAAATGGTAAAACAAACAGAGTAACCAAGAGCTGAGTAATGGAAGTTAGTGCTTTTCTTAGGAGAATTCAAGTTACATGTGGTAAGTCTACCAGTGAACTGTTTACGTATTTAGGCTTAATAGGCACCATTTGACTTGAGCTTTGCCTTTCACTTGATGAACTAGTAACTTTCTTTACACACAAAAGAAGCAAGCTTCCACTTGCAGATTTATGACATCTTAAGGTACAGGAGTTGTAAACTAGTACACTGAGGAATGACACACCACAAAAGTAGTTACAAAATGAAGTGCATTAAGAGAAAGCCAAGACAAATTTGTATTTTCTTAAATGGAATTGCCACTTGGGAAGTTAGTCATGTCTGTCAGCTGACATGCTGTCTCAACAGAGGTTGGTTCGTACTCAAAAAGATTGCGCCAAACACAGGTGTCACAAATACCATCTTCAAAACAGCTGGCCACACACAGTGCAGGTTGGACTACAGTTAAGGGTGCAGTATTTCTAGGTTATCACAAGTAAACTAGTTTCTAGTTTACATTCAACAAGTTACAGAAAAGACAAAGACTACAGAACATTAACAACACAATACATTGTGCATAACATAGGAGTTCACAACAACTACAGCTTTACCTGTGGGAGACGTTGAGATGTCTGGTAAATGCATACATAGTCTGGTTTACCTTCTTCAAAAGTCTGGCAGAGAAAATCAGTGGCTTTTAACAGCTGAGATGATTGCTGTTCTACAAGGCAAGCATTTGGCTTCCTACTTTCTAGCAGAAGATAGTGGCTGGGAGGAGTAAAAGATAGTCGTAGCACTTCATAGCCATTTCAGATGGCTTCTGTCATAAAAAGTTCAGGAGTTTGAATTTTTACACTGTGAACTTGTGCGAGTTAGTGGTAACTGAACCATACTATAGTACTGATCTTGTGAACAGGAGTCCAACAAAGCTTTCAGAAGAATATTCCTGGTAATCTCTTAATGAGAAGATAATATTGTCAGAATCCTTTTTTTTTTTTTTTTAACCTAAAAGCTAAAAACAAAACCAGGACAGTGTTTCAGCCTGGTTACAGATAGCGTAAGCTAGAAATTTCATTTAGGAGGCCTAGGAAAATATATCATACTGCATAATATCTAATGACTACAATCGTGCTGAGTCTACCTACACTGCAGTAAAAAGGTGCCAGAATAGGCACATGAGTAGACTGCAGCATGGGCAATTTTTCATCCTTCCCATGTTTTGTCAAGGTAAGTTAGCTCCTCCTAAAATTAGGCTGGGGATTTCTCTACTGCATTGCTCAGGGGAGAGATCCGTCCTTGGCAGAGGGTACTCTTTCTCATCTACCACCAATCCACACATACTGTTATTGTAGTGTGACTGTACATGTTAGCCGGCTTCAAAGTTACTACACATTGCTAGCTGGTTTCAATTTTGTAATCAGTAGGAAAGAGTCATTGCAGAGCTCAAGCTGCTTTAAAACAAGCCTCCAGAGATTTGAGGTTATTTTTTTCACCACAAGAAAATAGTATTTCGTTTGGGCCCTTACTGAAGCCTTGAGAAGATAATCAAAACATTCTCAGATCACTTTGCTGTCATCGTTGCTGCATTTATATGAAGAGGTGACATGAGTTGCATCATGAACCTCCTTTGTTCATAACCTCTGTTGTTCTTCACCATGCTCAGATAAGTGGTTCTTCAGATCTTCAGGGTTTTGAACTAATTAGGAAAAAAGAAAAAGGTACAGAAATCTCTTTAAGAGGCAGAAGTGATAGTTCATCTAGAAAACTATCTAGAACACAGCAGGAGAAATTTTGAAAGGACTGTATAGTATAGTAAAGCTACAGATACTGTCCCTTCCCACCACATGTTAAACAGTAGCTTCACTGGTGCTATACAGAAAGTAGGTCACGCTGTCAACATGAGGAAAAGCTTAAAAGACAAACCAAAATTAGCTAGCTGTATCTGCTACAGGAGACCATTCAAAATATCATCTTAAAATTTTCAGCATATGGTACTGAGGATAAATTTTTTTGTTTGGTTGGGGGTTTTTTTACCATTTTCAATCTCTGCAAGTGCTGCTTGCTTGTCTGTTTCTGATTCAGCTTCATTCTCATCTAAATTGTAATCAACGTCCTTGTCCTGGTTCAGTGCTTCATGTTCCTGTTTGTCTGGAAAAACATTAATATTAATTAGTTTTATGCTATACCATAAGGTCATCTGCACAAGAAACAGTTACTGTAACAATCTTCCACAGAATTTACTGTGCTGCTGAATGAATTGCTGTTTAGAGTAGGTTTTCATACTATTTTTCCTTTTGAACTGTTAGATTTCAGAGCAGCTTTTGCTGTAAATCTTGTCTAAAGAGCTAGGTAAAAGACAGAATCTTTTGGGATTTGGAAAGTGTAATAAAATTCAGCCAGCACTCAGATGGACAGAAAGGAAAAGCATTAAACAATTTCAGAATACATTAAAGGAGAGCCTAAGGAAGAGTATAACCTGAAGCCAATGCTGAAAGCTTGACTGTGTCGCTGCTTTTAAATGTATTACCACAAGCGCTAAAATATATCTCAGCTTCACCCCTTGTTGTTTTAAGTTTGTCCACCAAGCAGAAAGCTGTGAATATAGCATAAAAAAAGGAGTATTTTAAGTGCTAACTTGACACAAACATGCTTTTCTGTAGGAGATTTTCTTCACCCAATCATTAATTGGTCTCAAAAAATTCTTCTTGACTATCTAAGATTTCTTCATATAGAGAGCTTAGAAAGTGGAAACATTATTTCTGATTACCAAACTACTACCGTCATTTTTCAGTTAACTAGCCAGAAAAAAACATAACAGCATAGAGGTATAAGCATACCCCAGTTAAGAGAGATCAGAGTCTCTGCTTCTGAATGTTCTTAAGCCAAGTCCTCTAATTAGTACCTGGCTTAGAAACAGGCTTGAAAATTTTTAGCCTTATGTTATCCATGTTCAGACCACCACATCATAGATTTTTACAGTTACAGACCTAAAGATCTCCAACTTTTAAAAGAAGCTTTCATTGAAAGAGGGAGGATGGTCAGATAACGTCGAAGCAATCTTATTCTACCTTAGGCTCCTTTGGCTACAAGGAAACTATGGAGTAAGGTATGGTACTTTTGTTGAACAATCAAGCCTAAAGAACATCCTGCTAGTCTTTCTAGCTCACAGAAACTCTGACCTCAGGCTACGTGGCAGAGCTTTTTCTTGCACTAACTATTGGATGATTTTTTTTACCTAATTTTTCTGCTATTTATTTCTTTTAAAATTGAAGCAGTTCAGGTAACTTGTATTCCCATTTTTTGGAGGGACAGCCTGCTCTGGCCAGCATCTTTTTGGAGCAGTTGGAAAAATACTACTTGAGCAATGCAGATGAGATTGTTTATCTCTGCCAATTTACCAACAGTGTTGACATCATTACTCATGATTCTATGAATATGTTTACTAGAAAAGCATAAACAGCCTTTTTTGTGGGCATCAATTCCTGGTCTGACTGCCATAAGGCCTCCTCTTCATTACTCTGGGCTGCTGGGTCCACCTGAGACCGAGTTCCTCAAGACACACAGAAGGATGTCTAGATTCTGGCTAAGTTTAGGCACAATGTTAATACTCTGCTGCTTGGTGCTGTGGAGACATGTGGTTCAGGGTCACATATGGTAGATGCCAGAAATGGGCACCTTTGCAACGTCTGATCTCCAGTTTTGCAGACTCACAATAATAAACTTTAGATACCTGAAGTCTTAGATCAAGTTTTATTCATGCTAGCTTATTCTGAAATAGGGGTAACTAGCATTTACACATTGACACTACGAAAAGACTATCTGCAAAACATCAATACATAATATCTCTCTACTTATCAATGCTTTGGATGGTTAACATCTCATCCTTTTCAAATGCATCATATTCTTACAAAGCCTCATTACCAAAAAGTTTTGGGGCTAATTTCCCCAAATGCCTTGTACAACCAATGGAGAGAGAAACAGGAAGGCTGCTATGGTGATGCAGAAGAACTCAGCCTGGTAGCTCCACACTGCACAAACAGAAGCCTCCATCTTTACCCGCAGACTGTAGAAGACTGCTGGGAACTGACTAACCTTTTACATCTCACACTAACCTTTATGAAACCTTATACTGAGTCTAGCGAGCTGCCACCACTGTTGCAGAAATCATGCCCTATTCCACACTTTCATTTTATTACTGTTCTTAACAATATGTGACATGCTACCAACCAGTCTTTCCGGGGGGCAAGTCATCCTGCTTAGCATCATAATTTACGAGCTGCTCCCTCTCAATTTCCTCACTGGCAGCCTGCTCTGCTGCCGGCTGTAACGCATCTTGCCCAGCTACGTGTTTTTCATCTCCAGATGGATTCAGCTCCTTCTCTGACTGAGGCAGCGTCTCCTTATAATCTGCAGCAGCCTTGAGTGAATCCTGTGGCTCTTTCAGTTGACTAGAAAGCTTCTCCTCTTCTGCCTTAGGCTCCTGTTTTCTGATGTCAGCTAGGCCGTTTATTCTTTCTGTAAACAAAAATGATTCTGAGTAAAAAAGCTAATACCTTTCAGTAGCGGCACAAATTAAAAACCTTTAATAAATACTGCTTTATCCTTTCTCATTCAGTTCTCATTTTTCCTCTGAAAGAGTATCTTTCAACCACATCAGTTCCAAAGATAAAAAGAAGACAACCCATGTATTTCCTACTGGGAGCAGCTAAAGGATGAGACATTGTTTACTGTCAACAGATTCACGCTTCTACGTACTTAGAATTTTGATATGTGCAGTTAATAAACTGGGCAGGTGAAACAGAGCAGTTAAAATAAAAATTGCACTGTCCTGTATAAGAAACGTCAGGTTTCTGTGTGTTACATTTCATTACTAACAACAAAACTGATCTGGTGTTCAAAAGTAGCTCAGGACAAAGCAGTGACATGGGCAGATCTTCAAGTAAATCAAGGCTTTTCTTATTTTTAAATATGAAGAGGAAGTGCAGGAGGGCTATTACTTTTAGCAGACATTACCATATCTTTTTTCCTGTGTATCTGTATTTTTAACTAAAAATAAAATAACATAAAATAAAATATGCCTGAATAAACTATATATAGATGTTGTCTTCAATTGCTAGCTCTCTAAAATGAGAGTTGCATGCTCCCGAGACTGTAATTTAAGATAGCAGTAAGAATTATTAAATAGGAAATTGAATTTCTATCACACACAGTACTACACGAGACTGACGCATTCAAATTAATAGTTTCTGAGAGTTTAGTGCCAAAAGCAACCATTAGGTTAACTAATCTGATCTCCTGCGTATCATATCCCTTACTTGCCTTTTGCTCAGTGACAACACATGGGAAGCATGGAGTTGTGTTTGTTTAAAGCCTAATTTTCAGGGAGGGGTAGCAGGCTAGATGTGTCAAACTTAGTAAGAAAGCAAATTTTAAAGGTGCTTGAAAATCACTGCTTCCAAAAGCAGGGTATTGTCTCCATATTAAATGAGGAATGTGACTCCAGAATTGTAAATATTTGTATTTTCCTTTACATGCAACATGCCCATTACAACAAAACTGAACCAATAGAAATGCTAGTAATAAAAATGCTTGAATAGATATTATACCTCTCCACAGCTGAAAAATGTATTAAAGTTCAGTCTGCTGGTATTGCTTTTTCCACCTTAATCTTGTGTACAAAAATGTTTTTTAAATGTTCAATTAAATTACAAACGTTCTTCACCAGTTGCTTGTTAGGTAGTGATTTCCATCTCACCTTTAGCCTGCAGCGGATCTGTCTTTCTTACTGTAGGTACTGCGTTAGGTACATCTTCATTGGGTTTCTGCTGTTCCAAGTCAGCCTGCTTGAACTCAGTTTGCTTCAAGGCTGGCAGTTGGATATTGGCCTATAAAGTGAATGTACACAGATAAGTGTTGGTCTATATAACTACTCTTCTATTTGGAAAGGGAAGTGGAAGTCAGATAAGAATTCAGTAGGGGAAAAAAAATCCTAACACACTTAGAAACATTTGGACTGAAATTTTTATTGGTGGTGGAAGAACCATACAATTGTGAATACGGAGTAATGTTTCTATATAACAGCACAACGCATCAGGAGAATTTAGCACACCTTCTTTAATCTAATTGCAGCTAACGATGAGGTTACTGTTCTTGGTTAGTGTTTCACAAGAAACACTACCTGTTAGTTTCCGAGGGTCACAGAACTGTAACACCACACATTTCTCCATTGTTGCTCTGCTACCATGTCAGGGTCAGCAGAGCAAAAAACAGGTGGCATTAATCACTGTTAGTAATCCACAGGGGCAGGTAAACTGAGTTTAATTAAGCAAGCCTGTATAGAACTGGTCTAAAACTATGCTGAATGCAGGATTAAGAGAAGAAAACTATACATCAACCAACTAGACAGCAGTATCTGTTTACCATGATGGAGCTTACTTAAGAATGTATTAAATACTTGTCCTAGATTGCTCTCAGCAGAGAGAAATCTCATGAAGTTCAACAAGGACAAGTGTGGGGTTCTGCACCTGGGGAGGAATAACCCCATGCACCAGTACAGGTTAGGGGCTGACCTGCTGGAAAGCAGCTCTGTGGAAAGGGACCTGGGAGTCCCGGTGGACAACAGGATGACCATGAGCCAGCAATGTGTCCTTGTGGCCAAGAAGGCCAATGGCATCCTGCGTGTATCAGGAAGAGTGTGGCAAGCAGGTCATGGGAGGTTATCCTCCCCCTCTACTCTGCCCTGGGGAGGCTGCACCTGGAGTCCTGTGTCCAGTTCTGGGCTCCCCAGTTCAAGAAGGACAGGGAACTGCTGGAGAGGGTACAGCAGAGGGCTACAAAGATGATAGGGGACTGGAACATCTTTCTTATGAGGAAAGGCTGAAGGACTTGGGTCTTTTTAGTCTGGAGAAGAGAAGACTCAGAGGGGATCCCATCAATGCTTACAAATACTTAAAGGGAGGGTGCCGGGAGGATGGGACCGGTCTTTTTGCAGTGGTGCCCAGTGATAGGACAAGAGGTCATGGGCACAAACTTGACTGTAGGAAGTTCCATCTGAACATGAGGAGGAACTTCTTTCCTTTGAGGGTGGCAGAGCACTGGAAGAGGCTGCCCAGAGAGGTGATGGAGTCTCCGACTCTGGAGACATTCAAAACCTGCCTGGATGCCGTCCTGAGCAGCCTGCTGTAGGTGACCCTGCTCTGGCAGGGGGTTGGAATAGATGATCTCCAGAGTTCCCTTCCAACCCCAGCGATTCTGCAATTCAGCATCTAACCTGCTTAAAGATTAATAGGTAGGATATACACCACTTTGAAGATCTTCCAATTTAGCGATTAAAATTCTATGTATACCTTTTATTCGTATTAGCGTTTAATTGGCCGAAAGCTGTGTCAATTCAGTTCACACAAACACTGAACATGAAACGTGCCTCAAGCCCGTGCTGCGCTGTACCAGCTTCAGTGCCAAAAATCAAACTGTTGTGAAACTGTATTATGGGCATTTTTTGTTGGTTTTTTTTTTTGTTTAAAGAAAATCAAAAGACACAGAGAAAGAACAAGCATACAGACATTTAGAGATGTAAACGTTTTTATAGCTGGTACTATACAAATGAATGGGAAACCTTATGGTGCAGAAAGTCAGACAGTCAGCAGAAAGTTTTCTGTTACGATTGTTGATAAGACTGTAGCTACCCATTGTTCGAAGCAGGTCAATAAAACACTAGGTTGTCAAGTGTTCATGCAGTCATTTAGAAAAATGTCTGCAGAAAGAAGTGGTAAAACAACCAAGAAGCCAAAGTCATACAGGATTTGTAGGATACAATTACTTGGATGTTTTGAAAATGTTTTAAGTTCAAAGCGAGGCAGAACTAAAGACCTTGTTGGGTCAACACCATGAAGTCCAACATCAACAACAAATGATCTACCATCAACCCTTATGAAAGCTTGAAAAGCAAGTATTACCACAGAATATCTGGTTATTGCAGTAAGGATACTCAGAAGAACTCCATCTTCCTTCAATCATTAAAACAAAAATGCTGTATTTAAAAATTGTTTCTGTTTTATAAATAATTCAGCCTCTTGAGGTCGCACTCTACAGTAGAAATCATCAGAAACTGAACATAAGACCATTTTTCACTTTATGCTTGTCATGAATTCTTCTGTAAAAATACTGAGCCTGCACTTCATAGCAAGAAATTACCTCTTAATTAAACGTGTAAAAGCCCTTAACTTATACTATCTTAAATTTCTAGCTCAGTAATTTTTAATGACAGTGTCAAATAAATTAAAAGGGTGTATGCTGAGAATTTTTTAAGTTGAAGTGGTTGGATAAAAAGATAGTAACTGGAACATGTTGTATATTTCTCAGCTGAGAACTATACATCATTCCTTAAAATACAGAGCTGTAAGAAAAGCTGTATACTTATTGATCAACCAACACTCCATTTTCTTTCTCTGTTTTATTTTAACTCTGATTTTTCCATTACATAAGCATCTACATCTTACAAACAGGAATTATTCCAGCTAAAAACCCTGGCTAAAAACATACATAGATTTCCTCAGGGTCACCTTACACTAATGATAAATAACTCTGCTTTTGTACAAGGAAGAAGTCGCAATCCTTGGGCAAACAAACAAATGAGAAGGTTAGAGCTTGACATAAGAAACACTGTCACAGATACTAAGGAACACAAGCAGACAGAATTTATTTAGGCTGTAGCTATATTAGTGGTTATCTCATCTGGGACCACCCTATCTATAGATTAAAAGGAGAACAGATAACCTGTCCTGCCTAAACTACTGCCCGCTTTGAGTTAAGATTGCCTCCAGCTCAGGAGACTGACATTGTCCTGCAGAGGGGCTTCAGCCAAACTCCTGAGGTTCCTTCTGGGCTGATTTCCCTTCCAAACTGGAAATGGTAAAAAAAGCACAACGCCAAACCACAAAACAAAACAAAGAAAAGCATCTGGTGCAACTAATTGCAGTAAAAATCTGGTGCAAAGCCACGCCAGAAATTAAGTTGACCACCTCTCTTGTATGGTCTTCCCCACATCAACTTTCCAAATAGTATTTTACATCTTGACATTAAACAAGATACATTTGTTTGTTTGTATCATCTCCAAATGATGGGCTTTTATTTACTTATTACTATATATATATTTACAATTGCTATTATTACTTTTTATTTACGTATTTGACACTGTTGATAAAAATCATTGACAAACAAGAGCTTTCACTTTTTTTTTTTTTAAAGGGATAACTGGCTAGCAGTTCCTGTCTCTAATGCTGCATTCATCATGCAGCTGTCATACAATGCAGGTTCCTAGGGTAAAAGGTCACAAACTTCAGCAGTTCTCTCTCCCACCATTTTACATGAAGGATTGGACACAGACTGCAACCATTACCTGAACACACAGGGGTCTCAGGGCAGATGTTTCAGCCATCTTCTCCTACCTATTTCCAGCTATTTGCAAAACCCAGCTTCAATCCTCGCTGCTTTACCCTTTCCACTTCTGAAGCCATCAAACTGTTTCTTCTAGTAGCCTTTTCCAAGCCAAAGAGAAAAGAGCATATAGCACCAAACCCCAACTGCCTTTCAATGAGAGCTGGCCACCCGGGTACGGGGGAAAAGGCCCCACCGCACTCAGATATAAAAAATGTAACATCTGTAACTGGTGCTTATAGTCCTGAAGAAAGGGCTGCTTTGGTATATAGAAATAAATTAGTTGCCTTCTCACCCAGGAGCTTCATTGCATGTTTCCAGGGCCATCTGTATCAAGCTTAACCAATCAAGTCCTATCCCTGCACAAATCCTGCTTCACTGAAGAAGCATCCGTAACTCACATGCCAGGACAACAGGATGATCGGAAATTTCCTTTTCTCAGCATTTCCTCCCACCCTCTGTACCCCAGGAAGAAAGAGTCAGCTGGCATGCAGCCACCCTATGCGGCAAGCTTGCCCCATCCTAGTGTGCCTTCTCATGTCATGTACAGCAACACCTTTTGTGGTTCTCTGACCTGGAATATCCAAAAGCAAACAGCTAAGACATTTGATCCTCCCCTCATTCCCACAGTAAAAGGCTGATATTAGGATTTCTGTGAAAATTCATAGCTGATGGCTAAAGACCCTTGGACTACAATATCATAGGCTTGCTGCTACTCTGACATGATTCACAATTTATCCTCATCTTTAACAGACATCTTCAACACACAAAGCAACTATGTCCTTTAACAAAGTCAAAAGTAGCTGTGAACCAAAGCTCAGCAGTGTAAATATTCTTTAACAGGCTCCACACCACTCCTGGCATCACCTCTCAAATTCTGCCTATCTCAGAGACACAGAGATTTGGGGTTTCCTGCAGGACCTCTGCCTGTTCTGTCCTTGGAAGCACTCCATTTCCCATAGATCAGAAACATTCAACAAATGAGAAGGAAAGCAGTGCAAAATTTAATGAGATGAGCTAATGTTAGCTGGAGATAGCAGGAATGTGGAAAACCCCTTAAGAATTACAAAGAAAAAGATTTTTAAGAAATTACCCAAACCATACCTGGCTTTTTTTTTTTGAATCTTCTGAGAAGTCTTTGTTTTCTTTTATTTGTGATACATCACTACCCTTTCTTGCAAGCTCATCTATTCTTTCTTCACATTGTTCTTTTAATTCTTTCATCTGGTTGATGCACTGTGACCTGGAGAAAACATGAACAAGTGAGCAGTTGTTAACTTTCATCCATACTCTTCTAAAATGTTCTTTTGGAAAATGAATTATTCCTTCTTTTTTTTTTTTAAATTTTCTTAGTTCTGTTGTCTGTGCTTGCAGTTGAGAAGTCAGTATGAAAAAATGGAGCGTTAACCTAAGTCCTAAGGACAAACTCGTGGTGCAGGTGGTCCAAGTTCTACTGGAAGAAATTAATTAAACTGCTTTTGTTAGACCAGCTCAACACGCTACATAAATTCCCTTGTCTTCCAGTAACCAGTCAATTTCAGTTAAGTCAAAATCAGTTTTGACCGTTGAAGCATTTCTAGTACGCTAACAGAAATGCATATTTGGATTCTAGCTAGGAAGTGGAAACAGCAAGGTACTAGTTGAAATAAAAAACAGGTGTAAGCTACTGTTAGCAAACTGAACACCCTCTCTCAGTATTTCACCAAAGTGCAGTGCTGCATGACATAACAAATTGTGTTACAGAAACGCAGTTCATCAATAGCTATTGTAAGTTCCAAAAGGAGCATTTTCTAAAGATGCAAGTATTGTGTATCTTTTATATATATTTAATAGTTACACAGTGTCATTATCGCCTTAATCTTCATGACACCAGGGGTCTTCTGTTTGCAGTTCTGTAGCCTGCCTTTCCCCCACAGCTCCGCAACCTCTAGGCAAGCCCTTGGCTGTTGCGGCAGTGTTTTCCCTGAAGCTGCCAGTCTTTTCCCATTTTGTGGTTGTGCTGAGGATCCTGTGCAAACCCCACGAGTGTCGTCCAGCTGGATTCCTTGGGGGAAGTGACTGTCACCAGGGAAGACCACCCTTTCTCCCCCACTCTCTTCATAACCTGTTTTGTAACTTTCAGTTTATATTAGAGGAAGAACACGACCTAGTGAGTAACACACATGTGAGAAGGCATCATACAACCTCAAGTATGCTTTGATCCCGCCGTGACCAGGAACAAGCAATAGTGTGTTTGAGTGGATCCCGATGAGAAGTGCATCATGCTAGGGGAAAACGTGCTGAAAAGTCACCATTGTTGTCAGGAGCCACTGCACTGGAGAGCGTGCCCAAGTAAGGGGCTTGGCTGGGGACCACATTGTTTCTCTTCCCTGCTGGCCACAGCTGCAAAGGAGTTTGTTGGGTTTTTTTAACCCTTTTTTCCTTCCTCTCTCTCTCCTTTTTTTTTTTCCACTCTAAGGTAACTTCCAGTTCAATGCCTACCAACAGCTACAGACCCTGCAAATGCATTTTTCTGCATGAAAAACCTCTCTCAGCATCCTTTGTACAACAACATGGTCAACATACTGCAAGTTTTACCTCCCCCTCACTAAGACAGAAGGGGGATGAGTTTCTTCTGAGCCTGGCTCTGGCAGAGTGTTCATACCCCCAGTGCAACAGCAGCTGGTTCAGATGGGTATGTTCCAGTTTCTCAAGCTGCAAATAAGCTACTACCTAATCCAGAGGAATTCTCAGGGCATGTGTCCTCCATGACAGCAAGTCACTCATTTTTAGTACACTTTATCCTCCACCCTCGCTTATTAAAACCAAAAAATCTGTTCTGTAGTTCACACCCAGAAAGGAAGAGGAGTGGCAGACATGTATGCTATAAACTGGCAAATTAATTACCTTTATGAACTGGCAAATTATTTACCTTTATTACTGTTTCTTCTTGACTAGACATTATTCTAAAGTCTGATTTTGCTAGTGCTAATACATGGAAAAGTCATCAAAATAAGCAGTGCTTCCTAAGTCAGAGAACATCAGAGAGAGTAAAACAACATAGGCTTGAGTTATGCACATATTCACTAATTTCTAAGAAAATAAAAGGACATCAGAATTGCCCGCACCTCAGTTTGCAAGCTTGAGAAAGATGCAGTATACAGACAACCTAAAATTAGAGATAGAGCAACCTTGCTCAAATGCTCTTTCATCCCACACTGCACATGAAAATAAAGTTTGTTTAACATCTGTGACAAATCCTCATCATTTTTAATTTATTATCTGTGAAGAAATTCCCATCTTGTAAAAGGGATTTCTGGAGATTTGAATACTCTGTTCATGCATACAACAACTTCTGAAACACAAGAAGAGCACTAGTTTCTCCACCTCATCCTATCAACATGACATACTTCAAACATGCAAAACCAGTGCTCTTAAATTCAGTTTCTGTGGTGTATTTTCTCTCACAAGATTAAATACAGCTAGTTTCTGTGATAAAGAGCTCACCTGTGCACGCACAAAGGACCCCATGTAATACCCTCCCCAGCTGCTTCCAGGCCCATCACAGCCCATCCAACACCCACCTCCATGAGCCCAAAGGAGCACAGAGGCACAAGGGCAGTGTGGAGCCTAAATTAGGGACTCAGAAGAAGGGACACACTGTCCAGACCACACCACAGCTCCAGGGCTGTCTCAGGTCAGCCTCAGCTCCTGTGTCCAGGTGTGAAACCCAACAAGATGAGTCAACAGGACCAAAGTGTTTCCCACACAGGGTGGGGGATACATTACAGGATCCAGGGGCAGAACACGTCAGTATTGCACAGGACTTATTATGGGACCAAAGGCAGGGAAAGGGATGGATCTCTGGCAGGAACAAGCATGCAAACAGAGAGAGGTAAGGGGATAAACAGAGTCGGTCACAGGTAAACACGTTGCTGGTCATTGTCTTGTACGGCCTTGCCCTATACCTCATCAGCAGAGTCTGTCCCATTTTTTAAATGCCTTTTTAACTCTTTCCTGAGTGAGGGACTCTCTGTTCAATGTGTGTATGTGCATGTATGGGGATGAGAGTGCAGCAGCCAGAGTCAGACCAGGTCGTGAGGGCTGCAGGGACTGGTGCCAGCTGGTACGTATGTCCACTAGCAGACCTCCATCCTCAGGAGAGCGAGACAAGGCTACTGGTGGTGTTCGTGCTCGTGTGAGTGCTTTGCGTGCCCATGTTAACCTGCGTACCTGGCCACGTACAGGCATGCTCTGCATGCACAGGAACACATGTGCAGCCTCCCCCCTCCCAGGCTGCTGGATTTGCTGCCCCTGCCCCCACAGTGAGAAACAGAGCACCTTTGTCCTCCGTGAGTATTTACCATCACCTCCTTTCATCCCTGCCAAAAAAAGATTATTCGTGCACTCACACTCTTACACTTGTTGGGGCTGGAAATACCAAACTAATTATCAGACTTTTTACACATAGGAAAATTTCCAAAGAAGCAGCTACCTAACAAAACATAACAGAGTAGCTACATAACGAAGCTCCTAGGAATCAAAATGCATCTGAATATTGAAATATCTTCAAAAGATCAATCCAGGGGCTTCTCTTTCTCTCTGGTTGCTGCAGGGGGAGAAGGGTCAGTGCTGCCAGTCAGCCTTTGCTGAACAAGCTCTACCGCACGCAGACAGCACTGGGCACAGTGTGCACCAAGGGTATCTCGGTAAGTCAACTGCTGAGGAACATGCACCCCTTTTGCACACAATACCAGTAAGCTCAACATAACTCCTGCTGAATTCTGTATGGAAAACACTAAGCTTGCTCCAAAAAAAAAAAAAAAAAAAAAAAGCTAAGATGCAACTTCAAGATTTGTGCATGAGAAAAAGCAGTGACTTTTGTGCCTTCTAAGTTAAAAAATTTTTTTCTTATGCATTCCACACGCAGAACCAATTTTATCACTGTCTTCTACCATGCAATATCCGATTGTTTAAAAAGTGATTTACAATGCGTGCAGTTTAAAAAAAGCATTTGACTTCTGTCATCTTTTTATAACATTTTCAATTATACAATAATACTCTTTCGTCATTTTTCCACTGGGCAAAGTGTACTTGATACATAGGGTGTGAATGCTTCATCCACACAACTCCAAGTCAGAGGCAGAAACACTGGCATAGCACAAAAGCAGCTGTAATGACCCCTCCTGCCAAGGCCTACTAAAGATGAACAGAGAGGCAACATGTTGGTTTACACCTATTATTGAGGGGAGGAAGGAAGACAGATTAAAAGTAACATTTTGAGTCTTTCTAATAATATTTGTTTTTCTAGGTCCATAATCACGTTGGGAAAAGGTTGTTTGTAAGCATTTAAAATGAGAGTATTAAGTAAGCATTTAGTAACAGCAAAGAGGACTGTATGTAACCAAGCACCATCAGATGTATGTTTCTACAGCTACCAGAACGCAATGCATGGTAATGTAACTTACTGTAACAGTGAAACAGTAATGTTCCAACATGCCTCCCTAAAGGTACACAACAAACAGTGTTTAAAAAGTACATTTATATAAGTTCCTGACAGAATTGTGTGAATGCTACAGGGTGCCCAAGCTATAAATTGTTCCATGAAAACTCGAGTGCCAAGTTTGTTTTCCTCGCTTGCATAGCTACAAAAAACCCAGAAACAGAAAATGAACACTTCAGAGTTATTCAGCAAAGCTAGTAAAGAAAGCGTAGCTCCTTGACTGAGATAACTGCTTTTACGGACTCCCATGGGAAAAGACTGCAGGAAACAGTGCACCTGCCTCAGGATCAACGGGTCCCCATTCAGCCAGCACATGGCTGAATTACGCCTGTCTCTACATCTACCCTGACACAAGCAAACCCATCTTCACCACTGTAACTTGTTCCGCCAGCCTTGACCCTGGAGCTGCACCCTCTGGATCCAACCTTCTTCTGTTAAACAAGAGGGATTCTTTACAGTACACTCCCACCAGCAGGGATGCTGTCGGTGATTTCCTCAATGGAGTTGTGCTTGAAAACATTTCACCAGACGTAGGCAACAAATCTGAGTTTTCAGAAACCAGATTCACTACGTTTGCCTTGTATCACTTTCCTGCACATGTATATCAAACCAGTGCTTCAAGGATGTACCTCTCATGTAGAGCATGATTGTACAGCACATACATACGCCTACAGACCCATTTATTCTTGCCAATCTCAGCCTTACAAGAAGGATGCTGGCAAACAGATATTCTAACTAGACTAGAATTATCAACAGAGGTCCAGCAGCGCCAGCTCTGTCATTTAACTAAACAGCAAAGAGATAGTGCTTAACAACCATGGTACACAACAAACTTAGATGGAAAAAGTACCTTAACAGACACGTAAGTGCAATGTGGCTTAATAAAAACTTGTTACAAACTTAAGTCTCCAACTTCCTTCTACCTTCCTGTTAGGAGTCCTAAATTATCAGAACTCCACTGATACAATCCATCTGGGTCATCCTTATTAAATGACCAATAAATGCCGTAAAAAAAAGTAATTACATAACTAACTGGTAATCAGTAAGTATCTCAAAAGCACTAATACTAATCCTTAATTCTTAAGCGGGGGGGGGGGGAGGGGGGGAAGAAAAAAGGTATTTCAAATTTGGTCTGGTGAACACAAGTTCTTTAATTGCCATGTTAAGCTTCTAATCATATTTCCTACAAAATCTGGATAAACAGTGGCTGCTGGAGAAATACATATCACTACAGCAATTATATTCTTGATGGAAAATCATTATGAGAACAGGCAAATGGTAAATTCTGTTGGTTTTCTACATCTATGCACCAGAGGGAACATACAATAGGATGTGAAGACAGGTAGAGGAAACAAGAACATTAATGAAGAGAAAGAACCCAGGAGAAATTCCTAGAAATACCAGAAGTGTGTATTTAGGGTAAGGATACTGCTAAGCACTGGTGTTCAATTATCCATGCCTTATAATTCAGTGGGAAATCTCAACAAAAAACATGACTAGGTATGAACTGTAATGCAGAACATATGGCTCTGACCACAACCGTACCAGAAATTTTCTGAGACCTCTGGCAGCTCTATAAGGTATAGCTTCTCATCGGATATTCCTGTATCTTAGTTCTTAAGCTTCTTCAGACGTCAGCCTCTTCGTGTTTCAATTTTCCCCCCAGCTCTTAAATGAGAATATTGCTACATTTCTCCTCCTGCAATCGAAGGAAGATCAAGAAGTGTAGGAGAAGTCTGTGGATACTGAGATGCTGAGCATTGCAAGGTCTATGCTATTCTCCAAGACCAGCTGTGAGCAATTTTAGAAGATATGTCAGGTGTTACTTTCTCCTTAAAACTGTACATTTACTAATAGTGCTACAGCTATCACAAGAATACTCTGGGTTATAAGCAGGTCACCTACAACTCTCAAAGCCATCTTTTAGAAAGAATGTACTTACAGGTCATATGAGAACTTCCTCTGAAGGTTAGTTTGGTTCTTCTGAAACCAGTAAACATCCAGCTGTAGCTTTCCATATTCTGTCTGTAACTCTTTCAAGTGTTCTGACGAAAACAGTATTAAAATATATATTAGAATATACACACATATATTACAACAGAAGTATCAAACAACAGATTGACAGTAAGCCTGCTAACTCCATCCATCTGTCATGCTCATTAAATTTTGTATACAAATGCATAGATAATTGTTGAATTAATTCATCAAAGATGAATAGGATTGGGTAAGAATAGCCTTTCAGCCTAACATACTAACAAAAACGGTGTAACACAGATTTCTGACCTCCTTTTCTTCACAAGGAATACTCTTAACTTGTTTGCAAATCCTTGCTCTGCTAGGTTTCAGCCCAGGAAACCTTTAGGTCTATGAAATACTAATCAGAAGATAGTATGACATGGTATTCATGTTTCTTAGCCATCTAAAGACAGGCTTACAATGCTTCTCCAAACAATATGCAATTTACAGCTATGTTTCTCAAAAACAAAAGGCACCTATGATTTAGAGTTTTCTTCCTGATAGAAAGCTCTGTGTGAAGGCACCAGAAGAAGGCACCACAACATATTTACCTGTTCATAGAACTCAGGACGCATTCCCCAGAATTTCTGAGGAATAAATTGCTAACAACAATTCTGAAGCACCAACATGAACAGAAATTAATTAGACCAAGTTTTCTTATTTAATACAGGAGCTTGTGAATTCCCCTGGTGCTAAAATGCATGACTCAAACACCTCAGGGAGAAATGCAAGAATATGCAAAGTATGCAAGAAATGCAAGAGGTAGAATGAAGAATAAATATAATAACAATACACACAGAAACTAGTTTTATTCCATATTATTTTATATCATAAGGGTCAGGAGTCTTACATCAAGCGCTACAATCCTTCTACTGTTGAGGCAGATCAGTCTGACATTTCACTGAACTGGAACTATGCAGATGCAGAATCTAAGTCACCACAGCTCCTGTACCATGTCCATGACTTGAAGAAAGGCAGCTTTCCCAAAAGTCACCAGAAAAATGCAAGTCTTAAAAACAGGGGGCTTGAAAACCAGTATGAGAAAGATACAGAAGGGTATTCCGACATACCTCGTAGACTCTGGATCAATCGTTCATTTACTGTGATGTTACTCATCAGCACTGCCTTTAAGGAGCAAAACAGAAAACAATGTTTTAATTGCAAAGGACCTGTGTTACCATTAATATTATAAACAACACCAACCAAAGCACTCATTACAAGATCTTTTCTTTGTGAAGTGCTGTGTTACAGCCAAACACAAAAACTTTTAGCTGCTCTAGAGATTTACTATTACAAACAACAAACACTAGTTTTAACCCAAATTTCCCAGTAAACAGAGGGGCAGGGGAGGAGATTCCACTGCACTTAAATAAAAAGAGGAGGAATATAAGGAGTCCGCTACTAAAGTTGCTTGCTGCTTTATTCTGGTTTAGTCCCATGATTGCAGTAACAGTCAGATTTACTGTACTTATCCCTTGAAGGAAGAATACGGTGTAGCACGGCTCGCTATCAACTACCCTCTCACCAGGGAATCAATACACTTGCATTCAGGCATGCAAGGATAAGCTACGAAAGCATTAGTCATAGAGCATAAAGGAATTCTATGAAAGCACTGTGAAGCCTTTGCATTGTTTCACTGTTCTAACTCTCCTCTCCCTCACTTTGATAGGAAAGTGTTGGGAGTGACCTTCTTCCATTTCCTCACTTTGCCCTCTCTCTCATTATAAAGAGGGAGTCAACATAGGAACATGTTTTGTCCGTTCTTTCATCAAGCCTTGTCTACCAACTCATATATACGCATGCCCCAAAACACCTGAATACTGACAGAACTAAGGCAAGTCTAAAGGAAAGTCCTGTGAGCCAGATGTCAGGATAACTCAGATTCATATTTAATATTTAGAAATCTGGTGCAGAAGAGTCTTCTTAAGACTACAAAAAGATGAGATCCTTCAGAAACCATCCAGTCCAGTCTTAGGAGCTTATTTCTTACGCTTCACTGCCAATTTCCTCATTATCCGTCTCGCAGGAAACCACACTGTTCTGCAGGGTTCCCAGATCAGGATACAGCAAGTCCTCAGTTTCCTTAAGTTTCTGCACAAGTACTGATGTGTTTGTAAGTCCAAACCACTTTAATGCAAAGAAGTAACTGCATCCATTCTGTCTGCTCAAGTCACCTTGAAACACTGACAACACTGTCAGTGCCTTTTTTCACAAAGACTACAGTAATAAGTGCTGCTTGATTAGGAAAAGCAATGCATTCATTCAGAGTGAGATAGCACATAGCAGAGGGGTAGATTTGTCTTTTCCTGACCGTTTAAAGAGTCACAGTTCAAAGAGGTAGTCATTCACATGTTGATGAAGAAGCAGCCACTTTCAAGCCAATAAAAGAAATATTCTTACACCATCCTATACATACAGCCAGTCCGTGAACACCACTGTGAAACCTCAAGAGCAAAGGCCTTGCTCCTTTGTTAAAAAGGAAAAAATAATAACAACATGATTAACAACATATACTTAGGATTGTTTAATACTTCTCCCTCTTCTTTCTCATAAGACAGGTAAAAAAAGGGTCTGAATTTGTTTTCACTTGTTAATTGGGGAAAGGAAGTTAATGTTTCAATGGAAATGCCAAGTTTTGCTAATGCATGAGCAACGTAATCAGGTTGTTCCATGATAATTACCTTCAGGGTTTCCAGCATTGGCCATTACCAGAAAATGTCAATGGACTAGAAAAACCAGTATGACATGGCAACTATGTTCCTACGGTTTGTTTTGGTGTGGTGTGGGGTTTTTTTCTTAAATTGCAACTCCCAAATAGCAGGACCACTTGTTTAACAATAAAACAGACAAGCATTAAATGTTTTGTACATTAGGAAAACAACAGCTGTGACCAGCTGAAGTGAATAAAATGATTTGCCACGTGAAAAAGGCTCCTTAAATCACAACAGGGGGAAAAAAAGTGTACCTTGGTCTTTCTGGATTGCATATAAAACTTCCTGTTGGCAATGCCACACCTAGCTCCCTGAACTTGTGGGTGAGTCCGGGAAAAAATCATTAAAATTTACTTAGCAGTTTAACTTGAGCAGGAAAGTTTAATAATTTATGGGGGGGTGCTACAACGGCCAGCTTCCAATCCAACTGTATCAATAATGTCAGGTTTTCTGTTCCTTCTCCTATCATCCAAGTGTTAACTAAACTTCACCTCATGGCTGTGAATTAGGCAGACGTTATTTTCTTTTGGGGTTTTATGCAGGTGAAGAAAGCAAACTTCTGGGAAGCACTCAGCAAACACATGCCAAAACTCAGTTCCAGGAAGAAACTCACATTTTAAATCTCATTCAGCCCAAAGAACAATACCTATGATCCCGAGGAGTGAGAATCCAGCTTTTGGAAGCCCACTATATCACCATATCAAAATCTGATCTTCTGTGACAGAGTAACTCTGTAACATAGAACCAGCTGGTTATATTTGCAAACATTTCATGCGTGGAAGTCCTTGTGACAGTCACAGAGGAAAAGACAGTCTCCTGATTGGAGTAAATGCTGGGGACAGTGGTATTCAGAAATCAAAAATCAAAAGCCACACTGTCACTGGCAGTGACAGAAAAATCTTGCTCCAGACGGACAGCAAATTTTTTAATGACAATTGCCAGAGATGTATTGAGGATACAGAGATGTATCCTGGGGGTATTTGTCGACAGCTGGCTAAATATGAGCCAGCAATGTGCCCAGGTGGCCAAGAAGGCCAACAGCATCCTGGCTTGGATCAGAAATAGTGTGGCCAGCAGGACTAGGGAAGTGATCGTCCCCCTGTACTCAGCACTGGTGAGGCCACACCTCAAATACTGTGTTCAGTTTTGGTCCCCTCACTACAAGAAAGACATTGAGGTGCTGGAGCGTGTCCACAAAGCTGGTGAAGGGCCTAGAGCACAAGTCTTACGAGGAGCAGTTGAGGGAACTGGGGTTGTTTAGCCTGGAGAAAAGGAGGCTGAGGGGAGACCTTATCACTCTCTACAACTCCCTGAGAGGAGGCTGTAGCGAGGTGGGGTCAATCTCTTCTCCCAAGTAACAAACAACAGGACAAGAGGAAATGGGTTCAACTTGTGCCAGGGGAGGTTTAGATTGGATATTGGGAAATATTTCTTCACCAAAAGGGCCATCAAACATTGGAACAGGCTGCCCAGGGAAGTGGTGGAGTCGCCATCCCTGGAGGTATTTAAAAGACGGGTACACGCGGTGCTGAGTGACATAGTTTAGTAGTGGTTTTGGCAGTGTTAGGTTTATGGTTGGACTTGATCATCTTAAAGGTCTCTTCCAACCTAGGTGATTCTATGATTCTATTTATTTTTTTTATTCACCACAGAACATGTCTACATAAGACACACTCCACTTAAGAAACACAAAAGTTAAAGTTATTGTTTAAAAAAACCAAAACATAATGCAGAAATACCTGCGAGGAAGCTTTGAGATAAATTATTTCAAAGCGTATGTTTTGAGCACGTATTCTGAACTATGTACATGCATTTGATCCGATTAATGCCTTACAGAGTAGTCTTCATAAACATATTCCTTGGAGGCATTACTACAACAATTCCTTCAGCATTCGCTACTGTCATTAATCAAGCTAACTCAAGCACACTGAACTGACATATGTTCTTTCTAATACTGACTGCATGTGGTGTATATAAAAGCATAATGAGACACTGGAACAGGAAAAAGGAATAAAACGGCAAAGAACTTGGTGAGAGTAAACACTGGTTTCAGAACTAAAACCTAAGAAAAAGGGGACTGTGCATTTGCAAATATAGCTCTCACAAGGAGTAAAAGATGAGCCACAGCGTCAGTAAATCAGCTGCTAAGAACAAAACCAAATGGAACAAAGCAAGCTGGGAGGGTAAGATTTATACATGCAGAAACCAACAGAAATAAGCATTTATAGTTAATCAGGGAGAAGAAGGGGACCTATTTCATGATTAACTCAAACTGATCAAACTCCTTACCACAAAGAAAAGGAGCAGTTCTGCCTTGCATGCTCCTACTGCTCCCCACTACCATGCTGGCAGCGCAGCACAAGACATATTTTCATTATCTGTTGTTCATTTCTTAACTGTATCTGGAAATTCCCACCTCGCTTCTCTGTTTTTGCAAACACACCTCCCCCGACACACACTTTTGTAGTAACATGCATCGTCAATTCTTTTCTTTCTTTGTACTCCTCTTCTTCACCACTTTGAAATAATCTTCAGGAGTAAAGAAACCATTTATACTAGCCACTAAAAGGCTTCTTCATTCTAGGACATGAGATTAATGGCTAACGACATAGTAAGTGGGGAAAAAGTTCATAAATAAGATCTCTAAGAAAATATTTCTCTTTTAGGTTGGTCTGTGGGCTGCACACTCATGTATACTTCAGTGGAGGAGCAACAATTGAAGCAAGCCTAGAACAAATTTCAAGCCCAAAATGGAGGAGACATTGTTCATTTAAACCTGTTTCTCACTGAACTGAATTCCATTCAGAAATTACAGACTTTTCTCCAGCCTCAGTAAAGGGGAAAAAACTCCAACCAGCCAAACACAAAAAAACCCTCAAAACAAAAACAAGACCACAGCTCTATTCCTAAAGAGTGATCCTGGTAAAGATCAGGGACTCAATCTAGTTTCACATCCTCTGCTAAAAGCAATATAGACTCTCTTTTTTTGTGATGAAGGACGCGTGCACCATGATATGCACCTCAAAGCTGCAGAAACCACCAAAATTGTAAAGTTAACAATTTCTTCCACCTTCAGTGGAAGAGAAAGTTGACACATATGAATAAGAAATTACTTTTACAGGTGCAGGGCAACAGCAAGTGGATTGGAGAAAGCAAGCCCTGTGCAGCTACAGGACTTTCATGACATTGTTATATTTAATTAAAACCCAAACGGTGGGCAGTGTAAACAAAACAGAATCCTATGATGTGAGAATCTTAATATATAACCTATACAGGTATATATAATCTACCTTGTACTTTCCTTTTTATCCATTCATTTTGCTATGAAGAGGTAGAAATATTCCAGTAGTTAACTCTTAAGCTACGGGTACTCTATATTTCCACTCTTAGGGTGCCTACAGTTCAGCTAGTCGTAGATCATCCATTTTTTTTTTTCTCCACCACATAAAAATATACTTTAAATGGAGGTAATCTTCTAGACCTATGGTGTACCAGTTATGAGTAAGCAGACTGATTTATCTTGCTAATCTAGTAACATCATGCTATGGTAAGTAGAGCAGGGCACGAGGCATTGCTTGCTTTTCAAAATTAGAAGATGCAACATTGGTTCAAAAAACACAAACAAAACACATATAGGCACCTTCTCCTTTTCACAGCGGGCTTTCTTCTCTCTTCCCCGCCACCCAGCATCATTCCTTTTGAGCGGAGCCAACCCTCCGCATACCAATAGTTGTTTTGTCTCAGAAGGCTGTGCTGGGAATTGAAATTTTCCCAGAGGGAAGGGATCTGAGAGCAGCTGTGGCCAGTGTTAAAAGACACTAAGCAACAGGACAGTGACGTGCTTCACATATAATGTAAAATGCTTAGCCCCTCTCCTCAGTAAAACAAGATGTGGGCTGGAAAAGAATTATATAAATCCAAAGAAAATGACAAGCTGCAAAAGCATGTTCTAGCAGTTAAAAATAAGAGATATTACACATATTGTTCTCCTGCTACACTCTTCAAAAAGACTATCGTGGTTGTGTACATCCCAGAAGCTACGAGTCCTGAATAACAACCATACAGAATATTGTTCTTTAGAAAATTGCTTACGGATTAGAAACAGCCCTTTTGTAGTCCTGATTCCTTATCTGTTGTTACTAAGAGTTTGTGTAAGCTCTCCTGATCTCTTCAGTCTATCTCTGTATGGAATTTCAGAAGCCATTTGCTAAATCTACATTAATCCTTAAAAATTCAAGCAGATTTTTTTAAAAGCAGACTGGTGATAGAAGTGTTTTATACATACTCAGACCTACAACAGCTGCTTCCCAGGATTACATTGCCTCAGTGACTGGTGAGCACACCAGGTGTATTTCAGCCTCCTACCTTCTATGCCCTTGTCCTTTAAGAAGCACAGAGACAGTTCTACTAGAAAACAAGGCAGATTTAACTCAAAGTGATTACCACTGGCAATGAATTTAACATGGCAAGTATCTTATTGGTGTATTTGTCTGGTATGAAACTAAAACAGTGGCATAATTATTCTTTATTTTATCAGCAGAGTATTAAGATGCAGTGAGCAGACACGGAATGCTATTAAGATGAGTCTCAAATGTTACTTGAGAGTTGCTTTTGATAAGGAGTCCAGATCATGAAAGTTTGTTTCTGTATAGATTTCTACTATAAACAGAAGAACCATAATTTCACCCTGAAAAAGAGGGGTTTCTGAGGCAGACCACTCACTCCTACTCATCAGCTGAAAGCATTTTCATTTTTGTTTAAGAACAAGAACTGAACAAAATCCCATTTATCACTCAAAGATCTGTCCAGGTACTTAGACACTTTGTAGTACTTGTAAAGCAAGTTGAGAGACTCGGGGTTTGGATTTGCATCCATCCTTCCCGGACTAGCTAAACACTTGCTGCTAATCCCCATGAAGTAAATAAAGTTCAGTTCAAGGACCAAGTTTCCTATAACCAGAAAGGGTGAATTCATTACTTGCCTCCCAGGAATTCTGGATTCCACTGGAATCCATGGAGCCAAACAACAAGGATACGTGTGTGCCTCTGTGTGTATACAAATACTTACGTATGCACATGAGAATACACAACACACACTTACACACAGATATAGATACACACACACAAAAAAGCGCTCAGAAACAGTCTTTTCTTATATTCCACATCCCTCTGTGGAATAACTGCTGATCCTGGACAGCTTCTTCAGATCAAGGTCCTCAATGAGGAGAACTAAGCTTTCCCTCTCTTCTCTGCCACCATATCAGGGGCATTCCTAAATTAGAGTGGACGAATCCATGCCAGTTTGGCTGATTGCATCTTTTGACAAATCCACAGGTTCCCACTAAAACAACTCTCCCTACTTTTAAATCACAGAGTTGGAAAACAAACATCTGTGCAGGATATTTGCTCACGTGTCTCAACAAGAACAAATTTTGAATTTGCCACTAAGTGGTGCACAGGCACACACATGCTCATCCTACCACTTCGGGCTCCTGAGACATGGTCTTCTTCAGCCACAAAAAGCAGAAGACAGGAAATGAGTCCATTGCACCACTTTTATCTAATGCTTCCTACAGCATCAGCTCCTGGGGTTTCAACAGCGAGTTTCATAGACTATTCCATTACAGAACAACTGCATTTTAGGACAACGGAGGGAAAAGGACTTAAGAGGAAGGAACAGCTATACTAGATTTGCCCCAAAATCTACTTTGCCCAGAATCCTCTCTCTAACACTGGATACCAGATGAATATCAAGGCAGCCATAAAGCACAGTATTTTCCAAGCTGCAGCTACTTCTTGCTGAGGAACACTTGGAGCCAGAACAAACAACTTTGTATTGGGTGGTGGGGCAGGTGTTTGTCCAGGGTTATGCAGTTGCTTTTTAACCCACACAGATACACTGCAACTGGGCATTATGGATGTCACACGTTTACAGCTTCACAATGTACTGCGTGAAGAGCACTTCGCCCAGTCTGAACTACAACTTGCTAACTGCATTTGAAACCTGTCAGTGGATGGAGAACAACCATGTCTTGTCTCTCCTGGCCACGAGCACTTTCCACACCATTTGGGATCCTGGAGATGCCTGCAACAGCTCTCCTCAGCTGGCTCTTATCCAGCCTGTAACCTACACTGTGGATTCCTATAGAAAAACTATGCACGGCTTTGGTTATCCTTCTTGTTCTCCTCTGTGTGCCTTTCCCAGCAATCCAGAACTCCACCACTGACCTCCCCACAGTACAAGAAGTAACTCAGTTTATTTCTAAGCCGCTTTGTAACTTTTGCCTTATCATTCACCCCTGTGATAATACTGACTTACCATGTGGTGCATAATTTCTCTAGAAGCCATGTGTGTGTAGCCTTCTGCAACTCCAGGTGTGAATGCATTCATTAGTCTCCCTCATCCTTGTCACTGACTCTTTAAGAAATTCCAAGAGATTTCAGAAGCAAGATTTCCTTTTCCAGAAGCCACTTTGACTCTTCCCCAGACAACCCCCACACACAACAGCAGTTCTGGATTTGTAAAATACTTCCCACCACTTTTCCTGGCACAGATGTCAGAACTAATGGGCAACAGCTCCCACGTGTCCTCTAGACTCAAAAACACCACCACAACAAGAAAGGTAGATTGTGTGGTGCCAGCTACATTTGCCTGGTACCACAGTAATTTGAACCAGAAAGGCTGCACATCGTGCTTGGCAGAAGCAACATTTCATCCACTAAGATTCCTTAAAACTCCTGGGTGAGCTCCTGTCACCAGCTCTCAACATCCACCCGTCTGGCCAGCCTGCACTGTGAACTCTGTGGTGAGCAATTCCAGTTCCAGTGACTTTTAATAACTCTGGCTACAGGAAAATCCACTTATGAAAAGGGAGCATAAAATATATTGCCCTTGTTAAAAAGACGTAGAGTAAATTAAGCAAATATTCAATTCTGTTTGCCCTTTTCTTACCCCCTCCGCTTTTTTTTTCTTAAAAAAAACCCACCTCATGCATGTGCTTTCACACCTTGCAGGACAGAATTGGAATGCAAAAAGATGCCAAAACAGAATGATGGGTTTCACCAACATGTAAACTGGGGTACCTTTCCAGAGGATAGTAAACTTAAAAAATTCCCACAGCAATCATCACAACGCCCACTATTAGGAGGCAGAAGGGACAACAAGATTGATTACTCACTCGAATGCTGTCTGACTATCCTGGGGTACCTTTTTAATACATAACTACATTTTCAAAAATAAATAGACAAACTATACCTCACCTTTTTTAAAGTATACGCAATGACTGAACCCAATGAGAAGAGAGAAATTATCAAAGAAACATGTTTGTATCAAAAGAGGTAAAAAGAATTGGTTTATTATTTCTTTGAAGACCTTGGATAAAAATGATTTCAAGATACATTAAAAATATATGCCACTGATGTGCATATTAATGAAACAATTCCACCTTCCATTTTTATTCAATTTTTCTACCTTTTAAGTCCTTCAAAGATTATTCTGCTAATATTCTGTTCATGCACCACACATTTTGAGCAGCAAACCATCAACTAATGGCAACCCTTTACCTGCAGAGTACCTATTACCATCATCAGTTGTGTCTGTTCAGTCTGCTGAAAATAATAGTCCTGGAAATCTGATCTATAAACTTCAGTCAAGGGACTCTACAGGAGCAGCAATAAACCCAGAATAAATATTCTCAACTAAACACTTCTGGCAGTGAGAAAAGTGGTATTAATGACTAACAGCCACATCCATGGTGGTATCAGCAACATGAGAAAAATATATGACAAAACAGTTTGCAACAGATGTCATCTACCTGGACTTGTGCAAGGCATTGGACACCATCCTGCATGACATCCGGGTCTCTAAATTGGAGAGACATGGATTTGACCAGTCGACCACTTGGTGGATAAGGAACTGGCTGGATGGTTGCACTCAAAGAGTTGCAGTCAACAGGTCAATGTCCAACTGGCAAGCAGTGACGAGTGGCATTCCTCTGGGGTCGGTACTGGGACCGGTATCATTTAATATCTTTGTTGGCGACATGCACAGCGGGACTGAGTGCACCCTCTGCAAGTTTGCTGACAACACCAAGCTGCGTGGAGTGGTTAACATGCTGGAGGGAAATTATGCCATCCAGAGGGACCTGGACAGGCTTAAGAGCTGGGCCTGTGTGAACCTCATGAAGTTCAACAAGGCCAAGTGTAAGGTCTTGCACGTGGGTTGGGGCAATCCCATGCACAAATACAGGCTGGATGGGGAACGGATCAAGAGCAGCCCTGAGGAGAGGGACTTGGGGATGTTGGTGGATGAGAAGCTCAACATGAGCTGGCAATGTGCACTTGTAGCCCAGAAAGCCAGCTGCATCCTGGGCTGCATCAAAAGAAGCATGGCCAGCAGATCAAGGGAGGTGATTCTGCCCCTCTACTCCACTCTCACGAGGTCCCACCTGGAATACTGTGTCCAGCTCTGGAGGTCCCAACATAAGAAGGACATGGACGTGTTGGAGCAGGTCCAGAGGAGGGCCATGCAGATGATCAGAGGGTTAGAGCACCTCTGCTATGATGACAGGCTGAGGGAGCTGGGGTACTTCAGCCTGGAGAAGGGAGGGCTCCAATGAGACCTTATAGCAGCCTTCCAGTACCTGAAAGGGGCCTACAAGATAACTGGAGAGGGACTTTTTACAAGGGACGAGGGGTAAAGGCTTCAAACTGGAAGAGGGTAGATTCAGAATAGAACTTAGGAAGAAATTTTTCACTCTGAGGGTGGTGAGGCACTGGCACAGGTTGCCCAGGGAAGTTGTGGAGGCTCCAACCCTGGAAGTGTTCAAGGCCAGGTTGGATGAGGCTTTGAGGAACCAGGTCTAGTGGGAGGTGTCCTTGCCTATGGCAGGGGGGTTTGAACTAGATGATCTTTAAGATCTCTTCCAACCTAAACTATTCGATGATTCTATGAATATACTACACAGCAGTAATCATACATACTGCTTTTTAAGTAGGTACGTGCACATTCTTCACAAAGGACTTCCATCCCTCTGGCAATTCTGCACTGTCAGGAGCACTGCCACAAAAGGCTAGCTAGTCTAACCTTCTGATGTCCCCCAGTGCTATGGGGTTTTGGAGGCAGAAAGCCAAGGTGCCGCAAAATTTGTGATGCATTTAGAAATAAATGTCAACCATTTATTCCTACAAATATATCTGTTGATGCAGCTGCTTCTTTTCTGTAAGTTATAAAACATTAGTATACAGGAAAGAAAGCCAGAGGCCAACCCAATCTTGTTACCAATGATTTATAGAGGGGGTAGAGGTTTTATTCAGAAGTCCTGTTACTTGCAGCTTCAAATATTTCACATATTATACAATGAATGCTATAATGTGCATTCAATGTTCATTTTCTAAATATTATACAATTATACATAAACTATTTCGCCACACTAACACTGACTGTTTGCCCATCAGCTGGAACATTTGAGCAACCGTACTCTGTTGCAGAGAGTGCCTTGGTAAACCACAGTCACAGAAAACCATGCCTAGAAAAGGCCCTACCTTCTCTTCCTGATGTACTCTGTTGGCATTTTCCATCTGAAAGCTGTGCAAGGACTGGATTTTGTCAATCTGCTGTCGCTGTTTCTCTAGCTCCCCTTGGAACTCATTCTTTTTGAGCTCCACGGCGCCCCTCTCCGCTGCCGCCCTGCGCACCTTGCCTTCCAGATCCATGATCCGACCCTGAGGAAGAGCAAATTAGTCAAAAATTAGGTAGAAAGACCTAGGGATTCCAGCTGGATTAAAAAATAGATGTAATAAAAACTGTGCATCTTCCAAGATTCCAAGAAAATGGACCAAATCTTCTTACAGCACAGTATGGTGCATATTACTGCCTGCCTACTCTGCTCCTCTGCCACAGAAAGAAAGAGAACAGAGAGGTGGTGGTGGGAGGGGGG
>VFFE01007585.1:698473-778343 GCA_008921705.1 Burhinus oedicnemus | reverse complement strand
AAAAAAAAAAAAAAAAAAAAAAAAAAAAAAAAAAAAAAAGTATGCATAGCTGCCACAGGTCTAACACCGAGTCCTGAGTCTCTTGCCTAAGGAAGCCTCAGCTATGGAGCAAACCGACACAGGCAGCACAGCTCCAGTGGACACCCATGGGGCCACGTACAGCTGAGGTGAGGTCAACAGAAAAAGCAAAGGTATGGGGAGGAACCATGCATTTTTGCAGGAAAGCAAAAAAAGCAAGATGCAGTAGACAAAAACACACAGATACAGATATGCACAAATTTCCAATACAAAGCTAGTAATTGCAGAAACACGTACATCTTGCACAGACTATTCTCCTGCTGTGCCATCCTAAGGGGAGCACCTGACAAGTACAGAGCCACCTCGCCTTACACAGATTCCATGAAAACCAAGAACTACAGATGTCCCAAGTGGCAAAAATGAGAGGTGGAAAATGGGGATGATTAGCACTGCCACATCAGCTAAGAACAAGATAATTAATTTACTTGTGCTTACTGGAGTAAAATATTACATTTCAAAAAACATATCTTAAAACCTGTCATGAAGTCATTCGTATCCTGTTCTTCGCTGTAAGAGTACTAGTTGGTACACTTGAAAATACGGAAAAATTACTAAACATAACACTGCAAGACATAGTGCATCATTCCAGGTGTTGCTTGAATAAAACAATTGGTATTTCCCTCCTAGCAATCAGAAATAGAGAAAGTAGTCTATGTTACCAGCAGTGACAACCTGTACTGGAATTCAACTACTGGATAAATGTATGGGACTAGCTGTTTAGCGCAAAAATTTTCAGACATAAAGCAACTACATTGTTCAAAGGATGAGTGATATTTAAAGTACAGGTGCAAAACCATGTTAAAGGAATACCGATACACCTACCAAGCACACAAATCCAGCAACCTCAGTGACTCTTCTGCTGTTTTCAGCTGTTAAAAACAAGCAGGCGAGAAAACATTGTTTTCACTAAAGCATGTTTGACATCAATACACTGTTCTCTCTAGAAAATCCAGTGTTGTTTGCCCTTAAATAATTTATGTTAATTAGGAATATATTTTTATACTCAACAGAAGGAAAGGCAAAAGGAAGAGGAAAGAGATGAAACAGAAGGATCTTCCATCCGAATAGTGCAGACCGACAACATCACCTCAGTTGCAATATTGATATTCCCTCTCTCAGCAGTTTAAAAATAACAAACTGTTTAACTTTCTATCATGGATGCGCACACGCATGTATTTTGGAGGAGAGATAAGCAAATCAGCTCAGTAAGTACATTTACATGGGAATGTATTTGTACATGCCGTTTTCCAGGAAACATCTGGTTTGGCAGAGTTATTTGAGTTGAAAATAAAATACGTTTCTGATTTGATGGGTAAGAAAGTGATTTTACTGAACATGAAGGAATCCATCTTTCATGAATGTTTACTACAGATGTGAAAACGGGATGCTGTATCACATGCATAAAGCTCTACATTTGGTAGAGCATAAGATTCCTGACTTCTGAGCAGCAGATTTTGTCCTTCTGTTTTGCCAGCCTAGCAGTGCTTCATCGAGAGGGAGATGTTGCAGACTCTGAGATATTCAAGCAAACTAACACATAGCATACTTTTATGTCCCATATTAGTATACTATCAGTCTGAGTAACTCCTTCTTTTACTATACTCAGCTGAAGTAAGACAGCTGCTATCCAGCAACCCTGCACTACAGATAATTAATAACTGTGCCGACCAAGTCTCAAGACTAAGATATCAGAGGCAAAGACCAAGCAAAACAATTTCTGCATTTCAGACTCCCAGAAGGAAAGCAAAGTCTCTCTGCTCACAAAGTCCATCTCTGTGTATTTACATGAGACCTGCCGAGCAGCAACAAGCAGAACAGATAAAGAATTCAGTAAGAGGAGCACACAGCCCAGAGGGAAGCAAAAGGGGTCCCTTCTCCCCCGCCTGCTTACTTGCCAACCGACCACCTCCTCCACCACCCAGCCACCACATGGTACAAAGCCAGCGTAAGCTGGAGAAGCACGTGAAGACCATGTGCAGCTGTAGCAGCCACTGAAAAGCAAAGGTACACCTTACTTGGAGATCTGCACCTTCAAGTAAGGACAGAGCCTTAGGAAAAACCCCTTTACAAAGGCAGGGACATAACCAGAGACAAAATGGAGGAAGAAAAACTGACAAGGAACCAAGGGCTACTGGACAGCACTGAGAGGACACACTACCCCATTCCAACCAACAAGCAACCACTCTGCCCAGGCTGGGAAAAGCTCCTCAGATAGACAATGGTGCTATCCCCACCTTTGCAGACTCTTTCCCAATTTCTCAGTGAGATTCTGGAAGAAATTACCTGTTTTTTCAAATATTGCCATGAAATTCCTATGTCTGACTGCTTGACTAAAAATATACTGGCTTAACCGAGCAAGCTAATCAAAACCTCTTCTATTGACGACAGTTAGTTAGTTACACCCAGACATGACTAAATCAGACTAAAAGGCAGTAGAAACTGGGTTTTGTTAATTAAAAAAAAAAAACACCACCAAAAAAACCCCAACTTTAAAAAAAGCAATTCTTAAAAAAGCAAATCAGAGAGCAAACATTTGTGCACCCAGTCTTCCAAAAAAAGGTGATGGTTTGGGGGCAAGTGGAAATGAAGAGGTGACAAGTGAAAATTTTTCATTTTTAGTTTTTTTATATGGTTAACATACAGTAGAGATCATACTTGAAAGAGAAATCCAGTTGTTGGATTGTCACTCATGGCTGGATGCTACCCACAATTACCACCACTCCCAGTCGCATAGCAAGAACCAGTTACTGCCAGCAGCAACCTTTATGCTTTCAGGGTGCATTGATTGCCAACACGGGACAGCAACTGAGTGTAATACACTGTCACAAAACACGGCAAACAGATTTCTTACCATCCTCTGCAGCAACACTGTTTGGGGGGTGGTATTTTTCAAGTTTGCAAGTCAAAAGAGGTGAAACAAATGTTTTTCCAATGGAGACTCAAAGTTTGTACAATGAACGCAAGGCTGCTGACCACAAACTTTCTAAATACCTTTCACAGGAATCCACAAACTGCAGGCTGGAAAAAAACAAAACAAAACAAAAAAAAAACAAAAAAACAACACAATAAAAACCTCCTGAAACATTCAGCAACAGTCATTTTTCAAACTTCTGTACTTTGGATGACTGGCTCACTTCAAAGTGGTAACCACCCAAAAAAAAATAAAAATGCAAACACAGATGCTGCAGGATGTTACTGAGTCACTATTTGTCCAAATTACCAAGTTACACTTTTCACAGGAACAGGAAGGGGAGAAGCGTTTACAGCACAACACGTTCAGCAACTGCACTCTCATCCTTCTCAGGAATAACCATCATTTGATACTCAATCCAGATCTTAGGTCTTCCTTTTCTAATGGATTTTAAACAGAAGTAACAGATCAGAAGAGTATGAAAATACTGAAAAAGTGTAACTTGTTCAGGGGGAGGGAGACTGTTACCACTTGTCACTACTTATTTTTCAAATCGGGACTTACCTCTTCTTTCAAAAGACTACAAGAAGCTAATAACCAGTCACCCACAATGTCCTGCCCTTCATCTGATTAAAGAGATATCCCAAATAGGCATGTAGCTAAAAACATGCCAGAAGTTTAAGGTAGGTATCTATTCTGACAACGGAAGTTAGGTAACCAAAGGTAATTTGACAAAATCTTCTAAAAATACCCGCACAAAGTTTCCAGACATGCTGTCTACATGTACTTGTAGACAACACTACTACCACCTGAAAATACTGTGTATGAAAACAGAATTAAACAAGCAAACTTACACACCAGAAGGATCTCAACAGTCAGTCAGAATGTTCATTTCTTTTTAGGAAAACAGTTCATTGCAGGTGTTTTTCCCATACAACATGAACTATCTTGTTAGAATCACAATGAATAGGACACCCACTTGATGTTCAAAAAGAAAATTAGAAAACAGAGTACAGTAAGTTTAGATATATGGTGAAAAAAACACAAAACTGCTACCGTCCCCCCACCACTGTAAGACTACATGTATGGTTTTGCTGTAAAACATGCAAACCTTCCCCTAGGAAAAAAAAATCAACATTGCAAGTAGTTCCTTATGAGCAAACGGCTGCTACGATGTAAGATAAAGGGCTATTTTAAAAAAACTCAACCCAAGAACAAGGTTAAATAAAAACCTGATCAGCTACTCCCATCTTCCAAGTTGACAAAGGAACAAGGGAATCCAACAAAGTGAAGCAAGGTAAACGTCCTGGGTGCAGGAAATAAACCCAGTATTTACTGTGTACCCAACAGCTGAACCAAAATTTTTGAGGAGGTGGGGGAAACGCTTTTCCAAGCAGAAGTGCGAAGGCCTCTGGAGGCATGAACTTGCGAAAAGCTATCAGCCACCCCAGCGAGGGTAAGAAGAGAGAGACCTCTGCAGCTCTGCCCATGGGGAGGGAAAGCAGGGAGCCGGCTGAAGCAGGCTGGCTCAGAAGGAGGAGGGTGAACAGTGTCAGGTCACAGCCCCGGCTGGAAAGGACCTGGAAAGACTACCGGGTCCGACCCTTCCCGGCAAGGGGATCCTGGAGGAGATTGTCTTACACCCTGCCTTTCTGGTTTGTAAGATCATCGTTATTTCTACTTCGGCTGTGAATATTCAGAGTTGTTTTGGGCTCAACACGCTTCTCTCTGTGCATAAGACCCAAAGAGGGAAGACTGACTGAAGAAAAAAGAAAAAGTAATGTAATAAAGGGCCGTTAGTGCCAGGTACGCAGGCAAGCTAAGCGCAGACGAACCGCCCCGCTACCTCCGCTGACATCTCCCCGCGGCGAGTGGGAAGGTCCCGGGGGACGGAGCCCGCCCTGGGGGTCGGAGCCCGCCCGGGGCCGCACCTCACCGCCCGCCTCCCGCCGCGACGAGCGGCTGCCGCCCCCCGCCACGCACACCCCGCTCGCCGCCCCGCGGCTGCTGGAGCCGGCCGAGACGAGCCCGGCGGGGCAGAGCCAGCCAAGCGCCGGCAGGCCGCCGCCCGGGGACCCTCACACCGCGCCGCCCACCCCCGCCGGGCCCGGGCCGGGCCGCCTCCGCCGGCTGCCTGCCTCCTCCGCCGCAGAGGCCGCCGTGCGGGGGGGGGACGGGGCTCCCGGCAGGGCAGGCCCGGCCGCACCAGCCCCCAGCCCAGCCCCGCGGGCAGCCGCGGGGGCAGCGGCCGCTCACCTCACCTCGCCGTGCCGCTGGCGGCGTCCCCCGCCCGGCAGGAAGGCGGCGGCCAGTACCGCGCCGCCCGCGGCGAGGGAGAAGCGGCAGCGGCAGGAGGCACGGGCGGGGAGGGAAGGGCAGGGCTGGGCTGGGCTGGGCTGGGCTGGGCAGCGCAGGAAGTGCGGGGCGCGGAGGAAGTCTGGCGGCCGTGGGGGCAGCGAGCGCCCAGCTCCGCCGGCCCCCGCCTGAGGCACGGCGGGGCCGGGGCCGCCCCGCGGCGGGGGGAGGGGAGGGGAGCTCCCGGGCTCTGCGGCGGGGTCTGGGCTGCGGCGGACCCCTGCGCCCACGGCTGCCTGCGGTAAAGCGCCGGGCAGCCGCAGCCGGCGTCGCCCGTGCGAGTAGCTGAGACGGAGCCCTTAGCCAGCGCTGCAGCCGAGGTCCGAATTTCCAGTTTTGGCGAGTTTCAGGAAAGCGACGTGTGGGAGAAGCTGAGTGTCCGAAATCTGAGACGTGTGAAGTAAAACTCAGGAAGGCGGTTTTGATACTTGGTTTTGGCAGCCAAATGGGTGAAGCGGGTATGTTCTTCGCTCCGAAATGTCAAAGCAAAAAAAAAAAAAGGCAACGTGTTTCTTCCATGGGTATTAACTCGGCTGGACACTTTCGCCATCTGGGTCTGCATGTTGTTTCTGCGTGTTAGCCTTTGCAAGTGGAAGATAAACAGTCGAGTGAAAGCAGAGTATAGAACTTGCTGCAACAGCAGTTGCAGACTATGAAAAACACAAAAGAATTTCTTAATCTTTGATAGTAGTTTATTATTTCAAGATCAATTTCCTTAATGACATGGTAAATTTAACAAAAAAAAATGAGATTTCTAACTGAACAAAGAGCACAAACTTAACAAAAATGATCTTCCATGTCTCATATGAATTTTTCTTCCACTCCTTGAAGACCGTCTAAAAGTTGATCAGTGTAAGACGTGGTTTTAGTTTTTTCATGGGAGAGAATTTTTTATTTTTTTATTTTTTTTAATAATACATACAATAGCTTTGTCTAGCTCAGAAACACCAATTTTTCTTACAAGCTCAAAGCCCTGTGGATCACATTGCTTTAGTTAGGGAGATATGTGATTTCCCAGGTGGGAACTCTTTTCCCTTCCTTGTCAATTTTTAAGGAAAAGTGGATCCTTCTTCAGCAGCCCAGCACAGCCCAAGTCTAGAGTTTTAATTTGACTAAAAATAGGGTTTCAAATGTTTAGGGAACTAAACTCTTTATTGAGAGTCATAAAAACACAATGAGACTCAGAAAACAGCTCATGTGTCTTTGTCAGTAAGACAAGAAGACATTAAAAATAAACACCAATAAAAATATTCATTAGGAATAGCTGTGTAAGCAGAAAAAAAACGAGGACTGTGCAGCTGAGACCACTGATTGACTAATTTTGCCCTGCTTGCTTACAGGCAGCTAAAAATTCTGGACACATAACCCCATTATTTTCCCTGTCTCATGAGGTTGCCTTGAGGAGAGGCAGTTCTGTCCAAAAGATCGGGGGGAGTGGGGGGATCATTTAGATTTGGAAATAACTGACAAGTCTTAAAATCTTATTGACTATAAAACCTATCTTTAATAGGGAGAGTGAAGGTTTTATTAAGTCCAGCACTGTCCACAGTAGGGATCCAATGAGAAGAAATTAAAAGAACTAGTTCAAAATGTGTATCGACAGTCATCACTTACTGGTGTTTCAGAAAATATCACTAACTGATACTGACAAAGAGGAAGTTGTGAAAAGCTCAGATGGTGCAGAGCAATGGTTCTTACATAAAAAACCCAACTGCTCTATGCAATCTTCATAGCCATCATTTCTTTCCCTGGTAATCAATACTTTAAACTACAACTATAACCAATCTTGCAGAAAAATTAGAACATACAACATTAATAAAAATACATCTTTAATTTAAAAATTAATACCCATGTATTTTAACAGAGAACTAACAAGTTTTGTCTTTGAACGTAAATGTGGTAAACCAAAGAGTTCTTGAAAAAAACCCACTCGTGTTGGTTTAGAAGAACAAAATCAATAGCATGTATCAGCCAGACGACTCAGCATGGTTTCCTGTTTGCTATGTCTTCACAATCCTACAGCGGTCTTTCAGAACTACCTTCTAACACTGCTTTGAAGCCAATAAGAACACACGTCTACATACTTGAAACTGCAGAAAGGTGGAGGATCTCAGCAAGATCTCTCGGGACCAGTACTAGATGCAGTACATTTGGTAAGGGATTGTTTATATGGATTTCACAAGAATGTTGTGACCCTCAGCCCAGGACAGAGCTGGCCTTGAGAAGGAAGCCAGATTTGTACTTGTGAACACTACATAGCAGGACTGAGTGTTAGTGACTTACTGCTGCCAAAATACTGTGCCGGAAGAGCGTGGTGTAGAAGTAAAGCAATTTGCAGAAGGCTGCTGGACGTGGTTTGCCTGCTTAATTTGTATCTGTTCCAGAGGTATTTGTGAAAATCAAACCTACTGTTTAAACTGAAGTAGGAAAATTAGATGTGCTTTGAGAAATAGGGATTTTTAATCTGTACCCAGATCTGTATGATGATGGTTATTTATCATTGGATTAATTGGAAACACAGGAGTAGATGTATGATCATTGACATATACTTATGTATAGCTGTCATAGCACTGAAACCAGGGTGCATTCACATGCAAAATTGAAAGTCAGCAAGTTAGTCAATGGTAAAGGAACAAATGTTGTTTTATCTATGTCAGAAACATTAAAACTGATGGTGGTGCACATTTCTTTTTAACATTGAAAGTTATCCCATGAAAGGTAACAGTATTCAGCAGATGCCTTTGTTCTACAAGTTTTGTCATGTTGATAGGACTCTGCACAGAAACTTCATTTTAAGCTGTAAGTTTTGATAGATGTTAAAATGTCCTAAAAATAAAATACCTGAGCTACAAAGTACTTTGCAGTTGATGCTAGGAAAATAGTACATCTGTTTTTTCTTGAATTCCTAGAGAAATAAATCAGGAGAGTTAATCCATGTGAAAGCTCATTCTGAAGTGTGGGTATCCTATGTTTCCAGGGGGTGACTGACATATAATTGCTTGACATGTACAATCTACAGTTTTTAGATATTACCAGCCCAGCGTTGTGTGTCTGTGCTTTATGTGGTGCTTCTGATATCTCCACGCATGAGCAAAACTAATGCTAACCCCCCCCAATACCTCTTTCTATTTTCTATTTTAGAAAATATCTTCTAATTTTGCGTTGTACTTTTTTCATTAACTAAGTACAAGGATGCTAATTTATTTCTTTTTTCTAACATATGGGAAAAGAGCTATAGCATTTTTAAGTGCTGTGTTGTGACTAGTAAGAAGGGATGGGTCAAGCACTGCTGAATAAGCCCTGCTTGATTAGTTCAGGACCTTCTGAAAGTTTGCAAGTTAATTGAGATGTATTACCTCAGTGGCTTGGATGTAGCGTACATCTCAAACACAGTGTTGTCTTTTCCATGAGTCCATGCAATCTTGTATGTTACCTGAATTCCTGAGTCCCTGTAAAATGGATTGTAACTGTAATGCTAAGATCTGTTGATCATGCACGCAGCTGATCTCGTCTTTGATCTGCATTGTTTAAACATGTGCATGAGAGATGTAGCCTTTACTTCAAGTTCCATAGTTTCCTGCCTACTTGTGAGGCAGTGCATTTTTTAAGTCACACTGCTTTGCAGTCAGAAGAGAAAAATCAATGTCTTACTATTTCTTGCAAAACTAGCAGTTTAATAATCTTGATCCTGAGGATTTCACTCACAAATTATTTGGGGTTTTTTCCTGACCTTCTCTGTGGTCATTTGTACATACATACACATACATAACTGCTCTAAACAACTTCCCCATGTATGCTACAGCCTTCCTATTTGAATATATATACTCCCACAGATTGTTAGATTTGTGCTCTACCTCTCTTGTCACCTTTCCAATGCTACAGAGACACTGCCTCTTCACCTAGATATTAGAAGTTTTGTTCTACCTGCATTGCTCAGGCAAGAAAGCATTGATGTAGCAGAGAGAGAACAAATTTTAAGAACTTTGATTCAAATCCCGTCCCTGCCATTGGTTTCTGTGCAGGCCTGGGCAAGTCGTTGAAAATCTTAGGTTTGAAAATCAGTATCTGTCTTATATCTGTGTTATAGGGAAATGATACAGAGCTCATGTAAAGTGAGTTTTGGCAATCACTTTTTGCTTTTATGTATGTATTACTAGTACCCCTGGATATTTTAAAAATGAAATTAAAAATCAAAAGCTTACATACCAAGGTAACTATTTCCCATATTACCAGGTGGGTCATGTATATCCTGCATTTTAAAACCCCTTGAACTGGTAGTATTTCAGATGATATTTCATATCCATACTGGAACAAAAGGATTGACAAGGATTTGTTTTTTATGGAAGCTTTCACAGCGCTAGTCGTTGAAACTTTGTATTCTTTCGTCTAGTTATGAAAACACAATACATACTTAAAGAAAGATCAGCCATGAGAGCTAATGAGAAAAGACAGAGTCTCACAGTTACAGTGATTTCTAAATGCTGAAGAGCTGCAAGTATAACTCCAACTTCTGGCCTAGATGAAGCAAGATTTAGGCTGTTATTTTTAAATCACCTTTTTGGTCACACAGAATAGCATCATAATGATAGACTTGTTCTGACTGTCCAGGTTGAATGCATTTTACACACAGCCCTCCTCCTGCCCCTCTCCCCATCCCTCCATCTCCCAAAAAAAACCAAACAAAGAAAAAGGATTACATTACATAGGACACAAATGTAAGAGCAATTGTATTGAAGTAGATACTCATCTTTCGACCCTACAGTCATGCTGAAATTAAACCAAAACTATGATATTAGCTGGGCTCACCTCTCCTTCAGTAAAATCCTGTCCCTCCCAAAACCAAAAAAGAGTAGTCACTCACTTGTTAAAGGCCAAGATTTTATCTTGTCTTTTCTAGTCAGTACATATTTTCAGGATCAATAGGAAAAAGATCCTAAAAGACCAAGCATAAAAACCAGTGCTTCACTGCGTTAAAGGTGCTGATTGCACATTTTTTGACACCAGCAGACTTGTTGCTGTGCTCTTCACTTCTTCCTCTCCAAAGCAAACTGAGAAAAAAGGATTTTAAACCAACAAAACAGACTATGGGCATATATGTCTTACCTAAAAGTTTTTTATCATCTAATAGTAAGACAGATAGATCTAACTTCTTCAGACTTCCTTATCAGTCCTACCTCCAAGACTCTTTTCTGCTTGATCCTTGTGGTTCTTTTGGATTTTGTATGTTTTTTAGCTTTTCTATCACATGACAGAGAAGCAACTCTTAAAACTTTGTGCAGAAATGGATTACCGTGAACCATTTTTTATTTCCTAACATGCTTTTTCTTCTAAATGGTAGGCTAAAACATTCCAACTCTCATTAGCCTTTCACTAAAAAAAAATAATCAAACTGGAAAAATCCAAAACATCATTCTGCTTCCTCAACACTACTGAAAACTTTCTGGTGGAACAAATGTCAAAGCCAGTTATGAGATCACCCTCTGGACGCCCATAGCTATAGTGTCAGAAGATCATTATCTGCCAACAGAGCCACAAAAATTCATACTACTCAAGAAAGGCATTAGCCATATATTGGTGAGAGTAAGGTCAACTGCTTTACAGTACTATTACTTCTAAAGATCCCAAGCAACAGGAGTCTAAATCTTCACAGCATACAATGAAGTTAAAGGTTTAACACATTCCTTTTCTTTCCATATACCGTTAACTTAAATTGCCAGACATCTCTCTCTACTCTTGACAAGACTCATCCATGCAATGCAGAGTTTGAGGATCCTGCCTTTGAAGTTGTGATTCTGTTGAACACTTGATCTAACCTGAAGAAATGAAGTTTTGTAGCCTAAGCATCCAAAAGATTTTTAAAATTACCAAAAGAATTAACATGAAAGCACAACAAGGTCTTATTTTTTAAATTTCATTAAATAAGAGCTATACACCAAAACCAGAGAGGGCTGGGACACTGAAGGCAGCTGTTGGGAGATGGATGTCTCCTCTGCCTCCTGTCTCCTGCTCTCAAGGGAGGGCATCTTACATCCACATTATGTACATCAGAGGTGCTAGGCATATTAAAGGATATGAAAGACCAAATTTGCAATACATTTCTCAATACCAGAAAAAAAGTAATATGAACTAAATCTGGAGAAGAACTTTTTACAAGGGCATGTAATGTTAGGATGAGAGGTAATGGCTTCAAACTGGAAGAGAGTAGATTTAGAATAGATCTCAGGAAGAAATTTTTCAGTATGAAGGTGGTGAGGCACTGGCACAGGTTGCCCAGGGAAGCTGTGAAGGCCCCATCCCTGGAAGTGTTCAAGGCCAGGTTGGATGGGGCTTTGAGCAATCTGGTCTAGTGGGAGGTATCCTTGCCCATGGCAAGGGGGTTGGAACTAGATGATCTTTAAGGTCCCTCCCAACCTAAACCATTCTATGAGTCTATGATTCTATGATAACTATATCTTTTCTTCTGCACAATACATGTGCATATATTTTTTGTAAATTCATACTGATTTACATGCTCATCCAGGGTCTGATCTTTTATCAAAAACCTTATGGGCTGTCCAGTCACTGGATGTTGTTCTGTGGCCTGCATTTTACAGGATGTACGCCTTAATGATATCATGTGGCCTTGAAAATATATATCCAATGAATCTTCAACTAAAATGGGTGCAGGCTGAAACACTGAATAAAACCTAACCCTTTCACAAGCCTACGTAAGCTTTGAAATTCACTTATGAAGTGAGAATTTTCTAGTATATATGCTGCAAAAATTGACGTTACTATTCACTACTTAGATCAAGCAGCATGCCTAGTGTTATGCATGTTTTAATTCTCTTACTCTTTAGAACTGGATTTATGTACACCTCTTTGTACTGAGTTGCAATTCAGTTGCTAATTGGAAATGGGAGTAATTATGTGCTTATACAGGAATTAGTATTAGGTGGTATTTTCTACTTCCATATTAAAAGAAACTCTTCTGAGAGCTTCATCTGGATTCCAACTCATCTGTGCATTTGCAGGTATATAAACCTTCTATTTAGGTAATATCATGTTAAACCTAACGAAGGCATTACAAGCAAAACAAGCAATAAATAGGAAGAAGGGAACAGTTCATTTGCCTCTACAACAGTTCTCAGAGGAGCTGTTAGCTGAAATCTGACTGCAGTCAGACATTACCAAAGCTCAGACATGTTATCACAGATCAATTATATGGGGTTTTCTTTGCCTTTCCCAGCTTTTGTGTGCTCTCTCTGGGTAACCCTGCATGCTGGCCCTGGACATAGCTTCTGTAAATGGCAGCATCATTCTGGCTTCTTCAGCTCTGTAGAGATTGCTTCAAAGTATCAGCTCCCTTGCTTAATTGCATAGCCTCGTTTAGAGAAAATGCCCAGTATGATCTGAGAACATGCAGCTTCATGGGAAATCAGGCTAACTGTAAGAATTACAGTTAGGCAGGCTGCTCTGGCTAGGACAAAACCATAATGTACTTAAGATCTGAAAAGGCAATAAAATGCCACCTTAGCAAAGAACATGTTGGCTTGGAGAGCTGGATATCTCTGTCCAGGATCCTTACCAGATTATCTGCCAGCTTCACTACGTGACTTGTGTTTACTTTCTGTGACTTCCGTACGTTGACAGCTCCCTTGTCCTGCTCTGGGAAATAAGTTTTTCATTCATAGGCTATCTCTGAAGGTTGCTTCAGAAGATTAATTGATTAACATTAATCTTCAGTATTGGTTGCTGCCATTTTCTTGGGAAAAGTAGTACCTGCAGGCAATGGCGTATTCAGTCTTGATGGTTCACCTTGGATACCTATGTAGCCAGAATTAAGTCATTCTTTTCTCTTCCAAAACAATATATAAATGACTAAGTCCCTTATTTTCGACCTTTTAAGCTTCCATATGTGTAAGCCAGTAAGAGGCACACAACATACTCTTTTCTATGGATGTTATACTGATGGACAGATTTCTGTGATACCAATTGCATAGGCAATAGAGGTTGCCAGGTTTGCAAGCATTTGCTGCAACCGTGTGCATATGTATACAGTCACATGCACAGGTCACAAACTGAACCTGTTTTTCCTAGAACATGGGCTCCCACTTGCAAAACTTAGGCCTATTCAACTGAAATTCAGAAAGTGCAGTTTCTAGCCTGATCTATGCCGTGCACAGTGAAAGTACAAGTCAATCTTCTCTATTTCTCAGTAAGTCAGAACAATAATGCTTTTTCCACCTAATGAGGGCACCAAGAGGCTTAATTTATTAGAGACAGCACATGGCTAGTCCAATATAAATATATAAAACAGGTCAAAGGTTACAAAAACTCTCTCCAGATCTTGAATATCCACCCAGGAAACAATGGTCTTGGTCCACATTTTCTAGAAAAACTGTCGTAACACAAAGCTGCAATTCTGCAGGGAATGACAGTGGTAACTAACATGGTAACTAAGTACAGTTTTGGCTAACATGCCTCACTTCAGCTTGTAGGAAGCTAGAACATGTAAGGATCATTTTATCACTTCTTTGTGACAGGGTTCACACTAGGTGGTGGGATATGGTAATGTATGACAGGCTGTCTGTGTAATGACCTGTCAGCTGCAGTGTTTAGCTCTGATGATGCATCTTGCTACAGGGGTCTTGTCTCTGTAAAGCACAGGTTAATTTACACCTCTTTATGTGAATTCTGCACTACCTTGTACACAATACATGTACTGCATATGCAGGTATACGGCAAAAAGGGAAGCAATGGTAGATGTCACGTGGGACCTTCTAGAAGTACCTTGGAAATGCAGGTGGGAAACAGGATTATCCAGCAAGGCAGTCTATCTACAAATGCAGGAGTAGTAGCAAGACAAAAGAAAAAGTGTTTTCTGTTGAATTTACAGACATTCAAAGCACAAATTTCATACAGTGGTATTTGTTTATGTGAAGGTAATGCTGTGTTTTCTGGGCCTGGTGCCTGTGAGGCACAAACGCCTGTGTCTGAACCTGATTTGCCATCTCACAGGTCACAACAGGGAGCTAATAGAGAATGACAGACTTACCAGTGATTTAGCACCAAGACAAAGCAAAGCATTTCCACTAGGGCTGCTAGCTAATTGTCCACACTTGGGCTGAGACTGCTGCCAACATTAACTCGCTTGCTACATGAGTCAATCTCCTTTTGCCATCCGCAGTTCAAAGATGGTATGTACAGGGTGTCACTGAAATTGAGCAAATGGTGTTTCTACACTCCCAACATAGCAGCAGAAATAAGAATACATCACCTTTGGAACATGTCAAAAGCATTTCCAGCTTTTGCACTGGAAAACTATGGATAGCACAGCAAAGCCTGAAGGTTCAGATTAGGCACAGCCTCTGTGACAGTCTGTTGCTTCTGCAAACCTGCAAGAGCTGATACTACACAGCAGGCAGTTTTTTAAAAAAAATCCATTAATTTTGCATCCCTGTTATTTGAAGGGACAGAAATAATTAGCAAATAAAAATGCAGTGTATGGAGATAGCCACCAGATGGTAGCAACCACGTAGTACAGGTACTTGTTGAATTTTCTCAATTATACTGGGTTTTTCGAAACCATGAGCACTCACACATGTGTTTATGCATGTGAGCTCGACAGGCTGTTCTGTGAAAATACTACATAAATTGTGAACAACTGCTCAAACTCTCCTACATCAAAAAACACCAGTGAGAAACACCCTCCACAGTCACTTTGCTCCTGTTAGTAGAACATACCCTTTATGGTTCTTCTGACAAACAGGTGAGACAAAATTAGGATGTTCACAAAAATCAGCAATATAGTCAACAGTAGTCTTCAGTCAACTGGTTGTTGCACTGTCAAATTTAATTCTTAATCTGAAGTCAAGAAGCCTCTGGTGCTTACTAAACTCTTTTGCCTGACAGCTTCTGCATAAATGTTGAAAAAGTGAATAGTGTGCAGTGGAAGAACCTTTTTCAGGGTATTTATCCACTAATCCCTCAGTGACTTTTTTGCCATGGTCTTAACCAGCAAGTGCTCTAGCAACAGTGCCCAAGTCACAGAAGGCAAAGGCAGCGACTGGGAGAGTGAGAAACCGCCTACGGTAGGAGAAGACTAGGTTCAAGAACATCTAAAGAACCTGAAGGTGCATAAGTCCATGGAACCTGATGAGATACATCCTCAGATCCTGAGGGAACTGGCAGTGAAGATGCTAAACCATTATCCATCATATTCAAGAAGTCGTGGCAGTCTGGTGAAGTTCCCACTGACTGGAACATAACCCCCATTTTTAAAAAGTGAAAAAAAGGTGATCCGGGGAACTACAGGCCTGTCAGTCTGACCTCTGTGCCTGGCAAGATCATGGAGCAAATCCTCCTGGAAACTCTGCTAAGGCACATGGAAAATAAGGTGATGATTGGTGACAGCCAACATGGCTTCACAAAGGGCAAATTGTGCCTGACAGATTTGGTGGCTTCCTACAATGGCATTACAGCATTGGTGGATAAGGGAAGAGCAACTGACATCATCTGCCTGGAGTTGTGCAAAACATTTGACACTGTCCTGCATGACATTCTTGTCTCGAAGTTGGAGAAACATGGATTTGACTGATGGACCACTCGGTGGATGAAGAATTGGCTGGATGGCCACACTCAAAGAGTCAATAACTCAATGTCCAAGTGGCAACCAGTGACGAGTGGTGTTCCTCAGGGGTCAATACTAGGACTGGTGATGTTCAGCATCTTTGTCGGCAACATGGACAGTGGGATTGAGTGCACCCTCAGCAAGTTTGCTGATGACACCAAGCTGTGTGGAGCTGTCGACATGCTGAAGGGAAAGGATGTGACCAAGAGGGACCTGGATAGGCTTGAGAAGTGGGCCCGTGCAAACCTCATGAAGTTCAACAAGGCCAAGTGCAAGGTCCTGCACTTGTGTCAGGGCAATTCCAAACACAAATAAAAGCTGGGTGGAGATTGATTGAGAGCAGCCCTGAGGAGAAGGACTCGGGGATGTTGGTGGATGAGAAGCTCAACATGAGCCAGCAATGTGCTCTCACAGCCCAGAAAGCCAAACACATCCTGCACAGCACCAGAAGAAGCATGGCCAGCAGGTTGAGGGAGGTGATTCTGCCCCTCTACTATGCCCTGGTGAGACCCCACCTGGAGTACTGTGTCCAGCTCTTGGGCCCCCAACATAAGCAGGACATGAACCTGTTGGAGCGAGTCCAGAGGAGAGCCATGGAGATGATCAGAGGGCTGGAGCAACTCTCCTATGAGGACAGGCTGAGGGTTTGTTCAGCCTGCAGAGGAAAAGGCTCTGGGGAGACCTTATAGTGGCCTTCTAGTACCTAAAGGCAGGAAAGATGGGGAGAGACTCTTTATCAGGGATTGCAGTGGTAGGACAAGGGGTAATGGTTTTAAAGTGAAAGAGGGTCGATCACTACAACAGGTTGCCTAGAGAAGTTGTGGATGCCCCATTCCTCAAAGTGTTCAAGGCCAGTTTGGATGGGTCTTTTGAGCAACGTAGTCAAGTGGAAGGTGTCCCTTCCCATGGCAGGGGGGTTAGAACTAGATGATCTTTAAGGTCCCTTCCAACTCTAACCATTCAATGGTTCTGTGATTCTATACTAATACCATCTGCTCACCAGAGCAATAGTGAGACCCTGGCCTCTAGACTGTTCTAGGCAAACATAAAAATCTACCCTGTCCCATAGAATCATAGAATCATAGAATCGTTTAGGTTGGAAAAGACCTTTAAGACCATCTAGTCCAAGCATTGACCCTACTCTACCAGGTCTGCCACTCAACCATGTCTCTAAGCACCACATCTACATGACTTTTAAACACATCTAGGGATCGTGACTCAACCACCTCCCTGGGCAGCCTGTTCCAATGTTTGATATCTTTCAGTGAAAAATTTTTCCTAATGTCCAGCCTAAACCTCCCCTGGTGCAACTTGAACCCCTTTCCTCTTGTCCTATCACTAGTTACTTGGGAGAAGAGATCAGTGCCCATCTCACTACAACCTTCTTTCAGGTAGTTGTAGAGAGCAATAAGGTCTCCCCTCAACCTTCTCTTCTCCAGACTAAACAATCCTAATTCCTTCAGCCGCTCCTCAGAAGACATGTTCTCCAGACCCCTCACCAGCCCTTCTCTGGACACCCTCCAGTACCTCAGTGTCCCTCCTGTACTGTGGTGCCCAAAACTGAACACAATACTCAAGCTGTGGCCTCACCAGTGCTGAGTACAAGGGCATGATGACTTCCCTACTCCTGCTGGCCACACTATTCTTGATACAGGCCAAGATGCCATTGGCTTTCCTGGCTACCTGGGCACACTGCTGGCTCATGTTTAGCCAACTGTCCACCAGGACCCCCAGAAAAATAAATACACAACTCCTAATCAAATACTGTAGTTTGTTATATTTCTGATGACCCTGATTTACACAGCTACAGGGATTGCATCTGGCTTCTACAGTCTCAATCTCCCCAGGCATTGGAACAATGTATCATTTAGGAAACAAGGCTTTCCAAAAGTGTGTGCACAATGGAGAGTGCACCAGGCCTCCTGGGAGCTTCCTCTACCCTTTGTTTCTGCGTGAAGTGAAAAGCTTACAACTGCATGGGTTATCACCATCAGTGTGGCAAAAAAAACCAACCCCAAAAGTCTTGCCAGCACTTGAATCCTATGCCATCACAACCATAGTAATGACTGTTATTTTGTTTGTAGAACTTCCTGGCTTAAGAGTGGAGAAATTGACAGGAAAGAAGATGCTAGATTTTGAAGAGTTCACAATGTCTCTAGCAGCTCTGCACAAAGGATGGCAATACTATGCTTGCCAAGTGACCCATGCTTCTAAAAGATTAACATTTTGTGTCAGAACCATTTTGGATCCTTTGCTTTTAAAGTGTGTAAACCCAACAGTTTTGTTTTCTATACTTAGGGGTAAATTGGCTGTCTTCAAGTTCTTTTTGGTCCTCATGCTCTTTTGGGCCTCATCCCTACCTCTTCCCTTGATACTGTAGTGGCAGCTAGTAAAGCTGTTGTGGAAATATATATCCTCCATTACAAGATCCCATCAGAGCCTCCACATTAAACAATGCTCTGTCTGGGTTGCTTTGCTGTTTTCTGAACAGTGATCATAGTAGTGGAAGTTGGAAAAATGTGGACTTTATTACAGATAGTCCTTTGCTACTGCTTCTACTGCCTTCTTTGTCATGACAGAAATTAAGGCATATCTGCACCTGTTGTCTTCACCAGGGCCACAGTTCCCATTGAGAAGAGGTATTGTTTAGTATTAAATTCCATCTTTCCCCTGTAAGACTAGATTATTTCACGGGGACTACTGATACAGACAGAAGCAGTGGTGGAAAGTATAATGCTAGCAGTGCTAATCCTATAATTGAATTTGTATAGGAAACAGCTGGCAAAAGACTGTTTGGAGCAGCAGTGATGAGTATATCATGCTGCTGTATCTTGGAAGAGGAAGCTGTGCAACAGTTGAATTACAACTGTGCGTAGGGGCCCTGCTACCTTTTGCCTGCTTATAGCATGCTAAGGCTAACTCCTGAAGTCAGTTCATACTCCTTTGCACAGGGCATGGACTGCGTTAGGTCCAACAATAAACTGCACATAAGCATCTTTCATGTGCTAGCTGCCCTGCAGCAGAGAAAAGCACAGCTGGACCAAAATATTGCAGGAGCTCATTAGATCTGCATGTTATCCACTGCTCTATCCTGAATAGCTCTTTGTGGCCACCACTTTTAGAAGTGCAGTCAGAGCTGGCCCTGATCCAACATCCATGGGCCTTTATAGACTTGACGTCTCTAAAAATAATGCATTTGAAATAATATACTCAAAGCAAGAATGTGACAGCCCACTGGAGCATAGCTCAGCACAGATTGTCTCTCTTGGTGCCTGACAACCAGTAAGTGGGGACTAATTGCATTGATCATTTCTCTTCCCTGATTGTATGAACATTTTTAAGAGCCTAGGATCAGCTGCAAGTACAAACACTTACAGATCTGAGAACCATTTCTGCCAACATTTCTATTTCTATTTTTATTGTTGCCAACAGACTTGTGCCTGCCCGAGAATACTTCAGGACACAGGCAGTGTGCAAACACGTTCTCACTTTTTTTGCAATGGCTGCTCAGTAGTGGTCCAAGTCTGCAGAGCTACTGTTGGGCATGATTTGTGTACCACTCACCCTGCTAGTATTACTCTCCCATCTCACAAAGAAGGAACTTTTCAAAAAACCTTCTCTTCTAATAAAACAATCTTAGCAGGAAAAAAAAAAACAAACCCAAAACCAACAAAACCACCTAAACATTAAAGAAAACAGGGATTTCCTGTTTAGACCTGTAATAATTTCCTATGTCTGCTTTCCAAGTGATTGCCGTTTCAGGTGAGAAAGAGGATCCAGGCTGTCTTGAGGTGTCTCCATTCAAATGTAATTAACCCCCTCCTCTATACAGAAGGCAACTCCATTAAGTAATTGGAAGAAGAGCCTAGCAGGTACCCTTTTGTGAATTTCAGTGTATCTGCTCTGATTTGTGCCACATCTCCAATTCTTGCCATGCTTCAGGCTCTAGCATTTTTTTCAAAAACCTGCAGCCTCTTACTCTATTCTCTGCACTCCCTCAAGAAACCACAGACAGGGCCTTGCACCTGCATTACATAGAATTTATAACTGTTAGTTGTGACAATCATTTACATGTAGTTCATGCTACTCTGGCAATGCACGGGGCCTTCTGCAATCAAGTAATTTATATCTGCTTTGGGGCAGTGCATGATTTACAAGGCATAATAAAACAGACTAAAGACAATAGCTCTTGAATATTATTTCCAGCTGTAATACTTTGTCTGTGTGACCTTGGGAGAGCAGACTCCATATTTAAGTTTCCATGCATGTTTTTGCTTATTATAGTGGCTCTAATGCTTTTTAGCTGGTGAGGTCAGCTAGTCCAGAGCGTATGTGTACTATGCATATAACACAACAGAAATGTTAAGCTACAACATCATACAAAACAAAATAAGTACATTAAACAAGCTAAAACTAGCAAGACAGGAATATCTACTTGTATATTGGGAAAACAACAAAAAAAGAATATTACCTTGTGAAAGTTTTTGAAACTTTCTCTTACACTGCCCTGTTCATGCTCATAGCTTGAGTCACTAAGTAATTGTTTCTAAGAGCTTGGGAATAGCTAGTGAAACCCTCACTGAGATTTCCGAGCGGGTGCATGAATGCAGGACAACACTCTTACTGTCATTCATTACTTAAAAAACAAACAATCATACAAACTAACAAACAGGGGAAACTTGCTACATATTAAAACAAATTGTTGCATATTGTATCTTGTTAGATATTGTAACAAATCTGTACAAGGCAAATAGTCCACTGCGTAAGAGCGGGAAACTTCTGCTGCATCATGCCAGCACTGCACGTTACTCTTGAAACATAATGATAAAGCAGGTTTTCAGGGGGGTTTATAGAGTTCTGATGGGGATGGACCACTTATTTCCAGTGTAAGAAATGTCCCCGGTTCTTCGTGTTTTACCTGTAATTCACAAAAGAGCCTGATCTGTTCCCTCTATGGTATAATTGTAAGGTGAAGCTGTGCTTCAGATGTGAGAAAAACTAACCCACCGTGACATAGCCATCCCTAAATATGCAAGCTGTTACAGTACTGATCACGGAGAAAAGAAAACTGGTGTTGCCGCATTGTTAGATCAAAGACAGAGGCAGCCTTAAGAGGACAAAAAAAACCATTTTTGTTTTATGTAGTCTATTTGTTGCATGAGACCCCACACCATGTTTGTAAGCCTGAAATGTCAGAGAGCTGAAGAAAATTTGACTAGAGAGACTTGAGGGGAAAGAGGGAAGAGAGCCAGAGGTCTAAGATCAGCTTTAAAGAGATAACTTCTAATCATGTTGTTGCATAGCAGAATTCAAGGGCCCACATTAGACAGTGAGACTTCCCTGCAGTGTGCAGGCAGAGTGCAGTGAGCCAGCTCCAACACCCCACGTGGAATAAAGCACTTCAGAATTAAACATCCAGCATTGCAACCATCACTGAAAGTTAGACTCTCACATCTTTTAATAAAGATAACTACAGATAAGGGATAATAGCTCAATTTACTCCTCAGAAGGCACAGCCGATACCAAAAGCTTGGGAAAATACTATATTTCTCCTACATAGCTTTCACTTACTCAGTTTCAGCAATGATGTTAGAATAATTTGTATTAAATTCTTCACTGTAAAAACTACTCCATCAATAAAAACATTGATACAAAACACAGGTTAGAGTGCATTCCTCCTACCCATTTGCTTTCCCTCCATGCACTTCTCCAAAGACTTTTAAGCAATTTTATTTGTTTCAACTTGTCCATGAATTTTAGACATCATAAATGAAGACAGCCTAAGCTAACCCCCTGGACATTATGCAATCTTTGTTTTATATCAGGAAATCTGTTTTTCTTGCAAATTACAGACAATGAATGATTATGACAGTGCTACAACTGAAACACGAGCACTAGTTTCCTTTTGTTTTGTAGGCACTTGTTTTAAGACCTACGCAAGCTTTCATTTGTGTTACATATTCTACTCCAGCAGTATGAATTAATCTAAATAGAGATAAGATTCACATTTTAAGTGTGTTTCTATGTGCAGAAGGAATCAGAGGTACAGAGTCTGCTTTATCATTCTGTAGATCACTTTGCAAGGGAAGGACACTTTCCAGTGTGACACCACGATCAGGCTGAGATCCAAGCGTCTCCAGGAGCTAAGGCCTTTGGGCAGCATTAAAACACCTCCTTTTTTTAAAAGAAATCATTTCTACAGCAATTTTATATTACCCTCCTTCAGCTAGAACCTTTTTGCACATCAAGCTATGTGTCCTTTCAAACTAAAATTCTAAAGTGGGGACAGCTATTATCAGAAAATAGCCAGGATACTCACCGAATAATTATCTTTCTTGTGTCCAAAGAAATCCATTTCACGCTTTATGGTCCTAATCCAAAGTTCACTGAAGCCTTGGGGTTTTCATTAACCTTGATGGGTTTCAGATCAGATCATTTGAAAAAGAAAGCAACAAACCACGATGTAGTACTTCACCACCTAGCTGCCAGCTTCTAGGTGGGGATACAATTAAAGCTGAGCAAAGTAGAATCCAGCTGGAGTGTTCACTCAGCTCCTTCCCACACCCCTTATGCATCTGAGAAGACTACTTTACAGCGTCAGAGTAAATCTGAAATTCGTACATAGCTCTTACCCAGTGGGATTTCTGAGAGAATGACTAGTGGTGGGTAGCTAAGGCAGCTTCAGCACTCTTTCCTCAGGTATCTTCATAAACACCATCTGGTGCAGCAGGACTGCACCCATGCTTGGTATCTCACCCTTGAAGAAATTACTGTTTTCATCTGCTGTGTTTAACAGTCACATGTGCCTCCAGGGAATAACATATTTGCACAATGAAGACAGAAAAAGAACACTGTTACCAGGCAGCTACCAGCAGTGGAGACCTTTGAGTAGCTTGAAGAGAATGGTTGTGGCTGTTCTGGGCACCTGGAAAGAAAGGAGTCTTCTTGGTGAGGCAACACCACTGGACTAAGTGATCAGCAATGACAACCAGGCAAGCCAAAGATGTTGCTAGCACTTGGAGACAGGGTTGTGGTTCTGGCAGAGAGATCTCTTTTGTAATCAGGACTGAGGGAATCCTGTCATAGAACAGGATAGTCTGATGGATCAAAGGAGAATGGAAGAGGAGGGAGGAATACAACTGGAAAATTTATCCCTGAAACAAAGCAAACCGAAAGAAAGGTTGTTCCCTGGGCTTTTGGAAGCAAAGACTGCTTCATGACTGACAAGAGTAGATTCTGAGAGAAAAGGTGATTAAAAAAACCCCAAGGCATTATTTGGAAAGAGGGTAGAAGACAATGGAGAAATATATAGAGAGAGATGGCTATGCAAAAATAAGACAAAGAAATAAAAGGATGAGGAGGAAGGACAGGCTTGAGTTCCTTAGTCTGAGCAGGGCACAACCTGGTTAGGTAAGTGGGCTGATGAACCTAGAACAGGCATACTCTTAGGATCACATCTGACCCAGGGGTATATTGGACAGCAGTTAATTGGCCCAAGCTCTCTAGACTGGGAATTACATTGAACAGAAAAAGATATACTACTTGTTATATAAACAGCAACTTACTGTGTTCCTGCAGAGACAAAGAAATACATGTACATTGTTTGTTTGAAGGCTTATGTTTCCCTCCAGCTGCTCCACATCTGACGAATAGTAAAACATTTGGTAGAAAGAGTCATTCTGTTCTGCTGTGTTTGTACAGCATAAGCAGGTCATGTTCCAGGCTCAATTTCAAGCTACTACTACAGTCTGAAGAATAATTAAAAGTAATGATAACTTTTTAATTGCCTACAGCACTTACAGTTTTATTTGCTTTCTCTGCTGAACTGCAGTCATTCCCATTTAAATTAATGACACAGAACAGGATATGCAGGATAAACAGAAAATTATTGAATCCTTAAAAATCAAGGGGAGGACATAGTGTGTCTTCTGAGTTGTTCCCTCTAGTATCTTGAAAGGTCTGTAATTTGCTTCTCTCAAAAAATTTTGGAATGGCTATTTCCTCTCCACAATGCCTTTATACAATTTCCATTGCAGTCCCCTCAGATTGTGGAAAATCACATATGGTACTTCTGACACTGGCAAAAAAGTATGTATTATGTTAACACATATGTAATATAACTTTTTCTCTAAAATAAGTGGGAGTACACTGTAACAAGGCAGAACACGGACCTCTGCATGCTATAATTTGAACTGATGTTCAGGACCCAAATGTTGCAGTGAGGTATCCACACTGATAAACGCCTACATTGTTTGTTGTTGTTCTTGTTGTTGTTGTTTAGAAAAAAAAAATAGGTCTAGACCTGCTCCCACTGAGAGCAGGTGTTAAGAGGAAAAGTAATTCATATGTCATCATCACTGTTTGGCACTCATATTGCCAGTCTCATTCACTATGCCAAAAAATGACTAGATGTCAACACTTAACAACTGTACACTCTCACAGATGTGGGTTGCTGGAAGATTAGAGAAGAGCGGTTTGTACTGATGCTGCCTATGTTGGATCTGCTATTTGAAGTAAAATACAGATCTTATTTCAGCTTGTTTCATTCTATCCCAATGCTAAAGCCTTCTTGGTCGTCTAGGCATGGATTTTGTTGCTGTTGGCCTCTGAGGAACATCTTGGCAGAGACAGTGTGAGAATGAATTGAAACTAGCTGCCTAAACAGTTGTTGTGCTCTTGAGGGATGTAAGGAAGTGGATGCTGTGGCAGTCTTCAGGTGCAGACCCACCTACCCAAAAGTGTTGTAATGGTGGAAAACATATAGCCTCCACCAAGTTGTTCCCTGGAGATTCGAGGTTACATCTGAGAATCCAGAAGCTATAAAAATTGGTTTAATTTTTCCCAAGTTATGCAGGAAGGCCCCTCAGAGCCATTAACTGGTGTTTTTCTTAGACATGCATGCACAGACGCACACAAACACACACAGAGAGTAATATATGAAAAATTGATAGGAAGCCCTAAAGTACCTTGAAGTCATGAAGATGGGGAGGAGGGGAGAAATACAGGAAGTGTTGCTTTGGCACAGATTCTCCCCTTTGTTGTTCAAGTGGGATCAAAGATGCTCTCACGTGGTAACCTCTCCACACAGAATGGTCACAGTTTATGCAAGCCATTAGCTGTAGCAGATCCATAAAGAAACCTGTTAATACTCTTCAGAGCAGATGTACTGTTAAAAAAACAAAGTGTCATTCATTTCAGAATCCAGTGCTTTGCTCAAATGGGGAGAAAATTGTTTACATGAATCCAACTCCCACCAAAATCTAAGTCAAGTTTCCCACTGCATTCAATGTCAGGAGCAAATAACAAGCTCGCAAGAATTTACTACATCTGTGCACACAGATCTAAGAGAGTTCCCAAATGCTTGTCATGATTTTGTATATGTTTTTGATATTTCTTGCAGGCTTTGGTGGAAAAATAAATGTTTGCTGTAAAAAAATGTAGCAGATTCTTTGCCTGCTTTTGCTTTGACAAACATCTTTTTCCATGTCCCAGATATTCATGCTTCTATTATTTGGAAATTATCTCAGAGTGTAATATCTGAGTTCTTATATCCAGGAACTTTCTCTTGAAATTCAGGCTCAATTATTTTCCTTCTTTTAATTTTTGTTCTGCTATTCCTGGCTAATCCCATTTGTACTACTCTGAGACATCCATAGAAAATTGTCTCTGCTCACCATCAGAAGTGTGTAATGTAGGAATGGAGGAATGCCGGGTGGAGCCTTTTCTCTTTCCTGAAATGTTGTATCTTGCATAATATCTCCCCACTGAAACATTTCTCTTGGATCAAAGAAACTGGCATAGTAAGGCAATTTTTGATCAAAAACACATAAGGAAGTATAAGTTTTTGCGGTAGGTCACAAACATCAGCTTTTTTGTGTCCTCCAGCAACAGATATTTTCGACTTTGATTTAGACAGCTGTTTGACATCTTCAGATATGAAACTGTCTGGGATTCTCCTTCCTGTTCCTGGTGATTCAGCATTTTCCTTTTCAACATCTATTTGTGAAAAACTACTAATAGACGCATTAGAAAGAAAGCTGTGTTTGTTAAGTGACACAGCATCCCAATTGTTAGATCTTACTGCTGACTGTATAATATAGAAGAGAGATCTGTGCTTGCTCCAAAAATGATGAGTAGTTTTGCTGCTCATTTTTAATATTTGTGAGGGATCACAACAATCCTGGTACCTGAAAAGAATATAGGAATATTTTCAGATTAAGGGTGCAGGACTGTAAAAATAAATTCTATGATTGACTACCAAAGTTTTCTGTGTGGTCCTGGCTGCTGGCTGGGGTTAAATCACAACAGATGATAAACCATGTTCCCAGCACTCCACAATAATGACAGAATATATTCCCTTTGGATTGATTTGTAACATTATGCATATCTTTTATAAGGTTTATAACAGACTGTAGATGTCAACTGCTCCATGAAAATAAATCTGTAAGTTTCCACATCATGCTTTGATTAATAAAATTGTCCAAACTAGTTAAAAAATTCAATTTGTCTGGAACAATGCGTAAGGATACATGTATAAAACAGATCACTAGGAGGGAGAAAGTGAAACTAAGGAAGCTGTAACAATGTGTATACCTCTGCTTAGCTTATGTCCAGCACCCAGTGCCAGCCAATCTCTTAATAGGTAGTAAATCGCGAAGACGATGCACCAAACCATGAGAAGGATGTGCTGTTTTTTTTGCTGTCCTATACTAGTAAGTCCTGGATCCAAATATTATGCATTAAGAATAATTTTGTTTTACTGAAAACTCATGAGAAACTGACCATTTCTGTATAGATGTACGCAGCATTGCTTAGACTAGAAATTAGTCCAGGCAGAATGCCTGTTTTGGGGATTGCAGAGGCATTTTGGTTTATTCAAAGAATACTCAAAGTTTATGAAAGAATGCAAGAGAGCTGTTTTCATTAAGATAAATGCCTATTTAAGGCCATACAATCCAAGGGACAAAGCAGAATCAGATACCTGCCTCTTACTGATATTCTGACCAAGTGTACTGACATGTGCAGCACCACTGAGAAACAAAATTATCTTTCGATTTATGACATGAAGACAAATACCTGTTTTTTTAAGAATAGGGGCAAATGATAGTAACCGAAATTCTATGCTCATAAATGCTAAACTTGAAATGTTAAACTGCTATAAATTCCGCTATCAATTCTGTTTTCACTACAAAAATTCAGTACCAATGTATTTGTGACTTTTTAGCCTAGAATGTCTTTGCACTCTGACAGTTCCACTATACGTAAAAAGAGGATTTTGAACAAATCAAAATTTGGTACTGTAGAGCTATCTAGCCAATGAGGATAAAAGAAAGTAGATGACGCAGAAAGCCTACAAATTGTACACTGTTACAATAGTCACTTTCAAACTAAAAGAGAATGACTGTTACTGCTCCCATTTTGATCCATTGTGCCTTCACTGTGCTGAAAAAAGAAAAGCAATTCTATTTAGTAATCAAAAGATGTGAAAATGATAGAGAAACAGGATTAAAAGGGGAAAAGATGAACAGGAAAAATCCAAATGTCCAAGAGGGAGTCAATCCCTTATTCCCCAGTGTCCGGTGAGTTAATCATGGTGCATTATTATTCTGTATTATGCATCACAGTACTTTCCCCACTGGAGTTTAAAACCTTCTCAAAGATGGCAGGATTTCTCACTTGTGAGATGATTCCCAGGCCAAGAGACTTCAGCAACAAGCTTATCCTAAAATACTACCTTTTCTTTACTTAGCGTCATTCTTTCTTCCCCTGGTTTCCCTTTTCCTGCCATAGACAAATCCCCTGCTTGCTTGCTGCCTATGCATGCTGGTAGATAAGCATTTTTCTCTCCTCTTCTTACATTTTTCCAAGGCACATCAGTGCCTTCTAAGCTCACTTTGTGGGTTTCCCTAGCGGCCTTCCCACTGTTGCTATGCTGCCCCCCAAATTCATCTTCCACACCCCAGGAAGGCAGAGAGGAGCAGAGGAGACCCCCAAGGGGCTCCTCCTCAGGGGGACGCCCCGTCATCCTGGTGACAACCTGGGCCCACCACGCTCACCACGGGCCCTGCCCCTGGTAAGCCCCACCATGAGCTGCACACAGACTACCATGCTTGCAGTGAGATGAAGATCGTTAGGAAAATGAGGGCTGCATGAAACACCCACTGGCCCCTCACCCTGGGGCCTGTGAGGGAGCCACTGTAGGGAATGCCCATGGCCACCTCCCTGCCCTCAGCAGCCTCGCTGGGGGGGGGGCAGGGCTGCTGACCAAGGAGAACATGATTGGTGTGCGTGGTGGGTGGGGCGGGGACAGAGCTCGAGTTAGCCAATAGCGGTTTGGGACATTGTGTTCAGAGAGTGCCAGAGGGCGCTGAGGAGCCCCAGGTGAGCGGCAGCCGGGCCGGGGATCATGGCTGCCACCGGCAGGGCCTTGGGTACCCCACACTGCCTTTTCTCGGTTTGGCTCCCCAGCAGGAGGGAAGGGGGAGGCTTGGTCCTTCCCTCGCACCCAAAGGGGAGGGGAAACCCCACGTTGTGGGACTGCAGTCCCTAGCTCCAGTTGAGCAGGTGCAGCTGGAGGGGAAGGCTGGTGTCAGTCACGGGGTAACTCCTGGGGCCTCTGGGCCATGAAAATGCGCATCAGTAAATGGCGGCTGAGGCTGGCATGAGGACAGATACAAAACTTCATGATTTCAACAGAAATTTTATGTTTATTTGTCTAAATATTTTACTAAGTATTTTACCTTGGATGAAAAATTCCTGGTTTTCTGCCTGTTTTCACATTCCTCTCACCTCCTGCCCAAAAGGCCACTTTCTTGAATTGAAAGTACCATGTTCTGTGGTGGATCTGCTTTAAACAGTGGGTGACTACGAGGGAAGCTTCTAGAGCTGGCAGGGCCAGAGGTATCAAGCAGAGCAGAAACAAAGCCACAGCCTTTGCAGCACACCAAAGCATCCCCTGTGCAAAACTCAGTACTGGCAGGTTCCCACCAGAGCGCTGTTTTCCAGGAAATATTTTTCCAATTCATAATAAACCAAGGCTTCCATTTTTAGAAGTGTGCGCATGCAAAAGCCTCTTTATTGCAACATATGGCCCTAATTATAATGCAGGGCTGTTTTAACCAGTTTAAGTACAGCCCTGGCAGCACAAATTTCAGTAAGATGCAGGATGGCAAATGCATAGATCTAATGTAAATAGTTTTCTTTAAAAGCATCGAGACCTGGAGTTCCAAACCGTTTTTCTGAGTCTTTTTAAACCACAATGGGCCATGCCCGTCAAATGGGAATGGCAAGGATCCATGTTACATGTTTAACAAGCTTTGGGTTTAAGAGTTGCAAGAACATTTTAATGTTCTAAATTATTTGTAGAAACCATAGGTTCTTCATGAAAAGAATATTGTGTGGGCCAACTTACAATATCTTTGCAGCCGGTATTTCAGGCTCCCCAGCATGTGGGCAGATGGTCTTTAGTTCTTCTTCATAGGCTAGTTTAAGTAAACTACACTCACTATATAACTATTTGTCACTTTGCTAGGGTTTTCTCACATTTCAGCAAGAGTGAACAGGTTCCTTTCTTGGAACGACTAAGTGCACAGTTACAGTCAACACATTAATGTAGACTCACCCTCAACAGTTGAGGTCCAGGCATTTGTTTCACAAATCTGCCGTAGGAGTGGCAGCCTCAAAGAGAGGGGGCAAGTACACAGGAACTTCCTAAAACCACTTCAGCAAGATTTGCCAATGTTTGTTTTGTTGAATCTCAGTTCATAGCTTAAACAGTAGAGGCAGACATTAAGAAGATGTATCTCATAAAGTTTCCAGACAGCAGGTTTACATTATCTCTTTTTATACCTGAGTATTGGATTTCTATTTATGTAATTTGGGGGAGTGTTCATTGGATATTTACTTGAAATAAATGTTGACTATACACTTCAGCTAGCTCTCATTTGCAAATGGGAGGACCGCACTCTGCAAATCTCTTGTGAAAATGGAGGTTGCCAGGAGGGGCTGGTTCCCATTCCCTACCACCAATATGCATCATAAGATCCCAGAACATTACCTTCATTAGCACCTTTTCTCTTTATTTGAATACTTGCTTGCATTTAAGCTTCTTAAGTGAAACAAGCACAAGGAAGGAAATAATATAATGAATAGCAAAGCAATCTAATTTAAACATAGTTTTGCCATACTCCATACAACTATTTAGTATTTAATCAGAAGGACTACTGTGATTAGGGATGAAAGGTCTATGTGAATGACTTACCGTGAACAAATTAAACATGTGGTTGAAAAAGGAAGTGGCTGGCTGCAAATCCTCTGTATGAATTGAATTCTGCTACTCGGGTTATTTCAAATTTTTGGAGGCTGTCTCATTTCGTTAGCTAGTAAGGGGAACTTATTCCTGCTGTCTGGACTTCGCTTCAGTAAACTACAGAAGGAATTTTTCATTAAAATCACATGCAATAAAATCATTACACAATCAGTAAAAAATCCAGGTAAGTAAGGGGATGAGAGTATTTCTGTTGTGAATGGAGACTATACTGTTCCGTGAGATTCTTTGTCCTGCTGGACTGTGCCATCCCAGCAAGGATCTTCTGTTACCCTAGAGGTTAAACCTAACTGTCAGAAACAAATCTGCAATAATTTGGAGCTGGACACATTAATGAGGTACATTAGCACACTACTAGCAAGGGGGGGAATGGTGGAAAAAACCCAGTGCTTCAACAGCCAAAGCTGAAGTGACTTGGCGTTTTGCATTTCTGCAGTCATCTGCTACCCTTCAGGAACCGGTAAAAAGCACTGAACAGAATACAAGAAGGACAAACAGCAGAGCTGAACAACAGTTTTCGTCAGTATAAGCAAAAGTACTCCAGTATTTAGGAAATGCAATAGGAAACTTGGGAACACGGGTATCGGGAAAGAGGCGATTCGCCTTTTGGAACGCGCGGACTGGAAACTTGCTGCCACCCAGCGGCAGTAGGTATCTGATCTCAGGAACTGGCATTTCGAGTAGCGTCTACGAAGAGAGGCAGGGGTTAGGACCCTGCCCCTAGACAGACATGGTGTGGGACCCCTGGGTTCCACGGTGCGAGGAGCTCGGGGAGCACTGGTGCCAGAGAAGCCAGGCACAGGTTGAGAAACGGCCCAGTGAAAGGGACCGTAAAAGAGGAGGGCGAAGACCTTGCTTAAATTCAGCTGTTAATCTTGCCTTGTATCTCTCTTTAAGAAAAGTGCCAGATACTGCATACAAAAATTGCTATTCAGATGCTGCTTGAACCCAAATGCATGTGGAATTGTGCTAAGCAGTTGCATTTTCACTCACTATGTTGTGGCAGCATATCTCATAGATGTTAAAAGTGGCAGTAAAGAACAAAGCAGGCCGAACTGCTCACTGTCTAGCAGACAACTTTATAGACAAACAGCTGTACTGGTCATGACAAAAAGTAAATTTTTCAGGTGCTCTTTTGAGGTTTTTTTTTTTTGGACGAACACAGGGGTGCACACTCTGCTGCATCAGACAACCACGGGATTTTTCTGTCAGAAGAGACTGCAAAATTTTAGCATCATAAAAAAATTATCTAATAAATGGCCAGGCAGCCAGTGAGAAGCACAATAGTGGTATAGTTGAAGAATTTTTCCACGAGTGAAGGTGCTGACTTAAATAAATAGGGAGAATAATAATTACAATAAAAAAATCCAAACAACAGAAGCAACCTATGGCAGATAGGATTTAACTAAAAAAAAAAAAAAAAAGATGTTTCCTTAAGATTAAATTTCACAGTCCCATTACCTGCACCTTATTTTTTCTTTTGGAGTTCAAATTCATTTTTTCCCCATCAACTGTTGTCAGGATGACTTGCATATTGAACTGTTCAGTGTTTTCCTAAACAAGTTGTTGTTCTTGAGCCATTCTAAGAGACCCGTAAAAAGTGGTGGATCGAGAATACTGACTTGCTGGTGCAAGCAAGTGGGGTTTTTTTACAAGTTCTGTAAGAACTCCAACAGAAAGTAACTGTTGCGTTGCCAGACTTCTGACTGTATGAAGGATTTGGTTCTCTCTCCAGCATCATGAATATCCAACTGTATCAACAGTCTAGCATTTTTCCAAAATTCATTACTTCATCCTCTCTCATTTAGAATCTTCAGATAACAGGAAAAGGCAACTTAGCTTTAGAGGTGGAAAGACTGTATCTAAGAGAACGCCCAAAATGTGTCATAAACGTAGTGCACTGTAGCACATTAGTGCACATCGCTGATGTGGAACGCCCATGAATGCCCTGTGACTCTCACCCTCAAATTGCCTAGCCAATTAAAAAGCTTTCATGTCAACAGTTACTTTGCTCAAAATCATTATCCTGCATTAAAACAAACCACAATGACTTTTGGCATGTAGAAGCCTACAAAATAAGCATCTTGCCCATTAGAATTTTTACTGAGAATGGCATGTCGCAAAGCTTAATAGAAGTCTACACATTAACAGCCCATGCTTCTGGTATGCGTAAATACCTTTCTGTACATAGTTAAATAATTTTTTTGCCATGTGTTTCTATGCTATTCCAACGTTGTTAATATTTGGAAATGTTTCCTATTTCTGAGGAATACTAACTTAGGTAACAGTAATATTGTATCTCCTTTGTAATCCCAGCATACAAACCTATTATCTCCTCTCAGTGCTTGTTTATTACTGTTAACAGAATAATTCAAGATAGGAATATTCCATGTTTACCAACAGGAAATATTTATTATTATAACTGAGAACTCAACATACAGTATTGCACAAATTTATAATGGACCAAAGAACAAACCCATATTCCTATGCAACTGTAAATAGCACTTTAACAGAAGCTTAACACATTGTGTGTTAGGTGTCTTAGTAAACTGACAATTTTGAGGATCATTTCACCCAAGTATGAAAGTGCAAACTTTCATTCAAGGCATATACACAAAACACATGAAAAGGATTGCTACAGGTGCCACAGGTCTAAAAAAATCCCCAAACCAATCCCCGCACCCCAAAACAACTTAAATGAGTAAGTACTAGCACTCTTAGCAATCACAAGTGCTACCACATTCAAAGTCTTATCCTCTAGCAAGAAGCAGAGAAATGCAGCCTGAAGAAATGCCTTTAGCTTGGAGTTTTACATGTTAATGCAGCTATATCACATTAACTGCATTTTTTCATTTGGCAAGACTGAAAGACTTATGGCACTATAAATACACCTAGCCAGTGTATTGCCAGTAATTCCTGAATTACTATATAAAGTAACTGTATACAACAGTTGACTGTTGAAGGAAATAGTGTTTTTACATGAAAAGGTGATACAGCATATAACCAAAATTCAAATATTTAATATTAAACTATAGGTGTGCAAATTCTGACCTTCTGTTCCTGTGCACTACATAAAATAATCAAGAATTACCTTTGCATTTTTATTCTTCCCTCTACACTTGGAAAAAGGCGTAGAGGGAATAAAAATGTAGCTGCAATCCTAAGTCTTCACCATATTACTATTCCAAAGTTGTTGACAGGCATGTGAGCGCAACAACTGTCCTGATCAACATGACGTCTGGATTTTCAACATGCAGCCTTAATGCTCTCAGTTCACTCCCATCTCAACACCTTCTTATCCTTGACTGCAAGATCCCAGTCCCCGTTGTCCCCTGCTTTTTATTTTTATCCTTTTCAACAGCTGTTCCAATCAGTTGCCCAGACAGACACATCATCTTCTCTTCTGCACAAATGAGCAGCTTAGCTGCACAATGTCATCTCTGGACAATCAGGGAAACATGGAGATAGAAGGATGGAACAGTACTTCTCTCATACCAGCTCTTGGGAAGGCCTGCAGAGACATTTACACTTCTGCCTGAGCTCCACTGAAGCACTGAAGACTTTATAAGCTCAAAAAACACTGCTTTACAAAACCAAAATTCTGATTAAGAGAAAGAAAGCTTAAATTCCAAAGAAAAAACAGCCTCCTATAAACGTATTTTAATTACTGTCTAGATTTATTTAAAACAATCGTGAAATACTAGGGCTTTTGAAATTGTAAATGCTTTTTCTCCTGTTATCAAGTTAACTTCAAGACAGGAGTTAAATAGAAGTTACCATAAGCTTTGGTGAAAAACCATAGTACCTACAGTTAAAAACCAGAGTTCAAGCTCTAACAAGATTAGTAGCAGATATGACAAAAAAAAAAAGTAATGAGAAGTGGAAGATTTCTCTCTCAAAAAGAGTGTTCATGGCTTTTGGTGCACAGACAGCACATTCTGTGAACATGGGGAATCAGAATCCGGAAGCAGTTTTACCAACTTCACCATTTAAGTCAAGAAAGGTAAATGACAGAAATGTGAGAAACAAGGCCTCTGTGTATCCTGCTTTAGTACTCCAGTGCCTGAATACATTTCATGTTCTTGAAATTACTTTTTAGTACAGCAGAGACTGTGCCTTCAACAAGGAATGGAACTGAATTAAAATTGGGTTAGCCTATTCTGAAATATTTCTACAAGCAGTGGTATGGTAGCTTACAGCTATATTAACACAGGAACTTCTTTTTGGACTTCTCCAGATTTATGGGAGAATAAACCAGCAGAAAACCCACACATAAAAAGATGACAGTATCAGAAAACTACAAAAGCAAAGCGAGCATTAACATAATCATAGTGAACGCCAAAGCTGAGGACTGTGTGCCTGTGTATATAAGTCTTTATAAACAAACACAAATGGTTGGGTATTTTTTCCGCCCCCAAAATCAAAGCAGAACACACAGGGAATATATTCTTTCAAATAGGTTTTGCATGACGAAGTGTGAGTAGAGTGGACAAAGAAAATGACAAAGGAAAAGAACAGTGAGATTTTATTTCCTTGGCACGTGGAAGTACAGACATATTACTACAGTGCTTACTGTTCTTACCTTTTGGATCCCAACTCATCACAAATTACAGCATAACTACATCAGTGGTAGAATTTAACACACAATTTACATTTTCAAAATGATTTCATTTTATTTTTCTTAATGGTATCCATACTTTATGCAGCCTACGAACCTGAAGAAAATGCGTTTGCTTCCAAAAGCCATAATAGTAAGTGTTTTGGGGTGTTCAAAGTCAAAGAAGGAGTCCTGAGATTTCAGATGTTGAAGCTTTCTCCACAGCCACATGTTCCTTTGATGTTTGGATTATTGAAGACAAATTCACTGGACAGTTTGTCTTCTACATAGTCCATTTCAGTTCCTAGAAGTGTCAGCTGTGCCTTCTTCTCAATAAACACTCTAACCCCTTGAAGACAACAAAGAAAAACAATTGCATACAGCAAAAGCATCATTAACTTTGAAATTCTCTTTTGTCCAGTAATAAAAAAATGGAAGCTAAATATGAAGACTACCAGCATAACTTGATTTCCCTGGCCTAACACAGGGTACTTTCACCTCTGTTTTTACTCTACCTATAAAAGTCTAGCAATGGTCTAGAACTGTTATTTGTGTGTGCACATCAATGTACATATTTTTTGAGGGGGGATTTAAAAACATGATACCCAGGGAAGTAAGCTGTAGAACCTGGGAAGAAGTCTCAGCTTCAATACTTAATTCCCATGCATTACAGTCAGGAACCCATTTCCTACCACCCTTAAAATCTGTGCATCCAACAAGATGCCCAAAAACCTTGAAAACCCAAATGTTCCTCTCTCAAAACGATTATTTTGTGCTCTGCGAGAAATACTAGGTCTACATTAACTATTAGCAATACTGAATCCTATAATAAGGCAAATGTGTCAACTTTGAAAGATATCACAGCCTTTAAGGATTAAGAATTAGTAGTTCATCTTAGGGAACTAGAAAGATCTCCCTTTTGTAAAAGTATATAAAGTATCTACCTCTCTGGAAAATTACTGAACTTCAAAACTGCAAATCTGATACAAAGGCCCGAGTGGACTACTTTAACTGTTCACAGACTACGAAATAATAAAAATAAAAATGTAAAATTGTATCGGCAAACAGCAACAAGAACTCATTAAATTGTATGAGAGATTGCTGGAAAGCTGTTTCATCATAGTAGACATCGAGACAAAACATTACTAACAACTCAAGTCTGTGGGCAACTGAGTTGAATCTACACATTTTTGGGGTCAATTTGGACAGTAACTGACAGTGAAGGCTAAACCTAATGAAAGATTTTATGGACCTGATCCCTAAAGCAGTCACTACCAGAAAATTTGTGCTGGGATCCAAAGCCACAAGCTCACTGAGCACAGAGCTACATAAAAGTCAGAGACTTCACTGGAAATCTGTCTAGAAGCAACCAAAACCAAACAGAAAGCACACAGATACACCTGAAACGCTGTCTGGCCTTGGAACTTATGGTCTCTGATCTGACTGCTTTTATCTTCCTTAAGATCCAAACAGGGAAATGCCTTCTGAAAAATGTGTTTTCAGCCCTGTAAAGCTATAGCAGCTCTAAGGCAAGCAGAAGAGGTAACTCCAGAAGTCAGCTGAATTTTAAATCAAGAGGCACTTGCAGAACCAGGTGCCAGGCCCTGTCTCACATATTCTGGTTCAATTTAGTAACTTGCTGGTTCCAACTAATTTTCTGTTAAAGAGAATAAAATTTATGTGTTGGTCACAGGTGTTTTGAAGACAGCTGGAAGGTAGGGTCTGCCTAGTAGCATCGCTGCTGTAAGAAAGTAATTGTGATATCCCACTTATATTTCAATATCTTACTTTGACAGCAAATTACAAGTAATATTCCTGAATATAATGTAAGAGAGTTCAGTAATGCCTAAAAAAAAGCCTCAAACCACCCCCACAAAAGGTATTTCAGGAACTTTTAGAAACAGAACAGAAACCAAAACAAACACTATTATGCTTTTGTAAAAATCTGTATTTGACAAAAAGACCACTGACAGGAATTTTTAGAAAAATTGCAAAAATGTACAGAACTGCACTGCTTTTGACTGGAATAGAGTTAATTTTCTCCAGAATAGCTCTGATGGGGCTAGGTTTTGGATTTGTGCTGAAAACAGTGTTGACAATAAGGGATGTTTTAGTTACTAGTGAGCAGTGCTTACACAGCATCAAGGCCTTTTCTGTTTCTCACACCGCCCCACCAGCGAGGAGGCTGGGGGTGCACAAGAAGTCAGGAGAGGACATAACTGGCACAGCTGACCTCAACTGACCAAAGGGATACTCCATACTGTATGATGTCATGCTCAGAAATAAAAACTGGGGAAGGAGGAGGAAGGAGGGGACGTTCAGAGTGATGGCATTTGTGTCCCAAATAACAATTGTGTGTGACGCAGCCCTGCTTTCCTGGGGATGGCTGAACACCTGCCTGCCGATGCAAAGCACTGAACGAATTACTTGTTTTGCTCTGCTTGCATGCACAGCTTTTGCTTTACCATTAAACTGTATTTACTTCAACCCATGAGTTTTCCTCACTTTTAGCCTTGTGATTCTCTCCTCTATCCCGTAGTGTGAGAGTGAGCGAGCAGCTGTGTGGGACTTAGCTGCCAGCTGGGGTTAAATCATGACAGGAGCTCTAGCAATAAACCTATCAAGGGATGCTCCATGAAATTATCAGGCAGAAAGCTTAAATACCAGCATATGAAAATAACTTTTAAAATACTCTTAAATTAAAAGCACAACCTGTTGTTACAAAGCAATGTAAAGGTCAAAAGCACAAAGAGGTTAAAAACGAATTACGAATCAATGAAGACTAATTAGAGAAGATAATTGGGAACATCCCTTGAAAATAAAATCTTTACTTTGCCAAGCCTTGGTTTAGGTATGCTGATAAAGTATTCCTTTATATGTGCACTGCTCTGTATTATTCTCTAAACATCTGCTATTAGTCACCTCCAAAGACACAAATGATGGACCAGACTATCGTGGTGGAGTAGTCTCTGACGCAGAGACTGCAAAGCTGCAGATTTTAACTAACCAGTCACTTCAAAACAGAAACTAAGGTGACAACAATTCCCATAACAGTAGGACCTCTACTGTAAGTCATTACTTCAAGTAAGTTCTAACCTATACCTCAGCAAACCTGTAATAGGTTATTCTTCCCCACCACCAGAGAAGTTTGCTCTGCTGCATCAGAAACTCACCATCTTGAACTACTTCTTCATCAGAGTCTCCTTTCGATTTTGTATATTCTAATGTGTACGAAAGTCCATTGCATCCTCTTGTACGAACACCTACTTTCACGCCTACCTAAAAAAAAAAAAACAACAATACCACAAAACCAATACCCAACACCACATTCATGACTTTCTAAAAACCTATTCTGGAGCACCAAGATAAAAAGTATGCAGACCAACAAAATGTTGACATTTATTATTCTCCACTGCCTCAAAGCAGAAGTGAATTACCTTAATAGATTAAGAGTTAACATTTGTTTGCTTTTACAAAATTGACTGCCAAGGTAAAAGCAAACATCATATGTTTTCTACTGTGGATCAAGCCCTAAAGTATGTTAATTTTTTTAAGTAATAAACTGTTGGCACTCCTGTAGGTGCCTGGTCTCAGTCAAATTTCAGACGGATATTTTCTGACTTCAAATTAAAGTTCACTCAGATGCTAATTCAGGTGCTGTGTTAAGATGATTGACAGTAACGTAACTATGAAGCTGTGAGGCCAAGACAAGGACAGTTAGTAGATTTTTCACAGAACTCTTGTACAAGCATCATCAGAAAACTTGCTTCAAACCAAAGTTTTGAAAAATGTACTTTGATTTCTTCATTACCTCTATTGCCAGCCTCACTTAGAAAGGAATCACCTCCTTAAATCAAGTATGTTTATTTACCTGCTGTTTTAATCCTTAAAAACCAACCGAGTCAATATGTTTGTAACATTCACAGTATCCAAGAAGTCTGACAAAAAGAGCATCCATGTAAATAAAGAACTGAGACAAGATTATAAAGAAACAGAAAACTATTTGTGCACAACAATCTTTCAGAAGTATCTGTACTGCTTTCCACACACCAATGCTTCATAACTGAAGAGGAAAATTATATGGTCTATCTCCATAATCAACGTTATGATAAAAATGTATCAAAACATATGACTTGTCATCAAGTGGGATCTCAGACAAATAGCATTTGATCTTTTCAGACTGAATACTTTTCTCTACAGGAACTGCTACAAATAATGAGCTGGAAGATGCAAACACCATTTATAGGAAGGGGCTGACTGACCAGCTAAGCTGTAGGCTTAGGGCTTCCTTAGGCTGGTTTAAAACATTACAACAAAGAGTCTAGTTAGTTGCAGATGTGCAGGAAGCAAGAGAAACAATGGGCCATATATGAAAGTTAAAAGAGAAATACTCTTCTTGAAATAATACTTCCTGTAAAGAAGAAAATCTAATGCTTGCTTTTATAATGGTTAGAAAGCAAGACTCTACATGTTTTTACCCAGGAAGGAGAGATGACAAGCTCAATTATTTATTTAGAGAAATGCTGATTACTTTAAAAAATACACTGTCTGGCAAGTTTCCTAAGAATTAGATGTTCTCCAATGGGTATGAATCTAACTTTATTATTATATACTGCAGAATGAGAATTCCTACACCAACTTAATAACATCTTAATATCAACAGCTGAAAATCTCTTTCCCTACCAGACGTCACCACTATACCATACTAAAAGGCTTCATCAAAATATAGCTCAAAAATATTTTGAAGCTTAAATTTTTTTTCAATTTTATCCATCTCAAAAGTAACTGTACACTGAAATGTCGTTACAGTCAGTTACTTCCCGCATCTCATTTTATAAAGAAACAAAGCTTGATAAAGAAACAAGCTTACGCACTGCCCTCCAAAAAAGAAGCCAACACCTCTGATAAACACCTCTGTGTTTATTTCAAACTTCTAAGCTAGCCAGAAACGCTCTGCTATCACGAGCTGTGCTAATGTATTAGCACATTCTACAGGTTGGCCCTGTTTATACTTACATGCTCAGGTTTATCTTTAAGAAGCTGTTTTATCTTCTGAACAGCTGATGGGGTCTGAAAAACAAAAACGTACATCAATTTGAAATGTCTGGGGTTTTTTTTAGTTCATTTGCAGTGAGTGCTTGCAGATATTGAAGCGTGCAACGTACCTAGCTGTAGCTTAAAAAAAATAATCTATTCCAACTCTGCACAGTCAAGTTTTCTCAGTTTACATGTCTCCTACCTGCAGAGTCCAGCTTCAGCGTCACCCACCACACAGCACTGACTAGCCTGTGCTCTACTTGAAACTGATCTGAAGATGCACACTCTGCTGTAAAACTGATGACTGCTGAATCTAATCCATGCAGAACACACTCCCCTCCTCACCCACGCTGCCAGCACACAGATAGCTCAAGAACTGCAGTCCTTAGTATTAGGGTGTTTGTTTGGGTTTCTTCCCTACAAAATCACTACCACAATTCAATTAAGTAGTTCCACTCTTGTGAAACTTTTGTCACATAAGCATTACAGACAAAATCAATTAGGCACAGAAGTGTTTACGGTCTACTTCTCGATTCCTACTAACCTAGAGGGAAACTCGGACTTTACAGCAGATGAATTCACTGTTCGTGCAGATCTAGTTGTTGCAGAAATGCAAGAACAAAACACAAGCATAAGAATTTCCATTACACAGTTACAAGTTTCTAAGACACTGAGGAAAGGAAAAGCATTAGTAATGTGAAGTTCTTACCATGAGCAGACTTAAACACACAAAGCAAACTACAGGTAGACTTACAGTAGAAAACCTTTTCCAATTACCGCTATTAATCTTCATTTGTTACAGAATCACTACTGAACAGGAATTACTTGCTCTGACAAATGACCGAACTGTATACGCTTCATCTGCCCCTGTTCCTGCAGGGCACTGACTGTACCTTCCCCTGCAGTAATCCCTCTCAACAGCACAGCCTCCCCAACGCCGCCGCTAGCAGCGAATGCACGACCTCCATTAACTAAACGATACAAAGCCTCCTTGGAAACACCCTGCTCGTCAGCTTCTGTACAAAACGCGTTTCTTTTTTTTTTTTTTAAATAAATACGCTTCTTCGTGTGACTGTGCATGAAAGGCCTCCCGCACGAAGGGACCGCACAGATGTGGCCCCCTCCTCCGGCCGCCTGCCCTCCGCCGTCCTGCCTTCTGCAAAGCCCGCAGCGGGGCGCGGGGCCTTCTCCCCAGCGGGATTACCGGGGAGCAGCAGCAGCTCCCCCCTAGTGAACTCACCAGGGCGAAGAGACCCCTTTGACCTCCCGGTCGCCCTTTCCTACCGAGCAACGCCCAGCCCCGGCGCACAGCTGGCAACGGCCGATGCTTAACGGCGCCGGCCCTCGGCCGCGACACTGCCCGGGGCGAGTCCCACTCCCGCCGCCCGCGGCACGGCCCGACGCAGCGGCGCCTCGCCCGCTGGGGCGGGCAGCGCCGCCGACCGCGCAGACCGGCCGGCCCGTCCTCTTCCCGCCCCGCTGTCACCGGCACCCCAGGGGCGGCCGCACACCACCTGCCGCGGGGCCCGGCGGCCCGGCCCGGCCCGGCCCGGCCCGTGGCGCAGTTCTCGCACCCGTGGGGCGGCGGGGGCCCGAGCGCTCCCCGCCCGCGGCGGCGGCACTCACCAGGGTGAGGGCGGCGCGCGTAGCCTGGATCTTCCGCTTGCTGACGGCGCGCACCGTGGCCCTCACCACCGACGAGGCCATCGCCCCCCTCCGCCCCGTCCTCTGCCCTCTGCCATGGGCACCGGCGACGTCACGCCGTGACGCCGCGGCGCGCATCCGGCGCCCGCCCCTATTGGGCAGCGAGCTGTGATCGGCAGGCAGCGGCGGTCCCGCCCCCTTGCCCCGCCCGGAGTTGGTGGCAGCTGCAGGCGGAGGCGGCCGCGGGGGGCAGGGCGGGCTGTGGCCGGCCTGAGGCTGGCCGGCCGCCCGCCCCGGGAGGCGGGGGACAGGGCCTCGCAGGCAGGAGGGCTGTTCGCAGAGATAAGCGGCAGACTCGGCCGGGGCAGCCGCAGCGGGAGGCGTTTCCCCGGGGAGGCGGCACAGCAACAGCCATCTGCGGGAACGCGGAGGCCCACGAATACAAGGTCCCCATGTACGAGACACACGGGCAGGGGCGGCGGGTGTTTACTGACGGTCACACAGACCCACGCGGGGTGGGTGACGCAGCTGGCACAAACGCCTGGGCGGGTGCCCGGTGTGTCGCAGGTAACGCAGCGCGTGCGGCCTCGCACTGCCAGCCGCCTCCCCTGCCCACCCGAGGGGTTTGTGCCCCGCAGGCGCCCGGTGAGGGCTGTGCGGCAGGCGGGGCCCAGCTGCTCTTCTCCAGGCCCGTCTGGTGCGCCGTCGTGCTGGGCAGGCAGCTTGGAAGCCGGTGGGAGAACTGCCCCGCCGTTCCCAAACTGCTCCTGGCGGCCCGGGGAGGCAGGCTGGGGCGACTGCCGGGTACTCCTGAGAAACCCCGACAGCCTTGGCATAGGAAGACTAATCCCGTTACTTTAAATTGAATGATGGCTATGCCAGAAGGAAAACAAGTACCTGTTTTTCACTTCCTCTTGACAGCATCCTTAAGTACGCTAGGTAATAATTTAAATCTGTATTTACCTGTATATACAAAGTCCAAGCACAAGCAACACGTCTGCGTCTCATCACTGTCTGCTTTGATTCTGGGCTTAGTCATTGAAGAGCTTGACAGTAAACATGCAGGTGTTTTGCTTTTTTACATATGTAATTATGCCACTACTCTTTAATAAGGCACAGTACTTCTACCTCAAGTATAAAAATAGCAAGTGTGTAAGAATAGTTATACTTTCTTTAGTTACACAGAATGCGTCTTTTATACACAATTCACGCAACATGGGCACACAGCCTCAACTAAAACACAGCTGCTTTGGGGTGGGGGGGCTTGAATGCACTGTCAGCCAGAAGCTGCAGTCAATAATATGTATGCTTGGAGGGGGGAAGCTCGTGTACGAATGCAACTAATACTGTGTTCATCATTCAGTCCACCACGCAGGCATGAAGAGCTTTACCTTCCTGTACCTCCTTAGGATCATCACTCTTCAGTCACCTGTCTGCTGAATGAATCTCAGCATGAAAGACTGAGCGTGGGCTAGAACAACAGCCTTTGTCTAAGCTGCTTTTCATCTTCAGTACATCACCAAAAGAAGATAAAAGCAAAAGTCAGTATTAAAATCTAAATAGTTCCAGTGAATAACAAGAAACATTGATAACTTTATCAGTATAGGAAAAAAAAATATTTTCTTTGCTAGCAAGCTGCCATTGTAAGCAGCTATTTCAGGCCCCAAAAAGTTACTAGCGAAGATAATTTTTGATGTGGCTTCTGCAGTTCTTATAAAAATGTGATGAGGTTTATAAAAGAAATAATTGTGTATTAAATACATTTAAATGAAAGTTTTAGTGGATGAGAAACTGGTTTTAAATATAGCTATGAAACAAATCTCACCAGAACAATTCAATTGAGATGGATGTGTGTTAATCTAGTAGTCATATAGCTAACTGAGATTAAACTGCCTGTTTAAGACAGTTAACAGTACTGCGTACCTGAAACAGAATTTCATTCTTCTCCTTTTTTCAGCACTGGTAACTACTTATATCACAAGACATTTTCCAACTTTGGAAACAGGGACATCAAAAGCATGTGAAATTCCTGCAAAATAGCACTTTTTAACTTTTTTTAAATAAAACAGCACAAATAAACAGTGCTACTGACTTGGTATCCCTCTATATCATTAGGAGGAATGAGTATACAGGTGGTTCAGAAGAGGTCTTTTAAACTATTAGTTTGTTAGCATTATTACATTTTATTAGTATGACTTTAGTTGTAAACTATTAGTTTATTACTATTACTTTTGATACCATTCTTTTTCTAGAAACTCTTTATTAATGCAGTGTGTCCTTTCAGAGTTTTTCTTTGTATGTGGAAAATTGCTCACTTCAGAATATACTCCCATAAGGCAAGCAGGATCTCGGCTATCAAGAATTGTTATGAAGAACCTTCTTTTCTTCAGCTTTAATTTTCAGTCCATTTCCAACATTTTACAACAACTTAATCCAGCAACTCAACAGTGTTTATTCTGAGTCCCATATCATTCTTTGTGTTATGACTGTGCTCTTTAATTACTCTTTAAGCAAAGGATTTATCAGTTACTGGTTTAATGCTTGTAACATATAACCCAAGTTTGGGGGTTTTATTTTAGGGCTATGAGATTAGTAACTATGTAGAATTTGTAGCTGCATCAGGAAGCAGCAACTTCAAAGTGAGAAGACTGGTGGATCTGCAGAATGAGTTTTCATTCAGATGCAAGTTTAGAAATTTCACAGTTGAAAACTTCACCGCTAAACTACAAAGTATCACAAATGGAAGAGGGTAAGTATGCATAAATCTGATTTTTATATTTTTTTTTTAAAATAACTTCTGTATTTTATATTATGCCATAGTCCCTTAGAGGCTTACACCCTTCATTCCCATCAGCAAAACTGAAAGTAACTCTGAATACAGGGCTAAATAAAGGCATACAGAAGGCCTATGAGCCTTTCTTTTTTGGGGGGATATGAATGAAAAACTACAGGAATGAACTTATTTTTGAGGGAAAAACTGATTTAATTTCATGGGATGAAATATACTATAGTCGACAAAGTTGGAATTACTCCCTGTTTGTTGCTGGCTAATATTTTCCTTGAAAATATGTTGAGGAAAGAATATAGAAGAAATTATTTGCAAAAATTGCACATCTGAAAGTTTAGATAGCTTGCTACAGATGCATGAAAACCAAAACAGGACTTAGTATCCCAGTTCCCTAAGACCACTTCGGCAATTCTGACTTTCAATTTTAATAAAAACAGGTAGCTAAGGAAAAAAATTAGACATGATATTTCTAAAACCAGGTAATTCTAATAAGTTATCATTAATTCTACATATAAGTCAGGAATACTGAAAACTACAATCTAAGAAGAAATACAGAAACTTAAGTCTGATTTTTACTTTTTTTTAAAAATTTATTTCAAAGTCATAAATAACAGTGGTTTCAATTTTACCATGTAACTAATTCTCTCCTGAACAAGATAAGACGGTACATTACCAGCTCTGGAAGGACTTCAAGTAAAGCTCAAGTTCATACTACTAATTAAATTCTTGGCTGGTACAAGGATCCTCTTCACATTTTATGTAAAATGCACATTGTTTTCCCCAGTTGCCAAATATAATACCTCTTGTCTTTAAAGCATTTTTGTCTGTATCCCCAAGGCCTTGAAAAAGATTCTTAGCAGCATCAAACAGGACTGACCTGTTTCTTAGTCTTTCTTTCTTCTTGTACACAAGCACAGCAGCAAATGAACTCCCATAAAAATCACAGAACAGAAAAAAAAAAAATCGAGAAATCTTAATGGCACTGCTTGTCCAGAGATTGTTTTACGTATGTTTACTAGTGTCTGTGTTTTCAGTTCTCTACAGGAAAAAAATAATGTAGCCGTCTACAAACATTTCAAACACTTTTACACAAGGATTCAGTAAACAATCAACATTAATAAATATTATTTGCTCCTTCAAAAATCCACTTTTGAAGAAAATATAATGTATTTGGCTTGCACACAATTTTAGTGCATTTTAAAGTGGTCAGGTGGAACGACAAAAACTTGAAAACGGTCCATTTTTAGTACCTGCTTTTCTATGTGATTTATCTAGGAAACAAATACAAAACATCATGGTTTTCCATTAAAATGCTCAATCTATTTAAGAGCAGGGGTCTGTATTAAAATCCACAGTTGCTTGTACTAGCAATCTAAAATAAAACACCCATATTTCATTAAACTGAAGTCAAAGGTTGTCTGTGCTGCTGTCCTGTGAATCCAGATGCTTTAGCCAAAGAAAATTTTTTACATGAATGAAGGGCCTGTATTGCAGTGTAACAGTGCCTAATATCCCTCATGATTCTTGTTGGGTCCTCTTCTGTGAGGCTTTTCCCTGAGTCATGTACTTATTGGAAAGGCTGCCTAAGATTGGGAAGAAGAAAGCATCATACTTTAAAGGTTTTTTTTTTTAAAAAAAAAAGACAAGACATAAAACAACTGAAACAATCAGACAGGAGAAAATTACTGTTAAGTCAAACTATAATGAAAGCGCACACAAATAAACTTTAGATCATTACCTGCTGCAGGACAGTCGGAAATATTAAAATACAAAATTGGAAAGCAGCATTTTCTTCAACTGAACACCCAATGACAACTCACTTTGCATTCAAAATCCTCAAACTTAGATTTCAAAAAGCCTTGCAGTGAAAACAGAAAATACTGTGTCTTCCCAATAAAAACGAGAATTTAATTGCAGTTTAGTTTTCCACAGTTTGTAAAGACTACTTAGGTCCCCCTTTAGGAGCCGCAGAAGAGATTTATGTATTTTTATTGAAAAAAACCCCAAGCTGCTAAAAGGTTTGCAAAGTTGCACTAGAAACTCAATTAAAAAAAGCAGTTGCTTTCAAAATCTTCATTGTACCTGTTAGTTCATTGTACCTGTTAGTAAGTGTGTGAAATTACTTTAAGGAAGCTGCATTTGTAACCATGCATCTAACACAAAGCATCTCTGATCCAGAGAAAGTAGTACATAAAGGCCTTTAGATTATCATCTGACTGCTACTTGTAAGTGTAATTCTAACTTTCTTGCATTTTGGCAGCTCAGACCACGGACATGCTTTGATAGTCTCTCCTAAGTTAGTTGATCATGTGGAATTCTAGACAATGACTCTGAGGAATCCTCACAAGAAAGCACTCCACATGCTGCCTCTGGAGAAACACAGAACCCCATGTATGGCAAAACAGGAGAGAGATTGATGAAACCCCACCCTATCCTTCTGCAAAATAAGTCTACTGGAGTTAAAGAAAAAATGCACAGAACTGACATGCCTAAGTTTTGCTTCCAAGACAAAACTGAAAAATTGCACACTTCCACAGTAAAAATACCGTGGCTTCACTTCAGAACTATCTAGCAACCTGTCTAGACTGCTGCTGTGTTCAGCAAATTAGGCAGAGTTCCTGTAAGGACTGATGGAGAAAGCAAGTTAAAAATGCATACTTTTATGCAGAATTTCTGAATTGAAATGAAGATATACAAACCTGACTGGGGACTCAAAAATACTTTTCCTTTTTGTTTCTTTTTTTCTTCGTGTATAAGCACTCCCTATAAACAACACAGACACATTGATGAATCAACAAAATTTAATTATGCCATTGCGCAATAAAAAAAAAAGGTTCTCCTCAAAAGCTTAAGTAAAGCTATTTTTAATTACTTTATATGGACTTTAGAACATTTAAATATAAAAAGATCAAAGAAAAAAGACACTTGGTGTTTACCTGATTTGATCTACCCCCATGTTTGGCAGCGCTGGGTAAAGAAGGGGATCCACACAACACTTCTGGTTTCGAACCACCTGAAAAGATCATAATATAACAAAGATTTGCTAATTTGAAACTAGTTTACATTTCAGTATCACGAGATATAAAAGTACCGAAGGATTTGCAGTCTACCTTCATAGTATGTAGGACACTTATTTTCCTCAATTTTATAACATAGAGAACAGGCACAATGAGGTGAGATGCATCTATAATAGTTAAGCATTTAAGTCAGGAACCTATAGTAAATTAAGCTCTGTATCCTCCTCCGGAATCAGAGGGAGACAGGGAACTTCAGAGAATTAATGAAGACATAGTGACAAGTGAATTGTCCATAGTCTCACAAAATGTAGCACAGCAAAGAACGAAGTCTGATCTCTTAGGTCCAGTTGTTCATAGTCCTCTATTCAACCAGAGAACACTTCAGGCACTAACCAAGGAAAAACAGACAAAAATGCCTACTCCAGAATTCATGATTTTACACATACGTACTGTATAGCCTCAGCATAGTTCTCACGTGATGAATGTTAAAACGTCACTGACTACAAAATATATAGCAAACTCAGTATCATGGCAAATGGAATGGTAGAAAGAAATACTCAATGAGACAAGATCAAAGATAGAGAAACTCAAAAGTTAAATTTAGACTTGACGTAGACCTTCACAAGGTCAGAAGCTGAATAAAATTTGGCTTCAATGTTTAAATATCTTTTCTGTCCACCCAACACTTCTAGTGGTCTACTGAACTAAGAACACTTCTAAATACCTTGAAAGTTCTGAATATATTTGCAGCATTCTCCTGCCACTTCTAGTAGCTTCCACTTTGTTAGCAGTGTCTTATGCCCTCTTCCACCAACTACATCTGATTAAGAAGAGCCTCCTGATCTAAGCCAGACAGGACATTTTTGCTAATAGAGAAGAGCTGGTTTGAAACTCCATTTATACAAAGGATTCCTATTTGTTACTTTAAGAGGTCAAGGCATGAGTAATCTGTAGAGCGAATTGTTCCAGCATTAATTTAAATCTTCCTAGGTTTACCTACAGGGAAACAATAATACTGTGTTCCTTTGAAAGTTAACTAAAAGTACCATTCACTGTCTTACGCAGTCTCAGTTTTATCTTAGAATGATTTTTCCTTTACAACACAGATGATGAGAGATCTGTCTTATCTGAAGGATGACTTAGATACTGCTAAGGAATTATTTCATTATTTCATTCAGGTGTGTCAGTCATGATCTGGATTTAGGGGCATTTTTGTAGCTTTTTAAGTCAAAGTTGCAAACTGACTCCATGAAAAATAAGAAGATTGCTGTACCTCTCTGACTGCTGAGTTGGCAAGAACAGTGTTTATTTCATTCACAGTATTCTACCTGAGCAATCTGTGCACTTTCATAGTGACATTCTGATCTTACGGAATAATTCTGGTTTAGGTGATGTGAAGAGCTATAAGGCTAGCTTTTGTTACAATTATCATGTACCGAAAGAGAAGCTGTAATTTGAAATGTTAGCAAACTCTTATATAGGGAGGACAATGGAAGCAATTTCAACATATTAGACACTCACATTCTTTCTGTTACAAGCATCTTATCTGCCAAGAGAAACCACGTCAAATCTCTTGGGATACAGCAAAGTTCTGAAAGGTAGGTGAGGATGAAGGGAAAACTGACTACACATGACTACATTTTTTTTAAAAAGAGACAGCATTTATGTGATGCCATTCAAAGCAAAAACCTTACCCATTAATCAACCCTGTTAAAAATACCAAAAAACATAAGCTCTGTTTAAACTACTCAGCTTGATCAGCTTCATACCTGCAGCTCCTTTATACTGTGGGCATTCCTTTTTAATATGTCCTTCTCTTCCACAGATAAAACAACGTTTTTCTCTTAAGTCTCTGTCTTCCAGGCGCTTCCACTTCTCTGCTGATTGCCTAGGACTCTTTTCTCTTCCTGTTTCCACTATTACCCTTGCTAGTTTCCTCTTTTGCAGTGTACATAGATGCAACTTTCCCTCCTTGATTGAGCTCTCCTTTTCTGTTGTTTTATTGTGAGTTTCTTTGTCCTCTTTGCTTCTTTTTTCCTTGCTTTCTGTATACCTCTGGTTTTTGACATCTTCATAATCACGACGACGTCTTAGTCTGCAGGAGCAGAAAAATGTTGCAGAGGTCATACGCCTTACATACATACACAGAGTTAAAAAACAAACAAACCAAAACCAAGTACTGTCTACAATTGATGTATTTCATGTATTTCTTCAGTGGGTTAAACAAAGTCAATTAACGTTCCTGTCCCTTTGACTCTCCTACCACACAGTGCTATGCTGATGTAACATGTATTTAATAATTAAAGTTTACTATTAGATTACAATACAGCCCAAAGTTCTAATAATTATATCTCAAAAAATATAAACACAACAGAAAATCTGGGTGCTAGAGTTGCAAAGACAGTGGAAGAAAAGAAATACCGAACAAAATGCTAACAAACTATAAAAAATAGGGCTATAGCTCTATTCTTTTTCCTACTTGTAGAATTCAGTCAGAACTCCCTTCCTTCCTTCTAAAACTGTGAATATTCACAGCATCTCTAAAAGTCTTTCTACTGGGAGAAACTTCTAACATTCTATGCGACTTGAGAGATCTAGCAGTGGGGAAACAGCTATCACTGCCGGACTGGTTTTATCTAACTTTTTTATACATGACCCAGAGAAGGAGACATCAGTGAAATAAGAAGTCTGAAGATGATACTAGGCTCATGCAGTGCTAAATAAAAGCAACTTGAAAATACTGCACAAAGTTGAATGAATGGGCAAAAGAATGGCAGATGAGCTTCCAGGGGAGCTTCCCTTTTTAAAAAGGGAAAAAAGGAAGACCTGGGGAACTACAGGCCCATCAGTCTCACCTTTGCCCAGCAAGATCATGGAGCAGATCCTCCTGGAAACTATGCTCAGGCACACAGAAAACGGAGAGGTTATTGGTGACAGCCAACATGGCTTCACTAAGGGCAAATCATGCCTGACAAATTTGGTGGCCTTCTACGACAGGGTTATAGCATTGGTGGACAAGGGAAGAGCGACTGATGTCATCTACCTGGACTTGTGCAAACCATTTGGTACTGTCCCGCACAAAATCCTTGTCTCTAAAAATGCAGACACATAAGATTTGACAGGCGGTCCACTCAGTGGATAAGGAATTGGCTGGATGGTTGCACTCAAAGAGTTGCAGTCAGTATCTCAATGTCCATGTGGAGACCAGCAATGAGTGGTGTCCCTCAGGGGTCCATATTGGGACCAGTATTACTTAACATCTTTGTTGGGGATGTGGACAGTGGGATCGAGTGCACCCTCAGCAAGTCTGTGGATGACACTAAGCTGAGTGGTGTGGCTGATACTTTAGAAGGAATGGATGCCATCCAGAGGGACCTTGCCAGACTTAAGAGGTGGGCCTGTGTGAACCTTGTGAAGTTCAACAAGGCCAAATACAAGGTCCTGCAACTGGGTTGGGACAAATCTCAAACATGGACACAGACTGGGCAATGACTGGATTGAGAGCAGCCCTGTGGAGAAGGACTTGGAAGTACTGGTGGATGAAAAACTGAATGTGAGGTGGCAATATATGCTCACAGCCCAGGAAGCCAGCTGTATCCTGGGCTGCATCAAAAGAAGCATGGCCAGCAGGTCAAGGGAAGTGATTCTGCCCCTCTACTCTGCCCTCATGAGACCCCATGTGGAGTACTGTGTCCAGCTCTGGAGACCTCAGTACAAGACAGATGTGGACCTGTTGGAGTGAGCCCAGAGGAAGGCCACAAAAATGATCAGGGGGCTGGAACACCTTCCCTATGAGAACAGGCTGAGAGACTTGGGGTTGTTCAGCATAGAAAGGAGAAGGCTCCAGGGAGACCTTATAGTGGCCTTTCAGTACTTAAAGGGGGCCTACAGGAAAGGTGGGGAGGGACTCTTTATCAGGCACTGTAGTGATAGAATGGATAAAACATTAAGAACAGGACAGAATACATCATTTTGTAGCTACATAAAACCACGGTATTCCTACATCTGAGTATTGCATGTTGGTCTGGTCTCAGTATTTTAAGAAGGAAGTAGTAGAGTTAGAGAAGGTACAGAGAAAGGCAGCCAAAATGAGGACAAGAGCATCTAAGGAAGAGACACTAAGACAGCAAAGACTCTCCAACCTGGAGAGAAACTAGAGGGTGAACACAATCATGGCTTACAAAATCATCAAGGCAGTATCATTACTAACTAAATCCCACAAGGCTAGGCCTATGGAATGCTTATGAAACCAAAATGAGTTTGGCTTTAAATAGATGAAAGAAAGTACTATTTTACGCATCAGTTAGCATACTGGCTAGATGGCCGGGCCCAAAGAGTGGTGGTGAATGGAGTTAAATCCCGTTGGCAGCCAGTCACAAGTGGTGTTCCCCAGGGCCCAGTACCGGGGCCGGTTCTGTTTAATATCTTTATCAGTGATCTGGATGAGGGGATCAAGTGCATCCTCAGTAAGTTTGCAGACAACACCAAGCTGGGCAGGAGTGTTGATCTGCTTGAGGGTAGGATGGCTCTACAGAGGGATCTGGATAGGCTGGATCAACAGGACAAGGCCAACTGTATGAGATTCAACAAGGCCAAGGGCCAGGCGCTGCACTTGGGTCACAAAAACCCCATGCAGTACTACAGGCTTGGGGAGGAGTGGCTGAAAAGCTGCCTGGCAGAAAAGGACCTGGGGGTGTTGGCTGACAGCTGGCTGAATATGAGCATCTTGGCTTGTATCAGGAAGTGTGGCCAGCAGGACTGAGGAAGTGATTGTTCCTCTGTAGTTGGCTGTGGTGAGATGGCACCTCAAATACTGTGTTCAGTTTTGGACACCTCACTTGAGGACTGACACTGAAGTACTGGAGCATGTCCAGAGAAGAGCAACGAAGCTGGAGAGGGGTCTAGAGCACAAGTCTTATGAGGAGCAGCCGAGGGAACTGGGGTTGTTTAGCCTGGAGAAAAGGAGGCTCAGGGGAGACCTTATGGCTCTCTACAACTACCTGAAAGGAGGTTGTAGTGAGGTGGGGGTCAGTCTCTTCTCCCAAGGAACAAGTGATAGGATGAGAGGAAACAGCCTCAAGTTGCACTAGGGGAGGTTTAGATTGGATATTAGGAAATACTTCTTCCCTGAAAGGGTCACCAAGCATTGGAACAGGCTGCCCAGGGAAGTGGTTGAGTCACCATCCCTGGAGGTATTTAAAAGATATGTAGATGTGGTGCTTAGGGACATGGTTTAGTGATAACCTGGCAGTGCTAGGTTAACGGCTGGACTTGATGATCTTAAAGGTCTCTCCCAATCTAAAACAATTCCATGATTCTTAACTGGTTGCTATAGCAGACTGTTAAGGAAAACAGGAGAATCAGATTCAGAAACAAAAAAAAAGGACAAAATCATAAACAACTCTAGTCCACAAATGAGTACTACCAGACCAGGGCAGGTATGTGCTCTAGTATCTCTTACACAGCAGCGGCAGATGCTGGGGGAATGCATGAGAAGAGATTACAGAAAACAGCCAACTAGTGTGCCCTCCATAGACAACATCTCCTATTGCAATGGCTGGACAGAGGACTCAAATGTATCAGTGGTCTTGCCCCATAAGGCATTTGTGTTCTAGGATGCAAAATCCCATTGGCTTTTGCACTAATGTTGTATAGAACATAGCTGCATATGTGCAATGAACTAGGGCTTCACTTCAGAATGCAAAATTAAAAATCAATTGCATCTGAGACAGCAGTTTAGACATTGAGTAGATTTTCACACCACCTTCAGCATTGTTTATTATCAACCTATCATCACCTACTAGTAGTTGCATTTGGTGAAGTTGAGCAAATTCCCAAACTAATAGTCTCAACAATGTAAGGTCACAATTCTCTATTGTATAGCATAAAGGCTACTTCATCCTATCCAATGCAAGTAGCTTTTTAGCCACTTACATAAAAGTGCAGGTGATTTTTAATTACAGCTTTTAACAGAGACAGGCTCTAAACAAGGGTCAGATTTTTCCATTCACGTTACAAGTCAGCACAAAGGCTTTCAAGATTTTGTCCTCTTCAAGTTTTATTTGCCCATTTTCACTATGTTAGAGACATGAAGTCTTTAAAGAGCTTTGTCTTAACTAGGAAAGAAATCAATGGATCAGTTTTAAGTTTAGACTTAATAGAGACTTTAGACTAATATGAAAAGCAGGAAGATCAGTTTAGCATTTGTTACAAAAAGATGGTTGCTGAATTTTATACATCTGGCTACCCAGGATCAAGAAACCTTCTCTTGGATGTAAACCAAGACATTTTCCTCATATGCATGTACTTAAGAAAACTAATGCTGTGACATTCTTGTCTTGCTTTTTCACACAAATTGCATGATTCTGTGAACATAACAAAAATATGTCTTGCTGGGAGCAGCAGGGTCCTAGAAGTAGAATCTATTAAATGAAAAGATATAAAATGTTTTCATGAGTGCTCTTCACAGCACAGAGTTATTCACCTTTGCGTTTGGATTCTCTTTGAGTACTGCTTTCCTATATAATGAAATGCAGAGTCAGCATTAGTACCTTAAGCTAAGTAGTTTTGCAGTCTTCTATGAAAAGATTCTGTTAAAAAACACTAGAGATGATGCTGGCAAAGTTAAGTAGTGACTCAACATAGACCAAAAATTTAAAAAAAACAACACCATCCACCACTGCCAAAACTGGTTTTGATGCATTTTCATTTCAACAGTAAAGGAAATAACATGCAGAATGTACAAGTTTTGCTTTAGCATTACTATCCTAATCTTTCTTCTAAACAAACCTAAGAAAAAGTCCCACACAGGTGCCAAAACTGTACTCACTTTCTTCTCATGGGACAATCTTTCATGAAATGGCCAATTTTACCACAAATTCTGCAGCATCGATCATTTGGTGCCAATTCTCCTTCCGTTAGTACCTCTGGATCAAAAAAGTACTCCTGAAGAAGAAATCATGCATTTAAAATGAAAACCCATACACTTGAGAATCAAGACAGATAAGCACGTGTTAAACACTAGTAAGAGTCACAGAGCACAATAAACCTGCTGTGTGTAGCTGAACTCCTGAAAGACCTGGTGAGATTAAGTGCCTCTTCTTTACAGGCAGCCTGCTGATCACCAGGTCTGCAAGGTCTTTTTTAAAACTGCAGTTTTAAGAAATGGTAAGCTGGTTTTGATAGGAACTAAAATATGTAACCCTGTACAATGAAGCTCTGACTTCATTAGTATTCTGCATGCCAACACATTTTACATGCAAACAACACAAAAACAGTACTCAGTAATAACTCCCACAAAGATTTTTAAAGCACTGTTGAAATTTAAGGGAGAACTTAAAGAGAGTATAACCGTAGTCCTGTAAGTGACAAGTTATATACTCAAGAACATGCACATAGTGCTCTTAGAAGCAACTTACCATTTTTGATGGATATTCTTTAGGAAATATTTTTATAGGGGTACCAAATACCCTTCTGCCATTGATAAAAGCCTTCATTATAAAATTTGTCACTGGGGAAGGAAAAAAAAATGAAATCATCATCCAAACATCAAACAAGCCAGTACAATAAGATTTAAGACAAGATCTTCACTTTGTACCCAAATTTGTAAGCAGGAGACTTACTTTTTCTTGACAATCCAGCTCCAAGATTGTGGTTCAAATCAAAGGGGTCTGTAGAAAAAGCATTACAGGCATTACTCAAGTCCAGGGCAAGATCAGCGATGTATACATACACATGATCAACCCAAGGCAGCTAATTCCCGATGCAGAATTAATATACTGAAATTGAACTGTTTCCAAATTTATTGAACAGAAATTAACTCCATGGACAAAGGATCACAGCTGTCCAGCTCTGAACTGGCTGAAGTATTATAAAAGAGTAAGTTGAATGTGCAGGCAAGAGAGTAGAAATTCTTTCCATGAAAGTTGTATGGGCCAGAAAGTGATTCAGGAAACATTTCTAAAACATGTCACCACATTTTCTTGATAGAAACCATGGTATCACTTAACATACTTAATCATACACAGGGTTAAATTGGTCATGTAAATACGGACTCAGCTAAACTTAGTATTTGTGAGAAAACTTCAATTGCAATACAGCTAATTTCTTATCCAAAGCATTTGGTTAATTTTTTTTTTTCTGTCAGTTACTGTCCTCATGAAAAGTACAAAGTCTGCTTTGCAGCTTCTTTTCAGTAGAGAAAAAAACCCCCCAAGAATAGTATTTAGCACTACTGAAACTCAATGGGAACTTTGCAATTATTTCAAAACATGAGTAAATAACAACTTATAATCCAATAAAAGAAGAATAAACAAGCCTTGTGGAAAGACCAGATTTTTCGTGTGGGCATTAAAGAAATTCCACATATTCATGCGCTTCATGTGCTTATACCTTCAATTACAATGTATTTGGAGGTCCACTGCTTCTTGAAAGTTGTAAGCAGATTTTTTCTCCTAATGCAGATGACATGCTCTTTAAAGTCAAATTCTTCTGTGTAGAAACGGAGAAGTCCCAGCCACAGTTGTCCAACAGATTCAGTGTTTTTGCCACAGTCTGGCCAAACAACTGACTAAAAATGACAGACATATTTTCACTTCCAGTACTTACATTAAGCAGAATAATTTTCATAACTTGGAAACTCAAACAATGTAAGTCTTATTTTATAAAGAAACACAATTGACTCACACCAGAATACTTGCCTTCCTTTCATAATTGATATTAATAATCCAATATTGATTTTTAAATAGTATATTTTTAAAAATATTAACAAAACCAGTGGAGAATTACTAGAACTTCTAACATTAGGTTTTGCCTATTTGTCTCCTTGGAGAGAGAGAGGTGGGGAAGAGCATCTGTCATTCGCCTCAGTGGCCAGTCCAGCCCAAACCACTACTGTAAAAAAGAATTTATTAATTCACTTTATGTGCCTATTTAACACAAAATTATTCAATAGGATTAACCAGCTATGACTAGATATGCAGCTGGTATTTGTAGGAGTTGTCTCCACCCAGTAATGTGACACACAGAGCAATTAATCATCATTAATACCTTAAAAATAATTTTTAAAAATCTAATTTTTTTTTTTTTTCAGATTTTGCAGGGATTTTTTCCACAGATGAATTACAACCAAACATACTCTTAACGCTTTACAGTACGAGATTGAGATTTTCAAAGCAATAGCTGCTCCACTTCTATACTCAACCATCACATTTGAGGACATTTCTTAATAGGAATTCTTTTTTATTTGCAAAGCTACAGGTAACACCATTTCAAATTAATATGATTTACTCACCAACTCCTCTATCTTATCAAAGAAATAAACATTCCAGCCATCAACTAAAATTTCAGGTTTTTTTGGTTCTTTGTAGATCTGAAAGCATAATATTAAACTCATTAGAAGAGCCCTTAAGATTCAGCACTGACATTCTTCTGGTCACAATACTGTGTACAGATACTAATTTCTTTCTTGATATACTGTACCTCTTGAAGAACAGGGATGACAGGTGGATTTCTCTGTTGAAGAAAATAAAGCACCATAAGAGTATACGCATAAGAAGAAAGGCTACCTCGAGATGCATCTCCAATGTCACATATCTAGAAAAAGAAACACGATTTGTATCTGTTATGGTTATCATGTCTTGCACTACTGCTTCTAGAATGTCTGAAATACACTAACCTTTGTAAAGACTTTCATTGTGTAACACAGATATTTTACTCTAGGATCAATGGCTGCATACGATGACAGGAGTCTTGTGTTATGCAAGGCCTATAAAAATAAGATAGTCACATAGAAAATACAGCAGCTCTGAAAAAATGAAGGAATACGCTGAAAACACAAAACCCAAAAACTCTAAGGTGTGTGCTCAAGAAATGCAGATGTGAAGCCCTGCATAGTGGCATGTATATCCAATAAGGAAGCATTCAACAATGAGGTTATCACCTGCTCTCTTAAAAACATGATCAACATCCTTAGTGTGTGCAGAAGTGGTACAAAGCAGCATTCACCCAACAGTACTTCAGAAAAGGAAGCATTCATCTACTACTGCATTTTCAAAATATTTGGTAGAAGGTAAGCTCTTGAACTAAGAGATTTCAGCCCAGAAATGTGAGAGCTAACAACTGACCCATATGAATGCATAACTTGAAGACGAAATTTCTCAGACTTGCTTAGCGGTTGAGGTATCTTCCTGAAGACTCCCCTTGAACTCATACAAAAACTTCACAAAGCTTAACACTTGGCTCTAAAACTTACTTTCCTTCAACATTTCAAGGAGCTGGCTTTTGAAGTTCAGAGACATTGAAAAAAAAAACCAACCCCAAACTTGTTCTTAAAGTATTTGGCCAAGAACTTGTGGTTCTTTTGTAAATTCTAATACGTGTTCCAGTTCAGACAGGCTGGGTTCAAAATTACTATTCCAGGTCTCAAGGCTAAGCAAGAGCCATGATGGGAAGTGGAGTGTAGGAAAGCTGAAGTTACATTATTTTGTCTTTCTCATTTACAGAAAGACCTAAATGCCTAAACCACTATTTCTTACTGTTATTGAAGAACCAATGTATTTTCTTAGGGAACTGACAACACTAAAATCGCAATTGTGCAACTAACTCCACTCATAGTCAAATAAAAAAAAAAAAGCTTGTTCAGAAATCTAAAACTGCAACAGGAAATTGGAAACAGTTGATTATTGAACCTCAACAAAACAATCACTTCAATCTCAAAAAGCAGACCCACATTGTTCTGTTAAAAAAAATAAAAAAGAAGATAACCTTACCAGAGTATTATATAAACTGATGTCTACTTCAAGACCACTTCTGACATGGAAAAATTTGACAATTGGGACTTTAGCAGTTGTTATAGGCAAGACATTTCTTAAACCTAGGATGAAATGTTTAATTACTGAATGACTGCAACACCATTGTAATAGTATCATATGCTCTACAAATAACTCTAAACTGTAGTAAAAAGGCTGCAAAATAAAATCTTTGTTGACACCAAAATTGCATTTCAGTTATATTTTAATATTGATTTTAGGCATTTGTCAGACATGAAGAATTGGCTAAATATATACAAACATACAATTAGCCCCCTAACAAAACAAAGATCAGTCTAAATGTTATAGAAAAATAAGTTTTAGAGGTCATTGATAGTTCACTGCAATTATATTAAATTCACATGACATACACCAAACCAAGTACTACAAAAATCATGATTTCTTGTAGAAAAAACAGCATTCCCATTGCTTTTACTATTAACTTATTAGGCACTGAACATACAAATACAACATAACTACTAATACGAAGCCTCAAGCTTGAACAAAGTTTGATCTTTGCATGTAGGTTATAAATATACTGTTTGTCTAATTCAGATGTGGTCCTATAACATTGTAACCTCACAGACCTATGTATGCAAACAAAAATAAAACCAAATGTTCACAACATATAACCTCACTCTTACTAACATTAAGCTCTTCGATACAGTTTTATCTTAATGATTTTCATCTACAGTGCCCCAGAACGTTCTCACAACAGCAACTGAAGTCACATAAACAGAATCACTTTTTTAAATTTTCAAGAAAGTTACCTGACTGTTTCTTGAGAACTTTTGCTAAATCTTCAATGATTCTGATGCAATCAAGTCCCTAAGACATTAAGAAAAAAAGCTGAAAGGTGTATCTGCTACAAGTATTTCAGGCAAACCTTTTATTACTTGACATTAAGCTTAAAGTTGTATAATTGAGTTCCATATGATACAGAATTATGTGAATACCAGAAATTGTTTCAAAAGAGCACCTGTAAAATCAACACTAGATAGCATCTTAACTTAGGCTTTTAAAAAGTTTATATTAGGCATGAAAGGAGTTTGATGTCCTTTTCCACTGTCTCTCATTCCTAGCTGTTCATGCTACAAAGCATGTTATTTATCTGCACAGCTAATGCTAGAAGTAACAGTAGTGCAGAGTTCAGTGGAAAACTGACTACTGACAGTAGCTCTTAAAGTCATGCCTCGACCAACAGCAAAACCCCAAATAATCTGCCTTTGTGGCACTTATTTCTGTTTTCTTCTAATCTGAAAAGCTTTCATAAAATAATTTTTTTACTCTATATACACAATATAACCATAAAATTTTGCATTTATTAAACAAAAAAAAAGAAAAAAAAATCTTTTCAAACTACCTCAGCAGTTTCCAGCCCATCCACTGTCATACAGATATCAAGGTCACTTTGTTTGAAGCCAAAGCCGTTTTTTGAGGAGCCAAACAAATTCAGCTTGGTTCCTGTAAGAGATGTGATGGGTTATAACACCGCATTTCAAATTGTATATAGCTTCAGACCACTGCACGTCTTTTAATACAGGCATGAAAACATTACTATCTTTCTATGGTGCATGAAAACTTATTTTCTTATCAACTGATCCTCATCATCAATAAAAGAATCTCTTCTATTCGTTCAAATGAGCAGTCTGACAGATCCAGAAACAAGTTAGGTTTTCCAATAATTAAATCATCAGCATGCAGGTCTGAGCTTAAATCTGATAATGTGCGCCCACATTTTCTTCGAAATGTTTGTTCTCATATTTATTGGGGATGGAAAAATCTTCTTCCTCTGACAGTCCATTGTCATCTCCAGATCCAGTGTATGTGTTAATCTAGTTATCTGAAATGTAAGATTGCTCTATACAGAGTTTTTCAGGATAAGGGACATATCTGTCCATGTACCAGGCTCCAGCCAATAAATGTTTTGATAATTTTAAAAGACTATGAACCAAAGTCCAGGTGTTACAGGTAAGAACTCCAGAAACAAACAAACAGACAAACAAATGAAAATAGCTAGGTTCTGTGGATAGGTCAGATGCTATGCCTGTATTTTAAAATATTCCAAACCCAGTAAGTTTCAATAGGAAGGACTACAAAAAGCTTGTTTTTTGTAAAAGCAGATACAACAACAGGAAGTCTGGCTAATGAATAAGGCTAAAATAACAATTATAAAACTGTTCCACTACTGCTTTGATTGTTTTCTGCTTAACTTGCCATTGTTCCTTCCTACTACTGTGTTCTATATATAACTAAGTCAAAAAAGACTTGAACAAAAGCCTTAAAAGACTTAAAACAGAAATTAGTATAATGAGGTACAGCAATGCTGAGCAACAATATAGGTTAAATGTCCAAAACTAAAGTGCTTATTATGCTGATACATGTTTTCTTGGAAAACGCTCAAGTACAAACACACCAAAGTACAAATATAAAGCTAGAACTGCCTAATTACCTGGGAAATCCTGTCTAATGAAGTTCTCCAAGTTTTCTCTTATATGTTCCCGAGCCTGATCCTCTACAATATTTGGAGCAAAATCATCTTGAAAAAATAAATAAATACAAAAGACAACAATTTAGGCACACTGATCTGTAGCAAGAGTCAACAGCAAAGATTCAAATGAAAAAAGTGATGGGTTTACAGCAGGAGGGGAAGAAAAAAAAGCAAGAGAAGATTCACATGTGAAGGAAAAAAAAAGCAAGGATGAAGTAGAAGAGAAATACCTGTTCAAAGAAAAACATTAATTAGACAAATAATGCATTTTGTCTGGTCAGAAATGGCGAGAGAGAAAGGAGGAAAGTTGGGTCACTCTGAAAAGAACAAAAGTGGAGAAGTGTTACAAAACAGTATTTTGACTCCATTTTTTCTAGAACACTGAAGTCTCTGTTTACTAAAAACCATAAGTTAAGGAACAGTAACAAAATTCAATGTAGGTAGAAATGTAAAAACATTAGTCAAAAAACCACACCTGAAATTAAACACTAAGAAATCATATTAAGATGCCTAAATGAGTAACCAGACAGCCAATGTATGGAAGATAAAGCTAAACATTTTGTATTTCTCTAGGTACAAACTACTCAGTAGTCCTATTAAAGCCCTTAAAATTCTAAGATTTGTATCTAAGAGTTGATGCAGCGTAGCCAATAAACCAGCCCCCTTTATAACACCATTAGCCTGTGGTTATTTCATTAGTTTTTGCAATTCTTCTTCTACCGCACAACAATATTCAAAGGAAAAAACTTACAGTAACATTGGACACAAACTTGATCTAGAATAACTGAAAATTTGGGTGTTAGCGCTGGCAGTGGGTCAAGCTCAATTTTCTTGAAGTCTTCTGGACAATCCCTCTTTAAATGACCTTCCCGTTTGCACAAGCTACATACTACTGTAGGAGACTGCATGAACAGAAAGCAAGATTGGTTTTAAAAACTCTAATACTTTAATGAATTTGAGCAACACTTTCATATAACTGATAATAGAATATAAACATATTGTTTATGTTCTGATACAGCTTGCTTACCTTGCCCCTTGTAAAAGCTGGTTTACTGAATTCATAAAAAAGTTCAGATTCTAAACACTGTTCTATTGCTGCGTTCTCTTCAAAAAGGCTTCCCTTCTCAGTAAGATCCTCTTGACTCAAATTGATCTTCAGAGGTGCACCCACATTTTCTTCAAAATGTTTGTTCTCATATTTATTGGGAATGGAAAAATCGTCTTCCTCTGATAGTGCATCGTCATCTCCAGATCCAGTGTATGTGTTATCTAGTTCATCTCCAGCTCTTATGATAACACCACACTCTCTCTGGTTTAGAAGACTTGTTTCTTCCTCCTCTTCCTCCTCATCATCTGAGTTAATCATTTGGGATATTTGACCCTGTGCTGAACATATGAATTTTTGGGGGGATTCATCCAGTTCATCAGTACCCTCAGTGCTCTCCTCATCAATGTCAATCTTGTCATCCATGATACCACTGCAGTCTAAGCCAAACTCATCACTCTCTGTTAGCACGGCATTTTGAAAACCTTCTAAGTCTGAAGTACTACATGTCTCTATATCATGCTCGTTCACTGTAACAGGGGGATCTCCACTATCACTGTCTTCATCTGTTCCCTGCTCAGTAGTCAAGATATTATTCCATCTTCTTTTATGTTGTTCACGTTCTTCCTCTTCCTCCTCTTCTTCCTCTTCATTCCCACTCTCTGTCTCTTCACAACTTGGTTTAAAATCTTCATTATCTCCAGAAATAACTTCCTCAATTATACAGTCTGAATCTTCATAAGCAATTCCCAAATGACTTATATCATCAGCCAGTTCTTCTTCTGTGAAGCTTTCTGAGCCATCACACAGTTTTGAAGGATCATTTCTATGTGCTTGGGGCATATCTGTAGTCTCCCTTATGCAATCTTCCACTACTGCTGTGTTTGGTCTACCATCCAAGTTTTGCAGCTCAGAATTTTCATGCTTTATAGTATCTTTTCCATGGTCCAGTATTTGGGATTTCTCCTCATTGGCATTTGGAGAGGATTTTTTGCTCAATTTTGCACTTTTTTTGTGAGGTAAGGCAAAGTACTTGTAAGTTGCTCTCAGGCAGTGAAGAATATACTCATACACTAGCTGGCTGTTCAGAGTTCTTGCCACATTCCTTTTGACTGAATATGGGTCTAGTAGAAAGAAGAAGTGAGCCAGCAGTGCAGGAATTAACTTTTTTTAAAAAAGAATACACTTATATCCTTACAAAATTTGAATATACTACTGTTAGTTATTCTAAAACATTGTGTAGGGACATAGATCTATGAATTGTGCTGAAGACAATTTTTAAGGTCACTTAATTACTTTCAATAATGTTGAAAAGAATACCCAAGAGAAATATAAATTAAATTGATATTTTTCAAAATATAGTCTACAATATTATTGGGAATCACAGTCCAATATTGAAAAATTCTAAGTTATTACACACAATGTCAATAGGCAAGACACTGTCCTAGAAAGTAACAGTTCTTTGAAGTTTGTTGACATACATATACCTTCCACAGCAATGCGCTTTTTAGGCCAGTCCTTTGATTCACGAGACACTGTTTCTTTGAGTCGTATGCTAATAACCAAATCAGCCATATTGAACTCCAACGCATAGAAACGAAGCAGTTCCACCCAGAGCTGACCAGCTGGTGCTGAACACTGCCGTCCTGAATCAAATACTAAGGGAACCTGTAAATTACAGAAGAAAAGCTGAAATCATATGTAATGTACAGGTGTTTAGCTGTTACACATCCTTGTATTTCATCTGTAGTGTAATATTACAAAATTTATAGTTGCTCCTATACCCCTGCAATTGCAATAAAAACCACAAATAAAAAATTGGAAGAGTTTGCATAAACTCAGGTTATAAAAGTGCAGCAATTGTAAAGAATAGCATCAATGACTTATAACAACTGCTAATTTACAAATTTCCAAGAAAATATCACATCTAACCTAACTGGAGAGAACGGATTATATACCCTATTTTTTAGCAAAGCCTAAGCTGTGTTGTTAACTGTCATAACATGCAATCGTATAGTGATACTCTTCCTTGCAAAGTTGTTATAAAATAAATAATTAAGAATAGTTTGAAGCTAAGAGGAAATATTTTTCATATGCTTAACCTACTTCCAGGATAAAATTGCTTCAACTCTATACATTATATTCTCCCCTGACAGATTAAAACATAGTGTCTCATCAGAGTTTGAAATAATATCTAGTTTCCTGCTAGCTTCTTAGCACCAAGAGGTAAGCACAGAAAGCCTTGTATCAAGCAGTTGTGCAATCTCTTAATTCAGCTCATGGTTTTGCAACATAAACACAAAACAAAAATAGAAGAAAGTTCTTTTTTTTTTTCTCCTCAAGAACAGCAATGACTGCTAGACTACTACAAAAGTAAATTAAATAATTCAGACCTTGCCTCTTCTAGGGGAACTTTCTTGTGGCAAATCAGAATCATCAATGGGGTTATGCTCCCAAACCACAGCATCATTCTCGACTTCTTTCAGATGAAAATTATTTAATTTGTTTAATGAGAATCCTCCAATCTAAAGGAAACACAAAAAGAAACATACAGCTAAATATCACGTAAACTTTAAATCTTAACCCCCCTCCCCATGGTAGTAAGCCAAATTAAAACAGAACAAAGTTTTAAAATAGTTGTTCCAGGCCTAGAATATGCCCCAATGTGCTTCTCTCTTCTCCGTATACTTCTCTACAAAAAGCTCTCAAGAGGTCAGTGCTTTTGGAAGGGCATCCATATGTCACAGAACCTTGTCTTTGCCCATGACACAAGCATAAATACACATTTTTTAATTATATGGCCATATACTATAGCACGTTTCTCTCATTCAGTACAGACAGTGTAGAGACTTTGGGAATGAGTCAGTCATGTACTGAAGGAGATTGTTAACTGCAAGGCCCATGTAATTGTTTATGGAAACTGGAACATGCACACTAAATATAACAGGTGACTATAAGAACAAAAATGGGTGCCATGAATACAGCACCTGAATGGTGTCCTGGAGAACTGGATTCTGGACTCCTGTCCTTAATACAGCTCCTGATACTAAGACGCATTTCAGCTTCTAAACCCAAGAAATACATGCTCTAAACCCCTAGTCTAATCCCTTGGGCAGATGTCACACCAGTGTGCTCCCCTACCATGGTCTACATTTTGAAGAATTAGATGTCAAAATCCAAGACATTTTTTTGGGATGTAGCTACGTGAATTCAGAGCTCTCAAGAGTCCGGAAAAAAAGGCTGAAGAAATGAGGAAATAGATTGTCAGGAAGTGCATTATTTAATGCCCAGCTCTCCTTACTCACAAAAGGGGCAACAGAGCACTTAATTCAATGACTCGGATTGTGAATTGCATCCTTACAGCCAAGCATACAAAGGTTAGGCATAGTCTTGCTGAATTCACATTCTTTCTGAATTCCTGAAGAAATGGCTGGCTTGTGGCTTGCTCAGAATAGCAAGAAGCTGACAGGCTACACACCACCACAAGTGACTGGTCCTCTCATTCATACTATTCAGTGTAGTAATACACATACCCATGATCCCAAATAGACAGGTAGAAAAGGCTCTTTCCTCTGTTGTAGAAAGAAAATAACCATTAAAGCGAACACATAAGGCGACAAGCCTCCCTCTTCAGGACGATCAACGCAGCACAACTGTAAAAATAAATTCTGCAGTTATTAAGGTTTCAAGTGATAACATGAAGAATATTCTTTTAATTACTATTCAGAAGTCAGTCACGTTAAATACTGACAGGAACTCAGACATCTTTTGAGCTCTTATGAGATGGACTTTGTTCCCAAGGCCTGCCTATTTACTGGAGCCATGTTATTACCATAGTATCTTCAGTATAGGAGCCATATGATGCCAACTGGCAAAAAAGACAGCATACAGCACATCTGCAAAAATGATGACTCATTTTACATAGATATAGTACAAGTCAAAAGTTTTTCATGGGTTTTCTTAAATTGTATTTTAATTGCAGGCACACAAAGTTTTGGAACAAGTTCTTTAAACTCACAAGAAAGTTTTCAACTACATATGGAAACAGGCAGCTTTTTCCTTTCATTCTTTTCATGATGGATTAAATTTATGGGAAACTGGTAATTCCGTTTCATACACATTCCTCTGACTTCTTTGGTAACAGAGCAGGATACTTACAGTCTGCATGCTACTGGCTGAAGCATAAATTCCACTTTTGAAATTTAGTGGAACATTGTAACCCATAAATGATAGTTATATCATTTACAAAATGTATAATTTATAAAAAAATTAAATATCCTTTTTCCAAGTCTTTTTCTAAAGACCGTTTCAATGACTGTTTTCTAAACCATACCTACAGTCTTACCAGCAAAACATCAATGTTCATTCAATATTTATTCACAGATGGGGGAATACAAATGACTCCTACCTTTGCCCAGTACCTGAAGGCAATCACTAAAGGTACTACAGTAGGTTCCAGTTTTCCAAGTGTAGCCAAATGGTTTGTTGTCAGACAAGCATTCTCATTCCCAGCACTCACTTTACAAATAAGGCCACTAAAACCCAAAAAGAAACAAAGTAAAAGATCTTGGAGGTTTTGTAAGTACAGCCATAGCTCAGACAACATCTCACAAAACAGTGCAGCAGAAGGCTGTAAGGAGAGACAACAGCCTTTCAAAGACACTGTATCTACATTAAAAGAAGCATGAAAAACCAATTTGATTCATGGGTAGGTTGAAAATACATGCATTATAATTTTCTGTAAAAGTGTTTCCAAATACAATTCAAGTTTAAGCATTTGTTTCTAATGACATTAATTCACTGAACTTAAAAAAATTTACAGTATTGATTTCCTTCATGAATCAAAACCATCTTCCCATACCACACCCATCAGAAAACAGTTTCTATGCTGTTTCCACAGCACAAAAAATATTTTCACCAGTAAAAGATCAAGGTAGCAGCCAATAACTGGTAAAATTTCTGTATCATTAGTTGTTTCTAGGATGTTTCATGAATCTTAAGCGATATCCATTAAATGGGCAAAATAAAGTATCTTTCACTTGTTCTCAAAATACTAGTGAAGCTAGGTAAGCTGATCTTGCCCTTACAGAAATCCATAATTTAGTACGGTATCTATGTTACCCATAAGGAAGGAAAGTTTCTGCTTAAGCAGTTATCCCAAATGGAAGGGTAAGGGTACATGCTGGAAGCCATAATGGTTGAAGGGATTGGGAAATACACAGCTGAGGACAGAATAACCCTTACCCTCTTATTCTAGGCTAGGAATGACTTGCCCATGAGTGTTAGTTTGTGTTTCAAGATCCATGGAACTGTAATAATTTAGTACAGAAACGTCATTTTTCAGATGATGGTACATATAATTTACATTGCTATATACTATTAGAACACACAAAGTGACAACCAAGACCTTTGCTTTTCTCTGCACACCACCACTGGTATTCTAGCATGGAAATCTGCATCAACTTCCGTAAAAGATTCTAGGTGGGAGAAAGAAAAAGAAGAAGCCACATTAAGCATGGTGTTGACAAAAAATACGTTGAACTGGATGCAAATAGAGGAGTACAACTTCTTAATAAAATCACCAATTTTGAAACAAATAACTCAGTACATCTGGTAGTTTAATCCTGTCACTCTTTTAAAGCAAGTTTTTCCATATGTGATGGGAAGAGTATGGTCTATACACTATGATAAGCACTGTTAAAATACTCAAGAAAAAAAGGAACTTTTCAAAATTCATATACACAGTAGGTATAATTAAGTAGGTATATTTTGGTTAAGTGCTGGCTTCAGTAATCCAGGCATACAGACAGACTAATGACATCTGTAAAACAGTGTTAGTTTGAAAGATGAAAAAAACCCAGAGCATTATGTCAGTACTAGACAGAAAGAAAATATCCAAGTTTATTTTCCCTAGTAATCTAGAAATGTTCTATGTCAGTACAGAACCGGCTTTCTGACAAGATGTAATGTCTTCTTGCTATGCTTAATTTTTTATTTTTTTCCTGTTACTCCTTACAAATAGGTTTCCAAATACAATTCAGGTACATTTTTATCTTAACACTACAAAGATTACAGATGCACTGCAGTCCTTTCTCCAGCTGGAGTTTATTGACCCAAACTGGGCTTATTTTTTGATGCCTCACTGTGTCACTGGGCCAGGCAGAGAGGAAACTATGAAACAATTTTAGATATCCAACTCCAAAATTCTGAAACAACAAGGTTTTCTTGATGTTACCTATTCATTTGGACACCTGTCATCTTTGAAAAACATCTTGCTTTTGCCACTGGGGTACCTCAAACACCTAATGCTCTGTCCCTGTATTTTCTGATGCATAGAAAAAGGCTTTGCACAAGATGTTAATGCATATATTGCTTGCTTTCAAAACACATTAGAGATCCTAACTTCCTATGGGATCTGGGTCTTCATTCCTCCAGTCTGGTTGAACAATAATTCCATTCTCAAAGACTATAATGGTTATTTGACCAGACAAGAAGACGCACATACAATGGGGGTAGGGGTGGCAATGGGAAGAAGCTAGGTCAGTAAATTATTCATGTTTAATACACGTTTGGAACTGTATGGTCTAATTTCCCAACTGTGGGCATAAAACAAAGCAAGAAAGTAGTCAAGCTACTTTTTGCAATCTGCGTTTGAGAAGACAGTTTCAGTCCCATTTTTTCATTTTTTGCCTGCATGTGCTTGATTTGGTTTGAGTAAGTGTATTTTTTTAAGATCTTAGACTTTACTTGCCTGTATTAGTGCATAGAGTTCTACTCATTACCTGAAAAAAGCCACGTCTGTATGCAGTCATTTGTACATGGCCTCACTGCACTAACAGGTGTGTGTACATAATTATAGGAAAAGAGACCACAACCTGATATTACATTACCAAATTTCTGATCACATGTTAGAAGAGCTTAGGCTACTGTCTGTACTATACATGCCTAATAGAGCAGTTTGGGGAAAGAAAGGCAGCACAGTCTACCTTAAGTTTAATGACATCTTCACTTAAAATGTAGAAGAAAACTTTCCACTAGGACTTTCTCATATCAACACAAATAACAGGACTTCAGTAGTCATAAAACTGAATACCAAACTAAAGTTAGTTCTGCCAATGTATTATTTCCTGCAGTATTTTTCAGTCTCACATCTTTCTAAAAAAAGAATAGCATGTGGTGTACCTGTTCAACAGAAGTGGAATTCAACAATACTAAGCAGTAACTGTTTAACGGAATTGTGAAGGCAGCAATTTTTTCTTACCACTGCTCTGGAGACCTTCTTGCACAAGTAAGAGAACATCTGGTTGAGTCATCTGTCAATAAAAGTAATAAAACTGTTTTCATAGCTGTCAAAAAGGTGATTTCCCACAATTGAAAAAAAATTTAAAACAACTCCTCTAAGCCACTGTTTTTCTTCCAGAGAGGGCAGCAAGAAGGAAACAAAGTAACAGCAACTGACAAAAAACTTCTCTTAGTCCTCCGCTATCACTAAATTCTATCAAAAGGAACACAAACTCTGCTTATTTTGAAGACAAAAAAACCCAAACCCTGGAGCATTTTTAAGTAAAGCAATTTTAACCTCTGTCAAAGACTTGGTTGTGGAAGAAAGCCACCACCAACAGAAACACTATTTCAGTGTGCTTAAATACGATTGCCTTCTGACACAGTGGATCTACCTCATATCAAAGACTTTCTTAAATTATATGTACTTTATGAGCTTGGATCATTCTTTTTCTATACAACATTTCCATCTTTGTTTCCTAGAAGAAATGCTAAATTTTAACTATGAGACTGTCAAATCAACTACAGCAGGAATAAGTATGAAATCAAAAGCTTTTCACAGTCTTTATTTTCATTGTTCAAGCACAAAGATGTATAGAAACACCCAGCATGAGAAATCAAAACTTTAAATTACTTTACATATAAATGACATAAGATGGTTTCACAGCTCAAAAATAACCTAGCAATCAGAAACTCCGATGTGCATATATCAGTACAGAAACAAGATCATGGGAGTGCCATTTAATCCAGTTCTAAGAGAAGACAAATAATGATCTGTCTCACAGGACTGTTAGGAGTACAGATGTTTTCAGTGTTTTCAGTTTTTCAGAAAGAATACTCAATAAAACAAAGCTGTATTATACTGCCTGACCATTACTGGCGTATGAAGCAAGGAATGCTATTTTAAGACCATTTTAATGTGGTAGCTGTTTTACCCAATGCATTTTCACAAAAAGTGCTACTACCACACTGTAAATTATATTTAAACTATAATCTACATAAAGGTGCAAACATTCAAAACCACTTAGACATACTTAATAAAATGGTGTTACTTACACTGGAAGGAAACTGGATATCTATGTTTATGTCTGAAGTTTTGAAACCAAATCTGCTATAGGAGGAGCCATACAATCTTAATGAGCATTCTGCAACAAAAAGAATGATACTGCATTTACTCTATACCTAATTCTAAGTCTGTAGCTACTTTACACCATTGCCAGTAGATCTTAAACCTACATCTAGTTTTAATAACCACAGGAGATGAAGACGGGTCTTCTAACAGCACAGAACTGTGTTAGTAAATCCTGCTTTCCACGTTGTTGCTAGTAAAAGCTTATCACGAAGGTCAAATGCTCCCCACACCCTGTTCATCTTCACTTTTTACTACAGGTCTGTTTGGGTCATGAGCACCACTGTAATTTAATTCAGGGTTACATTGCTACATTATGTCATTCAACAGACTATCAACTAAATATACTGTTTTAGAATGTAGCTAGCCAAAGTTTTCAATTAAGTTTTCACTTTATGAGCTTTGTGGGAGGTTTTTTGTTGTTTGTTTTGGTTTTTTTTTCTTTTTAAAGTTGGTATATCTAGCATTTAAAACAAACTGCAAATAATACCTGGCAATTTTTGACGCAGTACGTTTTCCATCACTGTTTTAATGTTGAGCCTTTCTTCTAGATCTTCATTATTTAAGCCAAACTCCTGCACTACATTTTCAATAGCAACACCAATAGCTTGTATCTGGGAAGGTGTTGGAGGAGGCAGAGCGGTCAGCAGCTGTTCTTCTTGCTTTTCCTTTAAAGATAACAAGACTGATGTTTTAACAGTTTTCCTGAGCAGCTTAATGTGCTAGAATGAATGCTTGCAACTCATTCCAAGAAACATCGCCACAGGTTTTCCAGATAATGGAGGTAATTGGAAGCAAGAACATCAAGAGAGAGGTTGTGACAGGTTTAAAGAATTAGATACTCCAGGAGGCTTCAGTAATGTGCAGAGGTATATGTACATGTATTTGGAATATTAAAAAAAAAGTCACCAATCCTTTCATCCCCTATGAAGTGGGAAAGGGTAGTTTTGTCCACTTCAAGCTAAAAATGTAGAAGGAACAGAAGACATTTAATTAAAAAAAAAAAAAAAAAGTAAAATTGAGGTTTTCCTGGAAGTTATTTGCATGTTTATGTTCAAAACAAAACTATTTCCTTTACATATAAACAAGCCTGTAATACTCCACAATTCTTAATATTTACAGTATTTCTGAATTGAAGTCTTCACTCTGACATATAGGTTATCATTTCTAATTCTGCCATACCAACTATATTTGCTTATTGCTACTCTTCAGTGCCCTGGAATTGATCAAATTCTTCATTGTTGAAATATGCCAATGAAATATACACCAAGAATAATACACTTAACTAGTCTACGAAAAGAATTATAGAACAGCAAAACAGAAGAGTCAGTTGGTACAGCTTTTTTTATTATATTTCAAACACTAGCAACAAAATATTACTGAGTTATACTTTAAATGAGGACTTCTTTTAATAATAATAGGCATGAAAAAGTACAAATTAAAGCTGAGGGCAGAAGCAAAGTCCAGGTCTCAAGTTTACTCTTTTTTACCAGGATCACTAAGTAATAGTTTTTAAGAAGATTCAAACACGGTAAAAAATAAATGTGGAATGATCTATGAAGGAGTACAGTTTTATCATCATTAGTACGGTGAGGACACTTTCATAAATGTGCATTTTATACTCTTCCTTATCCTTAACTCACCTTTAGGCTCTTCTTGTGTCTTTTCTCTTTAATATGCTTATGAGCAAAAGCCACCGACTCAATCAAAACATCACACAATTTGCAGGTATATTTTGCTGATGGGTAGCTTCGAGGTTGCTAAAATAAAGATATTAAAAACGCCTAAAACATAGAAAGATACCACCTTCATTTCATTCAAAGCCCTTGCTAAGTTGAATGACTAAATTTGAAATCCAGAAATATTCACTTTAGCTTTCCTAACTCCATCATCACGGTCAAAAAGTCTCCATATCAAAAACAATGCCAGCAGAACAGTGGTACTGGGTCAGTCAAGCCCAACACCTTGTCTTTTACAGTGCAAAAATACCCAATGCCCATGGAAGAATATATTAACCGAACAAATATACAATAAACTTTTCTGGTCCACTGCCTCAGCATCCAGTGATCTGATGTTAATTCATGAACTAAAGGAGCAGTCACATTTTGTGTTTCACTTGCTGCCAAACCAAGACTTATTATAGTAAAAAACAAAGGATAACCTGCCTTCTCTTGACAATTCATTAACAGCACCCATTTTATACGTTACATCAATTCTATGACTACACTTCCCCGCTACAGTCAGAGAAATTGCTCAAAGTATACCCTCTATATTGTATTTACCGACAAGAAAATAGGAGAGGACTATACAAGTAAAGACATGGGCACCTTCTTCAGTCTATAAATGCAGTCTCGCTTCAATCGTTCTTCAGCTTGTTGCAACCCTAGAAGTTCTTTTGCCGACAGCACAGATTCATCTATGACTGGACCATCCACTTCATCTTGATCATACTCATCTTTTCTAGATCTTCTCGATCTTCTTGGTTTCCTAAGCTTCTTCATTTCTTATAAAGAGTTATGAGAGCAAATATGTCAAATAACTTCAGAGCACCACATAGCATTTTGTTTATTTTTTTTCTTTAATTATCATTCTACCTATGTGTGAGTCAAATAAGATACAAATCATTTACCCTGCATGGTTTCATAATCTGTTCTGTGCAAGTCTGATAATAGCAAGTATACATTTATGTCATAATCTATAGTACCTTTGTTCCAGACTACTAAAAAACAGTAATTTGTCCACTGAAGTCAGTGACCTTATTTAGATAGCTTTGTTAAAACTGCATAGTTGAGACATGCCTATATGTCATTATAATGAAAAGGCGGAATAAATAGAAACATTTCAGGATGCCTGGGCAGCTTAGGTAGATGAACAAGCTAGAAAGTCAGCTGACCCATAGACCACTATGAATACCACAGAATTAGTGAATGTAGGCCACTCTGAATTTGTAAGAGCTAACAGCACTATGATATAGTGCTATCACGGCTTAGCTGACATGCAACAATTTATTATCACCAGTAATAATTACCTGTTAATGTCACTTGCCTTTCAGTTAAACCGGCATATGGATCAGTATTGCCTTCACATCATTAAATACACAAGTGGAAAAAAGCCCCAAACAAACCCGATTGGCTATGTAAGTCAGTAAATGAACTTGCTCAATATTTGCACACATTGCTTAATAAAGCTCTAAAACTGGCAGAATAAACATGCTTAGAAAGCTTGTTATGTTTACAGCAAAAGTTCTTGAACAAATCAATGTAAATCCCACTCCTACTTTTAAGCAAACTTTGTCATAATTTTGGAGCAGGAATTGCTACTGATCCAAAGAATACCTGTAAAAATCATCTCAGGAATGAATATACACAGACCAGATCTTCACACGTGACTTTAGATCACATCTTACCTTTCACTTGAACAGCTCTACAGGATGTCCAGATGTATGGAATTTCTAAAGTTCCTTGCTTCTGAGAAAGTTTATGCAACTTCCTTAGACTCCAAAACCCTTATCATAGCATGAGGTTTGCATTTGTAATAATTATTTAAAAAAAAAAAGATAAAACACAACTGCTCTACCAAATACATTTACAAAGTTTCTTTCCTGCAATCACAATTTTTGTCTAAATTGGCTAAAAGGGGAACAAGCTGGTTGTGTATTTTCAACTGGTTGTTTGATTCAGTTCACTAAGTAGCATGTATGTACTAGTATTGGAAACAGGACCAGGACAAGAATGGCAATATAATTTCTTTCAGCAGCAGCTGAAGTTTATGCTAGAATAAACAGAACTAAGGCTTAACAAGTTACAAGGACAGTACTCCCAAGGAGGCTCCAAGGAGCAGAAACAAAAGTCTGAGTCTCTGAACTTTACACATCCCTTCTATTTCCATGCTGACTCTCCAGCTCAAAGTCCTAAGACCCACCATAGCTGTTCAATTACGTTTTTACTCATTAGTGTAGACAGAACTTGGAGAAAAACATGTATCAAATTAATGTCTTTGCAGGAAAGCACGTGAGACCTACCTACTTAATGATTATTTCTGTAACCACTAAGTAACTTAAAAAAAAATTACGAAGTAAATAAATACTTCTAATATTTGACAGTTACAGTAGTGACAATCTAATTATAGGTTAATGACTAAGTAAAGTGCTAAAGACATTAAAGCTCCTGGAAAAAAATCAGTGCCTCTAAGATTTGGTAAACTCCTTCCTTATGAGCTACAGTATGGGGGCATACAGGTAAAGGAAAGAGACAACTGCAGAAAAGATTTCAAGTAAAAGGAAATGCTAAAAGAAACATTTTTAGTCATTGTTTGCTACTCGACATAGAACTACAGCTTTTGAAGGGACCTCAAGAGGTGAGCCATGCCATGCCTGTGCTTCACAGCAGGATGAAATGAACTTTGTCCAACTTGAGCAATGCTCACCTTACTTGTTCTTAAAGGCTTTCAGGTACAAACTCCATGAGCTGCCCAGAAAAACCTCTCCAGTACTTCCCTAGTTTTACCATTAGAAACTTTCAATTTATTCCTCAACTGAACTTTTCTTGCTCAACTTTCCCATTGCTTTGTGTCCCATCTACTGGAAACATGCAAGCCAGATTACTACACCAGCTTTTAATACCTTTCTAGATAGCTGAAGACCGTTATCATGCCTCACTATCCTCTCCTTTGGCAGAAAGATTGGGGATTGTTTACAGTTTGTGTAGTTTCTGTTTTCTGTGTGCCCTGGCATTCTCCTTGCTCTTGTTTGGACTGTTCCTCTTTTATTGATTCAAGTGGTGTGCCAAAGGTGGACAGAGTACTGCAACTGTGTTTACCAAGGACTTACAAAAAAAGTAGTACTTCAGGCTGCGAGTCTGTTTTCATGCCTCGCTACACCATGACATTGACCACTCATTATCATCTTCTGATTCTCTACAATTTCAGATTCTTCTCTGAAAAAAATACTACTTCATAAAAAACTTTTCCTCCTTTACTTGTACAGTTGACATTCCTACTTAAACAGCGGCATTTGCACATCTTTTGTATTTCATCCTGTATGTAGGTTGTTTCTCCAATCATGCAGTTATTTTAATTGACCTTCCTGCTTTTCCGCATTCAGTTCCTACCAGCTCCACAGCATATTCAAATTTGCAAGCACACGATTAATAAGCATGCTGTCTTCATTCATCATCAGATTAGTGTAATAAACATCGAACAGAATAGAATCCTCGTAGATGCTTGCTCAGGGCTTCCTACCATTTTGACAAAAATCTTTGGTATTTTCCGAGTATAGTTATCTAATTAGCTCTGCAAGTCTCCTGTATGAAATTCATCTAGAGAATTTTCCTCTAGTTTACTTACAGAACCATCATGCATGAATGTCTAAAGTACTACAGTACTAGTACTAGCAGTATCTACCAACTGCTTCTCCCATGTCTACAGGGGACTGATCACTATTTTAAAGAAATAAGGTAGAAGGACTTGGCATACTGTTTTCTTGACAAATCCATGTTTACCGCTACTCATCTCTGTTAGCTTTCAAATACTTATAGTAGGTTACATTATTTGCTCCAGAATGGATTCCCAAGATTAAAGCTGTGTACCATTTTTTTAATTCCACTTTTAAGAGACGCTTGCCCTTTCCTATACGCCAGTACCTCGCTTCTCCTGAATAAGTTCTCTGTTGAGAGGTATTAGTTATTTAACTTAAATAAGTAAGTTTTAATTAGAATAATTTACTTGGATTTATAATATGGTGTGATTTATGCTGTTTGCTTAGCTTTACTTAGCATGAGTAGCTAGATTTGCTGAAGCCTTTAGGCTGGAATAGAGTTAATTTTTTTAGTAATTTTCCTAGCAGTTGGTACAGTGCTGTGTTTAGTCTTTTAGTATAAGAAAAATGTTGATAACACACTGAAGTTTCAGTAGTGTTTTCCCTAAGCCTGGGACTTCTCAGTTCCCATGTTCTGCCAGTGAGCACAGGTGCGTAAGAAGTGTAAACCAGCAGATAAGGAGGCTACAAGCATCAGAGACTGCAAATCAACAAGACAAGAGCAGTTAACGGCCTGCCTGCCTGGACACAGAAAAAGAATCCAATTAGATGTTCGAATCCCCAGACCAAAAATCACCATGGGACTAAAAGACATGTGAACACCACATGAGGGGTGGGTGTATAGACAGCAAGGGTGTAATTGCCCAGGGATTTCTTTGTTTGAGGTCCCTCCCTCTTCAGAGACACCCAGCCCGGGCTGACCTTGCTGCTGTACCTTTCAATTAAATTACTTATTTTTATAAAACCTGGCACTTGAGAGTCTGCTGCGGGAAACCTAGGGTTGAGCCTGAAGAAGGAGCGTGCACACCCAAGAGTGAGTGCATGTGCGTGAGGAGTCAAAAGGGGCACCCATCGGCCCACTGGGGTCACCCACTGTGGAGGGACCCTGGTCCTAGCAGTTAAAGACTTGGGTGGTGTGTAGGCAACTCCTTGAATGGTGCATGAATGCTTGGGCAGCGACTTCTCCTTTAACATTCTCAGGTATGATTGCCGATGGTTCCAAAAATCTACTTCGGCGAGTTCCTGAAGCTTCACAGAAAAACGTTCACTAGACTCAGCAAATTCGAGAGCAAACTTGCAAAAGCATTCTACTCAAGCTCAACCTCAGATGAGAGAGCAGAGTGTACAACTTACTTTTAACCATGAGAGACATGGACCACCTGCTCACAGTTTATCTTTTTAGTGACACCTAATATCAGGGAAAGGACATTTAATTCCTGGACTTCCTGATACCAACCAGCAATGGCTTTCCTTCTCAGCAAGAGGGTAGATCAATACTGTCTTTGGCCTGCAGCCTTAAGTAAAACAAGACAGATTTCTTGTTAACAGGCAGTTTTTCCATGTTAGCAGCACCTCATCTGTGCCTTAGTCCTTCTTATTTTATCTAATTATATTATCTTCTTTAAAGATTCCTCTTTCTGATTTGATTTACTTACACTTCCTTCTAGCACTCACATTCAAGGAAGATCTTCTGTTATTGATCACTTTATCCTCCCTTAGCCTGTTCTTCCTTGCATTTCAATACTTAGTGCTTGTATTCCCATTATTAGTACCAACTGCCCATAGAGAAGTTCAATGTGCATTACTGCTGTGTTACTGTTGCTAGTATTATGTTGTCACAACACCTAAGAGGCATTGTTTTCAATCTTCATTGAGGTATATTGTTACAGACCTCTTTGGTAACTCCAAAATCTTACCCTGTATCAACTTCACTGAAACATCCTGTATCAGCCTTGACAGATACAATCAAATTGTACGTGAAAAACTGCAAACAGGGACACTACACAGACGTTGCAATCTACTTACTCCTACTACTTATAAACTAACTTACAAAGACAACACAATGTATAAAACAAGTTCTGTACCATTCACTGTAACACTTTGTTTAAAGTGTTGCAATATAGTACAGTCAATAGTCTGCAATATACAACAGAACAAAAATGGTATTTTGCTTTAACAGTGAATCTTGAAATTTTACTTATCATTAAGTCACACAGAAAGATACTTTACTGGATAGCTATGTAAAAACAAACATGTTGATTACCAGAGCTTCCCTTCTGCATGTCTTCATTCATTAAGTCTTCCTGAAGTTGCCGTCTTACATTTCTGTTTCCAGCACCTTCAACCTCATGAAAAGAGTCCTTTCTTGTCCTGCTATGCAGAGGAATCCAGGCAACAGATCTGTGCTCTCTCCAGCTGTCAGAAGTACCACGGTGGTCATCAGATACCCACTTCTTCATTTGGTCTCTTTGGATATCATTTAACTTTGACCCTTGACTGTAAATTGTGGTTTTAAGTGAATTTGGGCTACTCAAAACACTACGTGGTCCTCGCCTGGGACTGCTTCCGTAATCACCTGGTGTTCCCTTTTTCTTTTGCAGGCCAGTATCTATTTTATTGCTATGGCCATTTCTGTATTCGTCCATGACTCGGTAGTCCTTCTCTAAGGGACCTCCTTTTAATTCTTCTTGATTTAAAACTTCCTGTTCCTTATTTTGTTTGGCAAAGCAAGGTTTTGCAGCATCTCCCATGGTTATTGCTGTTCAATTTAGTGATTTCCACCTAGAAATTAAAAAGTTAAAAGTTGTATTTTAAAATCAATCAAGCAATAAACACTGGTTATTATTTGCTGTAGAATCTCAACAATCAAAGACCTGGCTCTGCGATACTACGAAGGCAAGCAAGTCTTCGTGGAAAGCAAAACCTGCTCTAACCAAGAGGCAGTTCAAAACTCAGCTAGGTTTGTTCTCTTAAAAAGTCTAAAACTAATAAGACTATTGGTTCACAAAACGCAGAGACAGCCTATGGCTTTTTTGGGGCATTCAGGTCTAGACGCCTTTAAGACAGATAAGTACTTTGCAGAGTCCACACAGGAGTCTCAGCTCAGTACAGGAAAGCTTTGAAAGAATGACTGAAGAAACTTTGTAGCATGCAGCATACGTAGAGGCAATAACGAGTATGGTCCCAAAGTCACTCTACATCATTTGAATCATCATTCCCCTTTCCCCCACAGTAGACACTGTTCACCTTGTTAAGAATGCAAATTGTGATCAGAGGAGACAGAGATGTAGAAGCTGAGTTGCAATCCATCTGTCAGGCAAATATCATACAATGATTAAGAAACAACGCTGCACTCCCAGTGGACTCTGCACATTTTACCTAGACTAGCATTCTGAGGTCTCACATTACTCACTATTAAGCACTCATATTTCATACTATTTTAGTATTCTCTAAAACATCTGGACTACCAATTGGTGTTCCCCTTCCTCCCCCCAGCACATCCACGTTCTTATTGTAAAACACGTCCAGGGAGCTATAACTCCAATGTTAGCATAAACTCATGTGGACGGTAAAATGGGAAGTTACCTGGAGAGACTGGTAAGCGGCAGCAGTCACATGAACACTGAATATTGTACGCTTTAAATATGGTCATGTACAACCAAACAAAAAAGGTTTTCTCTTTCAAAAGAAATGTATGTGCTTAAGGATGCAGAGAAGGCTGTAGGGCATTTACAAGAAGCACTTAAACAGCAGGAAATGCCCTTCTGTTGCCTTTAATATACAAGCAGGGTACCTGATTTTCTTAAAAAAAAAAAAAAAAAAAAAAGTTCTGCAGCCCCCAAAGACACCCTTAGGCACCTCAGTGTCTGCTTTCCATAGGCTTGAGGCTTTTAGTGTTTATCTCCCTCCGAAGCAGAAGAGGTTTTTTTGCTTTTACATGAGTTACAAAACAAGTATGATTCCTGTCCCCAAAACCTGAATTCATAGCCAGTTATGTATGAATGTGGGGGTGCAGCTATTCCAGCTCAGAGATGAAATAAAAGTTCCCAACGCACAAACTGAACTTGCATCCTATTTTAGGAAAGAAACTGCTGTCACATCTGAATTTCAGTGACCTAAAACCAGCTTGTTTTAGAGTCATCCCCAGAAGCAACGCCCACACCCGGCCGCCAGGCTGGATGACGACACACTCCCCGCACTGGAAGGGAGCGTAGAGTCGAAGTTCACACTCGCCTCTGGCTCCCCACCACGACGCGAGCTGCTGGCCTGGCGGGTCCGCACCCGCGCGGCTGGGGGACGACACGGCTGCCTGCGGGGCCAGAAGTAGCAGGCGGCGCCGGCCGAGCTGCCAACGGGAGCCAGACGGCGGTGTTACGGTACCGGCCTCCGTCACCACTACGCAGGAAACACGCTGCGTGGGTCGGGGCTCCCTTGCTC
>VFFE01007585.1:611251-698453 GCA_008921705.1 Burhinus oedicnemus | reverse complement strand
GGTGAACGGCCTGGCGGAGGCGAAGGGACAGGCGGGCGCCCGGCGCAGGGCAGCGGCGGGGACTGTGGCGCAGGAGCGCCCCGCTCGGCCCTGCCCCGCCGCCTCAGCCGGACAGCCTGCGGGCGGAGGGGCCGGCGGGCCGCGGCCCAGGCCCGGGACGGGACGGAGGGAGACGCAGGGCCGGGCGAGGGGGAGCAGACGCCGGGGGACACCGCCCCCTGCCGCGGAAGGCCTCGCCGGGCCACCGGCTACCACCCGCCGAGAGAAGGGGACTCACCGGCTACCGACGGCCCGCCCCCTACCGCCGCCGTGCCGCGGCGGAAACGGCACGAGCCCCTCCGCGCGGCTGATCCGCGCCGGTCTTCCGGCAGCCCGGCCCCGCCCCCCACGGCCCTCCGGGGCGTGGCCGGGGCGTGGCGTGGCGGTCATGAAAGGCGTGGGCGGGTGGTCCGTAGGTTCGCTTCGGGGGGAGGGAGAGGGAAGACCTTAGCAGCTGCCCCCGGGCATCCCACCGCCCCCGGCCTCCCTCCCACCCGTGGCAGAGCGGGGACCGCAGCAGCCGCCTCCAGCGCGGATCGCCAGGCAGGCTCCCGGTGGTGTCGGCATTATGTCACGGCTAGCCCTGCCAACGCAGGAGCCACGAGTGGCCGTGGAAGGCTCTTCCTCGCAGCTGGAAGATTAGTGGCCTATGCAACCCAACTAAATTGATGTCGTCTTCCTGGAAATGCAATGGTAAATTAATGGATTGGCATGAGCAATCACAAAAACAGTACAATGCAGGCAAATACTGCAGAATAGCCCCAAAACATAACGTCGTTTGCTCGTCCCTTGGAGAACTGAAGACATTGCCACGCCGTGGGGTACCAAACCCAACAGCATATCGCCTGCCTGTCTTATCAAACTAACCACCTGTGTGAGCTGACACAGGCCGAGCGCAGGAACAACCACAAAACCATGTGTGAAAGGCAAAGAGTACGTTTAATCTGAACACCTCGAGAACCAGGGGATCCCCAAAGCAGCACCCGGGCAGAGGCACGCAAGCGGGAACGCGGGCACTGCAGAGCTCGGTCCTTGCTAGAGAGAGAGAGAAAGAGAATGAGTCCAAACCTGCTGTTCTCACCTGTATTTCAGGGATTCACGCAGCCGCAGTTTTGCACTATGCTTTCGTTTTTTCCGAAGCAGGGCAGGAATCTCAAGCATGTTCAATAAGCTGCCTCTGAGTCCATCACAGGCCTGTGTTATCGAAGTGCAGATGTTCTAATTGTCAAGCACACAAGACTAAAAAAACAATTAGTGTGATGTATGTGTTTTCCAATACCTAGGTGCAAGTCACTTGAGCGTGTTTACAATCCTCCTTGCCGATCTTCCACTACTTTCCCACACCACCCCAGTCGAAGTAGCTGATGTTCAGAGCAAATTACTCACAAAAACCAGACACACAAGTTACAGGAAGTGGGAAAACCCAGGGCGGATGGGGAAATGGACACATACCTGATTTCCTGTAGCAGAAAAACTTCTACTTCCCTTTTCACTAAATTACCCTTCTCACTGAATTGTGACCTGTGTATTTTTTGAATATTGCTTGCACTTGTTCAGCCTCTTCCTCTTACAGCTTCATCCTGTTTCTGCATCCCCTCTTCATTACTTAATTAATACCTAGTTTAGGAGGGTCTCTTCCTACTGCTCTTTTGCATCCATATTTATGGAAAAGAAGTGCTCTTAACCCACCTCGTGAGATGGTCGTCATGAGAATTCACTTTCCCATTCCAATCCAGACTTCCTTAGCAAATTATGTACCAGTGTACAGATTTTGAAGGCAGGTAAATAACAGAGACTTCCCTAAATTACTTACAGCGTAGTGCTTTGTTTGCATCAGCACTTGGATGTTACTTTTGCCTTCTGCTGTATGACACCTTCAAAATAAGAAAAGTCACCTGCCAAGATGCTCTCTGGAGAGGGCCTGGCATGGAATGATACCTTAAGTTACCGAAATCATTGCTGTGAGCAGATGTGGCTGGGGTGCCGGACACAGAAATGTTTCTGAGCCCTGTTTTGCCTCCTGCTTCCATAAAGCTTTTTGAGTGGCTGCAGGCCCAGCAGGTTTCATGGTTTATTGTCTGGTGCGGGTCAAACAATGTTTGGTCTTATGGAAGCTCCTCACTAGTGCATCCGTGCAAGACTGTCTCAAGTTCCTGTCATTTTTAGGAAACTAAAATTCCTGTTCTTTTTATGTGTCGTGGTTTGGCCTCAGCCGGCAACAGAGAACCACGCAGCTGCCTGCTCAACCCCCGAGGGCGGTGGGGAAAATCGAAGAAAGAGGCAAAACTCGTGGGTTGAGATAAAAGGCAGTTTAACACAACAGCAAACGAAAGAGAACAACAATAACAGTGACGGAGGGACGCACACACAGGGTCACTGTACCGACGCTCACCGACCGGACCGCGCAGCCCCAGCCCGATCCCGAACCTCGCCTTCCTCCCGCTCCCGGCCAGCTCCCCGCTATGGACTGGGCACGGCGTCACGTGGTATGGAATACCTGTGTCCCGGGCAGAAAATTAACCCTATCCCCGCCGGAACCAGGACCTTATGAAACTCACAGATTCTGGTTTAGATTTCAATTAGATGGATAATTATGTATGTACTCAAATACTACCATTTTCTGTGATCAGACAAATACAAGAGGAAGTGAGCTAAAAGGGTGCTATGTCCTAAATACACATGATGCTTGAAGACCCAGCTTTGATTAGCTGGGATTTTTTTTTTAATAGGTAGCATGAAGACATGATTAGTCAGCTTTTGTGAGAAAAAGTAAACTAAGTGTACTGAATACAAATATACTGAAATGGGAAAGACAATTAGCAAATCTTGCTAAATTTACCTGGAATAAAATAAAACAAGAAAGAGAAATCGAAAAATATTAAAAGAGTACAACTCACTAAACCAAATAAGATGAGCAAGGTACATATAAATGATAAGACAGAACTTAAAGAACAGATCACAGTACAGGGCATCACAGAATCACATTTTATTTTTGAGGAGATGTAATCTCTGGAATTTCTTGAGTGCTGATCTTGAATCTGCCACAGACTTTTTGTTCCAGCTTAAAGCAAGTCATTACATTTCTAGTTTCTCCATAACTACGTTCACTTAGCTCAAACAAGTATTTGGTATATCTTTTAAAGAGCTTTGTTTTTGTGTTATACAGCGTACCTGTTTTCCTTTAGGAAAGCTTGCCCACTAAGAAAAAAAAAAGTTTGAGGTTTTCTGTGTTTTTGTGAGATAAACTGGGTCAATTTGGGATCAGAAACCTGCCATACTGGTGCTAATGGGGGTGGGATTGCCCAGGTGTAGCAGTGGTAGGAAGCAGAGGTGGACTGCCTGTTTTGACTGTGACTCAGCCACCTCTTGGAGCCTCACCCCATATCTGCTGTCTTTGTCACCTCAGCATTTCACTGTTGCAACACTCCCCAGCTTGAAAAGCTACTAAGAAGTATTGAAAATGTTGCTGCTTGTATACATCAGTGGAAGATTGCATCACTTGCAGATATGTCAGAAAACCTCTCTGCCAGATATTTTAAGGTGAGATTTTCCTGAAGATAGTGGAGCTGACCCATTTACACCTGAAAAGAACTTGGCCCAGTGTCCCCTCCAAAATTCTTGTGCACTCCCAGCCTACTTGCTAGTGGGGCAGTGTGACAAGCAGAAAAGGCCTTGACGCTGTGTAAGCACTGCTCAGCAGTTACTAAAACATCCTGTGTTGTAAACACTGTTTTCAGCACAGATCCAAAACATAGCCCCATAGAAGCTACTGTGAAGAAATTTAACTCTATCCCAGCCAAAACCACTACATTCTCCACGCCTTAGTCCATACTATTTACATCACGTTCAGATACCACTCTATTGCAATACATCCTCATTAACCACCCCTTTTCCCATAAAACATGTGTGAAATATCCATAAATATCCATAAAATGTTCATTGAGTTCATTTGGTCTATAACCGTGGGCTTCATCTGTTGCAGTATTCACTCAGGACAGGAGAGGTGGTGTGTTGTATGGAGTTACTGGGCACTAAAACCAGCTTAACCCAGGTCACTGCTGCACTTGCACTGCTTCTTGTGAGGTTCACCCTTCATTGGTTCAGGTGGTTTCTGCTGCAGTCTTCCTGTAATATGCGACTCAAATCATGGGTTACAACAATTTAAAGGTATATCCATTACAGTCTCCATTTCTAGTCCCTTTGGACTAGGCCATAAGTATAACATTGCAATGAATTCCTCCTCTTGCCTTTAGCTTAGTTAGCAGCAAGAGGTTCCTGCTATAATACCTCTGATATATGGCAGCCACAGCAGTGGTGACATACAGCATCATGTAACGTTGCCATCATACAACTCAAATTATGGATTATATTCACCCAGGATTAAATCACCTTGAGGTACAGATTGGACTCCCTCATCCCTCTGCATTACCCACCAAGTGCACCCAGGTCCCTGAGCAAAGACAATCTCACAAATAGGTTTACCCTTTCCCGAGGAAGGAATAACCCAGACTGTTTTCCCCAACAAGTTCCTTATATGTACTACGGGCATCTTACCTCATTCCATAGTGCGGAGGGGTTTTGATTGGGCAGGGCCAGGTCAACTGACAGATCCTCTAGTGTTAACTAGCCAAGCGGCTTCTGCTAAATGTGTATCCCAGTGCTTGAATATCCCAGCACCCATTGCCCTCAGTCTAGTTTTTAACACTCCATTGTATAGTTTAATTTTCCCAGAGGCTGGTGCATGATACGGGATGTGATACACCCACTCAATGCCATGCTCCTTGGCCCAGGTGTTTATGAGGTTGCTTCAGAAATGAGTCCCGTTGCCTGATTCAATTCTTTCAGGGGTGTCGTGTCACCATAAGACTTCCTTTTCAAGGTCCAAGATAGTATTCCAGACAGTGGCATGGGTCACAGAGTATGTTTCCAACCATACAGTAGTCAGTTCCACCATTGCAAGCACGTGGTGCTTGCCATGGCAGGTTCATGGTACCATGATACAATCAATCTGCCAGGCTTCCCCATGTTGATATTTCAGCCATCGTCCTCTATACCAAAAAAGCTTTAGCCACTTGGCTTGTTTGATTATGGTGCACACCTTACCTTCATGGATAACCCGTGCAATGGCATCAATGGTCAAGTCCATCCCTCGATCGTGAGCCCATTTGTATGTTGCACCCGTTCCTAGATGTCCTGATGTGTCATGGGCCCATCGAGCTATAAATAGCTTGCCCTTATGTTCCCAGATCCACCTGAGCCACTTCAATTCTAGTAGTCTGGTTCATCTGCTTGTTGTTTCGATGTTCTTCAGTGGCCTGACTCCTGGGTATGTAAGCATCTATGTGATGTACTTTTACAACCAGGTTCTCTACCTGAGCAGCAATATCTTGCCATAATTCAGCAGTCCAGATAGGTTTACTTCTGCTCTGCCAGTTTTTCTGCTTCCATTGCTGTAGCCACCCACAGAGCATTTGCCACCATCCATGAGTCAGTATAAAGTACTGGCCATTTTTTTCATTCAGCAATATCTAAAGCCAGCTGGATGGCTTTCACCTCTACAAACTGGCTCAATTCACCTTGTCCTTCAGCAGTTCCTGCAACTTATTGTGTAGGACTCCACACAGCAGCTTTCCACCTCCGATATTTTCCCACAATATGACAGAATCCATCTGTAAACAGGGCATACTGCTTTTCATTTTCTGGTAATTTATTATACAGTGGGGCCTCCTCAGCATGAGTCACTTCCTCTGGCGACACTCTGAAGTTGCGACCCTCTGGCCAGTCCATGATCACTTGCAGAATTCCTGGGTGGTTGAGTTTTCCCATTCAAGCCTGCTGTGTGATCAGTGCGACCCACTTACTCCATGTAGCATCAGTTTCATGATGTGTAGAGTGACCCTCTCTTTGAACATCCAGCCCAGCACAAGCAATTGAGATACCAAAAGGAGCTGTGCTTCAGTACCAACGACTTCTGAAGCAGCTCAAATTCCTTCATGTGCTGCTAATATTTCTTTTTCAGTTGGAGTGTAACGGGCTTCCAATTCCCTATATCCCTGGCTCCAAAGCCCTAAGGGTCGACCTTGAGTCTCCCCTGGTGATTTCTGCCAGAGGCTCCAGGTGGGGCTATTATCCCCAGCTGCAGTGTAAAGCACGTTTTTCACATCTTGTCCTGTCTGGACTGGCCCAAGTGCTGCTGCACAAACTATCTCCCATTTAATTTGCTCAAAGGCTTGCTGCTGCTCAGGCCCCATTCAAACTCATTCCTTTTCCAGGTCACTCAACAGAGAGGGCTCATGTTCAGACTGCAACCTGGAATATGCATTCTCCAAAAACCCACAACACCTAAGAAAGCTTGTGTTTCTTTTTTGTTAGTTGGTGGAGACACAGTTTTTATTTTGTTGATCACATCCATTGCGAGATGACAATGCCCATCTTGTCGTTTTATTCCTAAAAACTGGATGTCCTGTGCAGGTCCTTTGACCTTACTTTGTTTTATAGCAAAACTAGCTTTCAAAAGAATCTGGATTGTTCTTCTCCCCTTCTCAAACACTTCCTCCGCTGTGTTGCTCCACACAATGATGTCACCAATATACTCCCAGTGTTCCAAAGCTTCACTTTGTTCCAGTGCAGTCTGTATCAATCCATGATAAATGGCAGGGCTGTGTTTCCACCCCGGGTCAGTCAGTTCCAGGGGTACTGGATACCCCTCCACATGAAAGCAAACTGTGGCCTGCACTCTGCTGCCGAAGGGACTGCGAAAAATGCATTAGCAGTATCAGTTGTTGCATACCATTTGGTGGCCTTTGACTCTAGTTCATATTGAAGTTCTAGCATGTCTGGTACAGCAGCAGTTAGTGGTGGTGTGACTTTGTTCAGGCCACGATAGTCCACTGTTAGCCTCCATTCTCTGTTAGATTTTTGCACTGGCCATATGGGACTACTAAAGGGTGAAAAAGTCTTACTGATCACTCTTTGACTCTCTAGTTGCCAGATCAGCTTATGAATGGGAACCAGGGAATCTCCATTGGTGCAATATTGTCACTGGTGCAGTGTCATGGTAGCAATTGGCACCTGCTGTTTTTTAACCTACAGCAACCCCACAACAGACGGATCCTCTGAGAGACCAGGCAAGGTAGACAGCTGTTTAATATTCTCTGTACTCAAACCAGCTATACCAAAAGCTTACCAGTACCCTTTTGTGTCCTTGAAGTACCTGTCCTGAGGTAGTGTATGCCAAGGATACATGGAGCCTCTGGACCAGGGTGCTTTTGCCATTCGTTCCCAGTTAGGCTTACCTCAGCCTCCAACACAGACAGCTCTTGGGATCCTCCCGTCACTCCAGAAATACAGATGGATTCTGCCCCATTGTAATCTGATGGTATTAGAGTACACTGTGCACCGGTGTCATTTATATGGAGCTTTATACTCCCGTGGGGCTGATGTGCCAGGCCATTGAACCCACACAGTCCAGTAAACCCTGTTATCCTTTTCCTCCACCTGGCTGAAGGCAAAGGTCCTCTGTTCCTGGTCGGACTCTTCATTATTTGATTTTTGTAACTGCAAAACAGAATTCCCTTCCTCAGGGTCAAAAGTACAATCAGCCCTTATACTCTGCCCAACAGACACTGGACAGTGATTTTCCCAGATGGATGCCTTTTGGCTGTTGTTTTTCTTTGCAGTTCCTGTACACGAGCTTTGAGTCTCCAGTAGGCTCACCATCCCACTTCCTCCCGTCCTCCCCTTGGTCACACAAGAACCATAGGGTTGCACATGGTTTGAGCCACTGGTACCCTCTCCCTTGAACAGAAAAAGGCTGACACTTAGTAGCTGAGACACTGGTTGGTGTGGGTGAGGAAGACCTATCCTTCTTGGATTGCTCTGACAATTTTTGGGTCAGTTCCTTCACAGCCAAGACACAGACCCATAGGGAGGAAATGAGATTATCTTTGTATTCTTGGAGTTGCCTGGCCAATCCATCCATAACTGGTGCCTCCATATCTGTCCAGCACATTATTGCCAGGGTGCTCGTGTATGACATCGGTGGACTTTGGATAAACTTTTGCCATGTGGATGACATGCACCAGATCTTTGGATGCCTGGTCATTATCCAGATTGTTATAAGTCACCTCCACCACAGCAAGGGATCCTAGCTTCCTTAACCTCTATTTTCTGACTATTAGCCCCAATATTGCAGCATCGGAGTAGCCAGCTGAGAATTTGCTTGCCTTGTTGATGGCTAAAATCTTTTCGTATATCTCACAGCTCACTTAAGGGTATGGCTCAGGTGGTTACTGTCTCATTTATAATCTCTGTCTCTTCCTCCTCCTGTTCTTGTGACTGCAGAACAGGCTGTCTCTCCTGACTTTTTCTCCCGCTCCCTCTTAGGAGAAGCTTCTTCATCCCTTACTAAATGAGCTGACTTCTGCTTCCATTGTTTCTTTTTAATTATAGGGGCAACTGATATAGTCTCTGGTTTAGCCATAGCGATTGTTGGTATGTTTTCAGTTCCAGAGACCCTCTCTTCTCCTTGAGGGTGCTGCATAACATCAAGCAGTATTTGGTAGGTGCTGGCCAGGCCCCACTGCACTGCAGTAAGTTGTGTCTCTTTGGAATAGCCAGGGCATTCTTTTTTCAAACATTCTATCATTTTGTCAGGATCCTGCACTTGTTTGGGAGTGAAGTTCCAGGCCACTGGAGGTGAGAAGTTTCCTAGGTACCTGGTGATGTTCTCTCACATGCCTTGCCACCCATGACCATGCTGCCACAGAGCCTGGGTCATATTCCTAAATAGCTTGTTAATCTTGGAAAAAAACCAAACCAGTATCACTAAGAAATATCAATGGAAGTATTTTAACTACCCAAGGATGTTCAAGATACTGAAGAGTTATTGTAACAAGGGAGAAAACATCAGAGCAGAAGGTGGTGAAGGTGCCATTCTGCATTTCCTCCACAAAACACCTCTCAGAGGAAGAAGTGTAATGGTTAATTGTCTCTACCTGAAGTACAGTAATAGCTTCTGTACAGAGCCCAAATACCAGATTAAGCTCAAGGCCAATGTTTTAATAATAAATCTCCCAGGCAAAACATCACTAAGCACTACAAAGCACAGCAAATGGCAAAAGTCAACACCAACCTTCAAAATGTACAGCAAAAAAACCAGCATAGCACAAATCAGATAAACTAATATCAAGAACGGATGAATCAATATTGTGAACCACAACTGTTAACAGATATAAATGCCTTCTAATATGCTCTGGTCAAATTTGTTATCATATCAAACACTTTGTGCCCCATGTTGGGTGCCAAAAAGGATTGTCCTGGTTTAATGCCAACGGGCAACTAAGCACCACGCAGCTGCTCACTCTCTCCCCACTGCGGTAGGATGGGGGAAAGAATCAGAAGGGTAAAAGTGGGAAAACATGGGTTGATAGAAGAACAATTTAATCACTTAAAACAAATAATAATATTAACAATATTAATAATAATAATAATAATAATGGAAAGAGGTAAAGAATAATAGAGAGAAATATAAAACCCAAGACAGACAAGTAATGCAAATGAAAACTGTTTCTCCCAACCAACTGACTGACACCCAGCCAGCCCCTGAGCAGCGACCCCCCCACTAACCTTCCCCCTAGTTTTATGTCTGAGCACGATGTCATATGGTATGGGATATCCTTTTGGTCCATTGGGGTCAGCTGTCCCGGCAGCGTCCCCTCCAAACTTCTTGTGCACCCCCAGCCTTCTCTCTGGTGGGGCGGTGTGAGAAGCAGAAAAGGCCTTGATGCTGCGTAAGCACTGCTCAGCAGTAACTAAAACATCCCTTATTGTCAACGCTGTTTTCAGCACAAATCCAAAACCTAGCCCCATAGAAACTACTGTGAAGAAATTTAACTTTATCCCAGCCAAAACGAGTACACCAAATCAAAGTCCTGGATGTTCACAACTTCTTGATTGAGATGTTTAAGTATGGATTTTTTAGTGGAGGGAAATCTAATGAGAATCTCCATGTGTTAAAAATGAAGTTATTTAGAACTAGACAGGGAGGGAATAAGGTACAAGGCAGAGAAGGCCTTACATCAATTATATCTTTACATCTGGGATCCTACTGGGGAAATGCATGCAAAACCTACCATAAGCTGCACCTTGACATGGAGGAAGAGCGGGACAAAATCATGCGTGTCTTAGAAGCTAAAAAACCACTGCTGGCCACAAACCCCACACGTTTCAGATTGATTTCTGCTCACTAGATGGCAGCAGATTCAAAAGAATTGCTGAAAAACTGGTGCTCAAACTGCCAATAAAAACAGGGCTTACAGACATGCTTATGCAGTGAAATAAAGATGCGATAATAAAATGTGATTAAAAATTTCGCTAGTCTGGGTAAGGACAATGGCGAGGAAAAAGGGCAGCACAGGCTGGCAAGTAGAGTCTTCTGCCACAGGTTCCATACAACTTGTGCTTTGCCTGCCCTCCCAGGCTGAGGTTTCTGCCATTCTCCAGGCTCACCAGATTAAAGTCAGTGTGCCTGTGTCTCCCCGTGCCACATCAAAGCACTCATTCTCTGTGTCAATAGCATCTAGAAGAATATTTTAGAATATGTTCCCATTCTGTGAAAGACTTTCTTATTCTAATGTACTTTCACATGAATACCTTCTTTGCCCTGAAGCACAGAGGCTGTAAAACAGAGGCAAGTGAAATATATTTATCTAAGTATCATCGTTATCTTAAAAAGCTCTGGATGACCATCATATCTGATCTTTTCTTGAGAATGGATTCAGTTGCCTCAGACATACAACATGCCTATACCTGTTATAAAATTGATAACTTGAGAAATAAAGGGCCTAAAGAAAAATTTTGTAAATGGAAAGGGTAACACCTTCTGCCGGCATAGATGGAGTTAGAATAGACATCTGTCCAGGGATGTGGATCTGTAAACTTCATTCCAGTTCCCAAAGGTTTGTCAATACCACTGCCACAGAATCACAGAATGGATGAGGTTGGAAGGGACCTCTTGAGATCACCTAGTCTACCCACCTCTCTCAAGCAGGGTCACATGGAGCAAGTTACCTGGGACAATGTTCAGTTGGGTTTTGAGTACCTCAAAGGATGGAGATGCTGCAGCCTCTCTGGGCAACCTGTGACAAGCTTTGACCACCTTCACAAGTGCTCACAAAAACACAAGTGTCTTCTTGTGTTCAGCTGAATTTAATATGTTCTAATTTGTGCTCACTGTCACTTGTCCTCTCAGTGGGCCGCACTGAAAAGCACCTGTCTGTGCCTTCTCTGCACTCTTCCATCAGGTATTTATACACACTGATGAGATCTCCGTGAGCCTTCTCTTCTCCGGCTCAACAGTCCCAGCTCTCTCACTCTCTTCTTTTATGAAAGATGCTGTAGTCCCTTCATCATTTTTGTGGCCCTTCGTAGGACTTGCTCCAGTACGGCCACATCTTTTTTGTTTTGGGGAGCTCAGAACTGGGCCTGGCACTGTAGATATGACTCACCAGTGCTGAGTAGAGAGGAAGGATCACCTCCTTTGACCTGCTGGCAAAGTTTTTCCCAGAAAGCTGTTGACATTCTTTGCCGAAAGGGCACATTGTTGGCTTATGGTCAATTTGGTGTCCATCAGATCCCCAGGCCCATCTCTGCAGAGCTGCTTTTCAGCTGGTTCAGCACCCAGCTTGTACTTATGCCTGGGGTTGTTCCTCCTCAGGGGGTAGGACTTTGCATTTCCATTTGTTGAACTTCATGAGGTTCCTCTGGGCGGATTTCTCCAGCCTGTCCAGGACCTTCTGGTGTATCAGCCTCTCCTCCCAGTTTTGTACTGTCTGCAGACTTGGTGAGGGTGCACTCTGTACCAAAGTCCAGGACATTCATGGTCATGTTGAACAGTAGTGGCCCCAGTATCAGCCCTTGGGGCACACCACTAGGAACTGGTGTCCAACTGGACTTTGTACCACTGATCACAACCCAAAAGCTAGAAGGTGAGGGAGCTACGCAGGCAAATCCTCCTAGCTGAAGCTTACACGGCAAACCTGTGGCGCAATGTAAATGGCAAGATGGTTCATGTGCTGGTACAGCATGCAGTCATTCCCCACATGAAGTAAATGACACTGGCAAGGGGACTTTCTAATCTGTAGGACTGTGTCTACAGCAAGGCTTTTGCTGGCATAAGCAGAATGTGTGATTTTTCCATGGCACTGTAAAGTGTAAACCAGGCTTAACGTGTGAAGGGGTAATGAAGCCTGGTTGTGACGCTGACTCATGGCAGACATTCCAGGATATGTGCTCACCCCATAAAACAGATGTCTCATACTCTCAGAGCAACCAGGGGATTCTGACAAGATTGCTGATGTTACGGAAAATATTAAGCAATAATCCCTTCCATCAACCTAATTCCCAGTTCCTCAGCTAGCTAAAAATGTTGTAAGTCTTTTATTATAGTGGATAGTTTTATAACCTCCACATGTTTTTTAGTTCCCAGGTTAACGGATTTTTTTAACATTATAATAAATTAGAGGTACAGAACATGACAAGTTGCCCATTGTGAGAATTTCTTGTTGAAAAAGTATATAAATAGTATTGACTTCCCTCATTTACTGTTTATAAAAAGCATTACTTGGTAAAAAGAATGAAACTAATTACTTTCATTAAATACAGCCTATGTACATGCAGGTAGACATACATATATGTGTGCATATGGGAATATGTAAATATGAGGAGTCAGATACTCAGTTCATTTGAACTGTTGCATTTCTGTTGACTTTAAAAATAGGAAACAACCACAAATCAGGAAACAGTACAGACCAAAGATCCTCTTATACCAAGATTTTCTCAGGATGATTGCCTATAACAACTGGGCTGTAAAATTCTAAGTTGTTCACTCTGTGTAATCAGAAGTACTGATCTTCCCCCTATTCAGTTCCTTCTGCTTTCAGTGGTGGTGCTTATCATCTCTAAAACTCAGGCTGGCTATGTAAGACCTACCTGTTATCTTTAGGTATTTAAATTGAAAACGTTTGCTTACATTTTAAAGCAAACTTTTGTTATGGCTGTTTTTTTGTACTATGTGTAGTTGTTTTTGTGCACTATAAAAAAAACACTTCCATGTGTTTTTGCTGTAAGTGAGAAGATACAGCCAGGTGAAGAGGAACAAGGCTTTGTAATACTGTTTGTTTTGTGGGGAGTTTCCCATGTTTTTCCTCCAAAAAGCACTTTTGGAACACTAACAACTTACAGTTACAGAGTAGGGCAAGACCCAGAAAATTACTCAGCTCTGAACAGTATCTTGTGTGTCATGTAGCAGCACAGCGCAAGTGTAGGTGAAGAGAGCTGTGTTGGAAGTGGTCCCCACGGGCTCACGCGAGGCCCTGCGCCAGGGCACAGCACATCCTCTGTGCCTCTGCAGCTGTAGCTCCTGTCTCTGGCCACTTTGGATAAACATGGAAGGATGGGCTTTCTGCTGCAAGTGTGTTGGATGCTGGATGCCCTGTTTGTGCCTGAGAGGCACCTGGAGGGTGTTCAGGTGTCCATTGGGGAACAAGTGCTGCCTCTCTGCTGAGGCTGTTGGATGCCTGAAAATCTAATGCAAATATCCAAAGTCCCCAAAATCTCCCCAGAAAAGATTTCAGGCTAGAAAAGAGGACATAGCTGAGAAAATCAAAGAACAGCTCTGTTTGGAGGTAACAAAAAGGTATAAAGAGAACTACTGAATAAGGTAACTTCTTTGGACTAGTTTTCCCTTGCAAGTCTATGTATTCTTAAGAGGGCAGCTGACATGAGAAAATGTGGGTTTAGCTCCAGTCAGCTTTAGCTACATAGGGCTGGCATTTAGGGAATTGTTAGTATCATTATGGGGTGGTTTTCCAAGCAGTGGAGACACATTATCTCAGTGTGGAATAGGCCTGCCTTCCTCCTAAAGGAAGCAGGACAACAATTATGCATAAAAGACAAACAAATTCTACTGTGTTTTTGTGTTCCTATCAAAATATACCTTGCAGACCATCCAGTGTTAGAAATATGTTGTATTATCTTTTCACATGCATCAAGTTATTTGTATTTGGGCAAGTTTAAAAAGTCCCTTGAGTGTATGAGGAATGTAGCAAGATGTAAATATTTCTGAAATGGGGAAACTAGGACAGTCTTAAGCCAAAAGCTTTAAGATTGCCTTTCTGATGTTGCTTCATTAGATATGTGGATTAGAGGATTATTTGGAAAGAAACAATGAGGTTTTGCATGGACATACTGAGATATATTGTTATTTATAGTTTCCAAGAAAGCGTGTAGGCAGTTTGGTTGCCAAAACTGGAGATGCAAGTTGTTACACAGAACACTGCCCGCTTGTTTGATATATGTACTAGTACATTTGCCCTTAGTCTTGAGCAAATCAGTTCCGTCTTTAACAGTTCCTTTGTGACAAGTAACAGTGAGCCGACATTATAAATAAATTCAGAGTTGTTTAAGGCTTCTTTGTAGCATAGGCAGAATTGAATTTTGCTTCCCTATGGGTGAGAGGAAAACAGCTCTTGGGGGCAGAAACGTGTGGTTTTGTGGTAGTGGAAGAGCTGGTGCTGGGGAGGAGGATGCAAGCAGGGGAAGAAAGTTGGGAGGGATCAGTTGGAGGTAGGAGAAAGGGGCTCAGAGGAGTCCCTGGCAGTTTCAGGTAGCTGTTGGAGGGGGAAGGAGGGACCAGTGACATTTCAGGAAAATTTTTTGAGAAATATGGCCAAAGCTGCACAGAGTTATGCCTGGGAGAGCTAAGAGATCTCTGAGGCTCTGCGATGACAGGCACTCAGGTGGTAGGAAGGATGTGAAGTTGTCACACTCCCCTTTAGTTAGCAAAGGTGAGTGTGGTCGTGGACAATGCAGGCAGCTGGGTGATGGTGAAGGCAGGGCTGCAACAAGCAGCCTTTCTGTCTGGGGTGAGCCTCCCTCATCAGCACACACTCCTCCAAACCCACATGTTGCTGTTCTTTATGGCTTCAGATGTTGCACTGGTCTCTTTGCCCAGCTATTGCTTCATATCTCTTTGACCCTTCCATGCCTGCTGAGGATCTGCAGTTCTAGTGGGTGCAGCTGGAGGGAGGAGACAACACTGTTTAGGCTCCTCTGAAACATCTTACCCACAGAACCTGATGGCACGTGCCTTTCTTGGGTCACCTCTTGGTGTTTGGATGGAGACAGGCACCGAAAGGAGCTTTGGCCAGGGCCACCCATTTTAAAGGATATTTTCTCACTCCTTCATCTTCCTCTTGTTTTCCCCAAATTTGCGACTTAAAGCTACTGCCTACTTGTCTGAAGTTGTTACCGAGGTTGTCAGCTTGTAAACAGGCTGGAGCTCAGAAAGACTGATAAAGGTTATTTGTCATATTTCAATCATTAGCAAGACTCCCCATAAAACCAAATTTATATTGTCCCAAACAAATTTTGCTTTGTAGTAATCCCGAAGGTTACGCTTAAGAAGAAGAGTGCCTTCAAAATCTTGAATATACAAATATATGATATAGGAATTTTGAATATATGAAATCTTGAGTACACATCTATTCAAAATATTGAATATACAATCTTATATATATATAGAAGCTATGTGAAGCACAGTCATGTCCTGATACACTTCATGCATGTTGGATTGTAATCTACAATAGTTTCATTATGTTTATGTGATACTGTGGAATGAAGTCTGTTTCAGCACGAAAATGGAGTAGCGCTATTTGGCTCTACGTGGTATTTCCCTGGAATTTCAATAGTTGTAGTAGTAATAAGAAATGGACTTGGAGCAGCTCTCAGTCAGATACCATCATCCTTTGTCTGTGCCGGATCTGGCGTTGTCTCTGGGACCGTGCGTGTCTCCCCATGTGTTGGTGGGTTTGGGATCACGCAAGGGTTTGTCGGTGATGGCGGCTTGTTGCTGCCAGACCACAAGAGGGACCCAAAGACACGCATTGCTTCCTAGTAGCCCCCGTGAACTCGAAGGATCGTTTGCTTCCAACTTTGGTTTACAGAAAGTAGCTTATTTTCCTTAAGTTTTAGTTTTCAGGAATTTTACTACGACTCACCTATAAGTTTTCTGAGGGAAAGTCTGAGAAAGGCTCTTACAAAGAAGGCTGCTTGAGATAACAGATGGTTTTAAACAACTTTGCCATGGCTGCCTAGTGCGCTGAGAAAGGCTGCGTGGCATCTAGACTGATACTGATAAATCATATGAAGACGTTAGAAGGAAGGCATCTGCACTCATATATTATACTGTGGGTGCATGAAAGAAAAATATTAAATAAAATTAGTGTCTGGAATTTTCCCTTTTTTAGTATTTCTGAACATTTAGCCAAGCAGACAACTGCTGACGTGACGAGACAGTTCTGTAAATTAGAGGAAAACCTTATTAAAAGTAAAGTTGCTCCATAAATATAATAAGTTGGAGACACTCTGTATTATGCCGCTTTGCTGCTGCAGTAACTTACTGTTCCTCCAATAGCTGTGCTGTCTCTAAAGTGTTACGGCATGTGCAACCAGGGCATCTCTTCTGTGGCAGTGAAAAACTTTGGTACGGGCTGGTTTGGTCCAGAAAGAGCAGCACTACCTGGATTTAGGCTACCTCTATGGCCTCATTAAGTAGTCCTGAGAAATGTTTTCCACAGCAAAGAGATCTCAGATGCCTTGTCCTCTGGAACTGCTACCCTTCTCTCTATCTTACACTGTGGTCAGGAGACACGAGGCAGGGCTGACCCCTGTGCCCATTTTGGTTAATGCAAATAAGAGCTCTGTTTTTCTGTTTACAACAGTAATTTCCACCAGAATGGTGGGCAGAATGACTAGGGATTATTTTACTGCACTGACAGCTCCTTGTTCTTCAACTGGAAATCTACTGCTAGTGAGCGGTGATGTGGTAATTTGGCATCATTGCCAATGACAGAATACTGTAATACCATGCTGCATCTGGGTAGCACCCTCAGTCTGAGATCAAGTTGAATTGCGATCGTTTACAAACCCACCTGATGTGTTCTTGAAGGAGGTAATACAGTGTTACCCATGATTTACCAACAGGGCAGGTGGGCCCAGGGAGTGATTTCCTTGGGGCCAGGGAGCAAGTCAAGAGCAGGACCGAGAGCAGTCGCCTTCATGGCCAGAGAGGAGAGGAGGTGGTCTTCTCCACAGCCTCTCTCTTCTCCTTCTGCTGTCACCCTCCAAGTCACCTCCCCAGGCTGAGAGGCGCTGCAAAGCCTCATACGTGCTTCAGATTTGCATCCACTGCGGTGATACTGCAGGGACTTTTCTCTGCCCGGTGCTCAGGACAGGCCATGCCGAATTCTGCCCAGCGTGAGAAGGCTGCAAGAAGTCAATTCGTATTTTCACCTCTGTGCTGTATACAGGGACTACACAGTATAAAGTGCAATGATAGACTGACATTAAAGACGGTTCCCTTCCCTCTCTGCTTTTTCTGGCAGCAGCTGAACATGCACCGACAACACACCTTCCATTACTAATATTTTGAAACCTAGAGCAGGAGAGTGCCTCAAACCGCAGCCTTATAACGTAATGAAGAATACACACAGCTGCAGTAACAACCACATAATTATTTAATTAGTTTTTGACAGCTTCAAATTGCGGAGGCGAAGGAATGCATGAACCGCACATGGAAACCTGCCAGCAAAGGTTTTACACGTACGCAGATGGTTTTAGCTATTGTAAGTGCAAAGCCAGGTTGCTGTACTTTTACTGCAAAAACCTAATAGCACATCATGCACTGCAAAAGTTATATCAGGGGAATAAAAATGACATATGTAATTATTTCTTCCCCTTTATGTCATAGTGTTGCTTTCGTTGTATTTAACTTCCCATATCTGAGCCCCATGAGACCAAAGATGGGAATATTTTAGCACTAATTTAAGTAATATGTAAAGTAACAGCTTCTTTGGGCTTTTGGAATAAGCAATTACAACACCTCTAATTAACATTATATACCACTTTCTATTTTAGAGTCCTCTTATGGATATGAATTAATTAACACCTCTGTTGGGAAGTTAAATATTGGTATTTTTATTTTGAAAAAAAAGACTACTGAAGCTCAGAGAAGTGTAATAATTTGCCAGAGGCCACAGTGCGATTCAGAGACAAAAGAGACATCAAATTAAGGATTTCCTCAGTTTTCATTTGACTCTGCAGAGAGCTAGAGCAAGAAATTTCAATACAGAAATGAAGGAAAAATAATTGCCTGCAACAAAATGGATGGAGAAGGGCACTAGCATTAGTAGCAATCTGTCTTTGGAAAACAGATTATTCCAAAGGGTAAGATAATAATTTAGAAGTGAAGCGAACCCTAATGTACTGTAAATATTTGCTCTTCTGCCACTGCAAAGCCAACACCCATCTCCTAAGTCACTCCAAAGTGTTTATAATTTCCATGTGTCACAAGCTCCATGATTTTATATTAGAGGGGAAGTGATTTCTCCTGAGTGCACCTAATTAAGGCTAACAGTTAAAATAAAACATGAATTAATTCAAAACTTCACTCCGCACTCTAAATGAACACAAACGTTGTCTGAGGTTTAAAAAGTTAAGTTCCCCTTTTTTCCACATAATTGTAGTTTTCATATTTTCCAGGCTTTGCTTTTTATGGTTCTGGCTGGGATAGGAAATGCTAGAAGCCCACAAGAAAAGGCTATTCCCATAGAGCTGTGTAAAATATTCACAACAAAAACCTAAACCATGTGGAACACATGTGGTTTCAAGTTTCACAAGAAAGTCAAAACCCAGAGTCTGTTTGTTGAAGTTTGTAATAGGGTTTGAATGAAACTGGGCCTGTTTTCAAGCAAATCTGGTCAGCTTCCTGGTTTTGAGTTGAAACCATCCAAAATTTGCAGTTTGGCAAGGTCTGAAAAGAAGTCTTAGGGCCTGATCCCGCTGATGTTTTGAGGGGGACTTGCTGTGGATGGGTGGTGCCCAGCCGGTGGGAGTGGGGCAAGGGCATCGGCTGGGGCTTCGGGGCTGTGAAAACAACCACGGCATTGGTGGGTCTCCTGATGTAGAGGGCTGTAGTCAAGAACAGTTGTGTCGAAGTCATGTGGCCCACATCCAGTGCGGGAGATCCTGGAGAGCTCCAGCACGCCCCTCAAAGGGCACCTTGCTACGCCTTTTCATGTACTCCCAGCACAAGCCTGAGAATAAAATTTTGGAGACCCCAAATACTTCAGGACTATATCCACCACTACGTTGCATTTTGCAGGATTTATGTGGATATCACTGCAGCCACAGGGAAAACACTGCTTTATTTTACTTACAGTGATCTCTCTGACTAAGGAAATGAAAGGCTGTGAAGAAATACTCAGCACCTGTGATGAAGCCATGCACACAGAAATCTTTGAAAAAGCTAATTCCAGTTAAGAATATTTGCTTCACTCTCCTGCAATAACACACTGGAAATTAGCGTCAAGAGGTACACACTTTTTTAAGAGCTGTATATAGGACAGAGTCACTTGCTGATGCTGCAACCTCAGTCTCTAGAGATGCTATCAAAGTAAAAATTTTGAGCTAAATTCTGGTATTGCAAGCATGGATATCAGAGCAGAATTTTTTCTTCTGTATTCCTAGAAACATCTTTAGCTGAGCTACACATACTACTATAAATTATTTAAACAGAAAGGTTTTAAAATCAACCTTACCTTTGACTTTCTCTGCTGATAATTGCTTTTAAAATTTATGTCACTGCAAGCAATGAAAATGGGCTAGAAAATTTATAATCAAAGTTTTAATAACATGACTAGAATGGAATACTACCTTTATAGACAGGCTTATTTCTTGATCTCTTACACATAAATACCAAAACATGCTCCCACATATATTGCTGTGTTTGGGAATATTTAACTGAGAAAATGAAAGCTGTTTTTTTCTGAGGCCAAAATTTAAGCAAAGAACAGAACAGATGGTTTCTGAGTACATGGAAAACCAGCATATGTCTATGTATAAGGTAAGAGCTCCACATCAGGCTAATGAATACTGAGTATAGTTTCCCTGTTTTCTCTAACGATATTTTGTATGTGCAGTTCTGCGAGTTCAGCACAGTGAGGGCAATAGTTATGCTCACAAATGAAATATAGCTCATTACAGCTCCAGTTCTTCCATCTGCACTCACTTTGATTAAGCATAGGTCAGTCCTGTGTGTGATAATTTTTTATTACCCTGTCACTACTTTCTTTTTTTCCTTCAGATGCCTGTGTTTTGGCTTTAGATGACATGATAAAATCCCTTTTGGTAACAAATCTTTTGATGCAGCATTATTCTGCTCTGAATCTTCCCAAATGTCCACAGTGTGCAACTTTCATTATTCACGCCTGCTGTTGTTCCTCTCAATAAAAATACTAAAGGAAGCAAACACCATCATCCACCAACCTGCTTCCCCAAGATCCAGTCCAAATATATATTCACTGTGACCAGAGCTAACTGAAAATCTCCTAGATGACTGGGTTTTCACTACTTCCCTCAGGGACGAACAAGTGCCTTTGTGGTTTCTGTCATGATGCTGTTCCCTTGTTCAAAAATGATTTGTGGGAAACACCCCCAAAACAGCCTTGTTTTCTTTTAACACCATCCTTTCCGCTGGTGCCTCCAAGAAGCAGGCAGCAGTTGAGCTTTGGGGATGTTGAGACTGCTAGCAAGTTATTGCTGCTCCACACTCATGGTCTGTCTGCATCTGCTTCTAACCTCTTTCCTTGGTTGCAAACGCTTTCAGGCAGAGGCTGCTTGGGCAACGGTGTCCCCACTGCAACAGGCTGTGAAGGAGCATCTACAGCCTCATGAAGATCCACTCGAATGTCTCACTTCTGTTCGCACCGCCCTGGCTCTGTGCTGGGCGCCCACCGGACAGACGCACATCTGGCTGCAGATCCTTTAGCAGGTGTGGGCACAGGAACAAAGTGCTGCGGGGGTGTCCTGAGGGCTTCACGGGATGGAGGTGACTGGTGTGAATGAGAATTGCAAATGCTCATCTGGGCTGTGCTACCAGGGATGGCATCCTGAGAAAGTCGTAGAGTGTGAAAACCCCCTTTTGTTCATTGGGCAGTAATCATCTTAAATGTCTTTAGGAACAGAAACAGAACATGTAAGAGTGTCCAATTTGGTACACCATGGCAGAGTGGAAATGGAAAATTCCATCTGTTCTATTTCACCACCAAAATTTATTTTATATTTAGGCTGCAATATTTGTCAACATAATTATAACAAATACAGAAGAGTAATTCAACAAGTGATTACAAAAACTCAGGAGGGGCATATTGTTTTTAAAAAAACACATTAATTTGTAATGATTGCATTGCAGAATGGCAATATTTCTGCTTGGAAAGTTTCTTACTCAATTCTAAGGCTCAGTTATGCTGAATTGCTAGTATTTAACAATAAGATCAGTAGATCTTAAAAAAAAGACAGAGACAAAAATAGAGAAAGCAGAAGCTGCTATGGATACTGCCAAACCACTTCTCAGCTTTGTAAAATGAAGCACACGGGCAAGTTTCCCACCACAAAATCAGCATAAATACCTTTCCAAATTGCTTAGATTTCTTTTGGCAGTTTCCATCCCAATATTCAGATGGCAACTCGATAACCTATCAAAAATCTTAAAATAAATTTTCTTTCAAAAGGAGATTTAAAAGTATTTTGTTGCTTGTTTGTGCAACATATCTTTTGTATTTCTTGATGCTGTATCAAAGGTCCTGGCATAAGCGCTGGCATTCTGTTGCTTCTAGGAAGCCTGATTCTGTCTCCTTTCCTCAGGCTGACTGGTATCTTACTCGACAAATAGCTTCATTCACTTCAGCTGCTTGGTGGAATTAAACATGGCACAATCTTACCTTAACAATTAGTGCTTATTATGTTGCCTGGTTTTCCCAACAAAAATGAAATATTTCACAGATTTTTCCAGTGGGAATTGTGTGGTGTTCCGCATTCGATGTCACTCCATGCTTGAAAACTATTTGCAGTGCTTACTTTGGATTACAACTAAACAGCAAGTTTTGATTGAAAGAAATGGCTGTGACCCAATCATTAACTACCATACATGTCAATTTGAAATGATGGAAATAATTGCCATTGACAGCTTTACTTTGTAGAAACCTGTTTTCCTCCCTTCAGAAACTTTTTTAATCTTGGTTTACTGGAAAAAAGTGAACAAACACAAGGAAATGCTTTCAAAAATATCAGCTTCTAAAGAACACCAGTAATCACTTTGCATAATCCGCATCTAGGATCAATCCAGTTTTCCTTAATTAGCTAGAAATGCAATTCCTGCTGCTATGTCTCAAATTTTCACTGCATGTACCTATTAAAGTGGAAAATGAATTGAATTCTCAAGTTAAAGAATATTACTTAGGTAGTTAAGTGGATTTAGAAACTATGGCATTCCTTGTACTATAAATAGTACAGAGGTGATTATTTTTCAGCTTTGAGAACCAGAGCAATTCCTTTTTGTGAAGATCACAATGGCTACGTACCCTAGCAAACAGGTATTTAACATGTCAGTAACCAGTAAACCACACACATTCAGGCCTTCTCTTCATCCTGTAAATACAAATATTATTGTAAAACAGTGACTAACTATAACTTCTCTGAGTCTGAGGTCTGTACGACTGCCTTTCATGTTTCCCTTGTTAAGGCTGGATGTGGTATTTACATCCGTCTAAAAGCCCACGCTGCATTTATATTAAGGTGCTCCAGTTAGCTGACCCACACTGCTCCAGAGATGACACCATTGTCCAAAGCATGAGAAGATCAAGCAGCTATCTTGCCCTGGTGTATCCCATTGTTCTGGGATCAGGGATAGAGGATACATGAAGTCATATATTTTGCCTGCACTGGGAAAAGAAAACAGGTCCTCCTCAAACTTCTGTTGTACTTGTTATCAAAACAGAATGTGCCCTACTAAACATGTGAGTGGCACAGGAGTAGTGCAGGTAGGGGAACAACATCTTCCAGCCCTTTACCATTACTAGTTTTCATTTCTCACTATGTCATTCATGTGTATATGTATATGTATATGTGTATGTGTATGTGTATGTGTATGTGTATGTGTATGTGTATGTGTATGTATATGTATATGTATATGTATATGTATATGTATATGTATATGTATATGTATATGTATGGCTTCAAGTTATGCCAAAGGAGGTTTAGATAGGATATTAGAAAAAACTTCACTGAAAGGGTTGTCAAACATTGGAACAGGCAGCCCAGGGAAGTGATTGAGTCACCATCCCTGGAGGTATTTAAAAGACAGGTAGATGTGGTGCTGAGGGACATGGTTTAGTAGTGGACTTGCCAGTGTTAGTTTTCTGGTTGCACTCGATGATCTTAAGGGTCTTTTTCAGCCTAAAGGATTCTTTTTTTCTATGACTCTGTGCATCACTGTCCAGTCACAACATCCCACTTTCACCAATGGTCACACAAACAAGAAATACAAAAGTGTCCCTTGGTGTCCTGTTGGCTGGAGAAGGATTTTGAAGTGCAGCACCACGTGTGTGGGACCCCTATTGTCAGCGTTGCCATTGCCACCCCCCAGTGCTCTCTTCTCCAAGCCTGTGCCAAACCCTAGCTTTGAAAAGGGAAAAATTATCTGCTCTTGGAGATATTTCTTTTCTTTTTTTTTTTTTTAAATTCAAAGCTGCAAGGGAAAACCCAACAAAACTTGAAATTATTTCCTGTCACTGCCTCTACTTTCCTTTTCCCCAAAACTTTTCCTCGCTGGTGCATTGTTACAAGCATAATCCAACTCTTACCGAAGCCAACGGAAACCTTTCCAAGGGCTTGAGAATATGAAAAATCAATATCTAAATGGAAATGTAACAATGGCTTAAAAGTAAGTTTTGCTGAAGGAAAACAATGAAAAAAGCATTTGGCGCTTAGACAGAGAAATATGGTTGCTAGGTTTCACCTTCATTTCTAAATCCCTGGGAACAAATCTGGCAGGCCACTGTGCTCCTTCAGTGCTGGCTGCAATGTGCAGGAACGAACAGTCACAGAATCACAGAATCATGGGGGTTGGAAGGGACCTCCGGAGATCATCTAGGCCAACCCCCCTGCCAGAACAGGGTCACCTACAGCAGGTTGCACAGGATGGTGTCCAGGCAGGTTTTGAATGTCTCAAGAGTCGGAGACTCCACCACCTCTCTGGGCAGCCTGTCCCAGGGCTCTGCCACCCTCAAAGGAAAGAAGTTCCTCCTCATGTTTAGATGGAACTTCCTATGGTCAAGTTTGTGCCCATGACCTCTTGTCCTATCACTGAGCACCACTGCAAAAAGACCGGTCCCATCCTCCCGGCACCCTCCCTTTAAGTATTTGTAAGCATTGATGGGATCCCCTCTGAGTCTTCTCTTCTCCAGACTAAAAAGACCCAAGTCCCTCAGCCTTTCCTCATAAGAAAGATGTTCCAGCCCCCTAATCATCTTTGCAGCCCTCTGCTGTACCCTCTCCAGCAGTTCCCTGTGCTTCTTGAACTGGGGAGCCCAGAACTGGACACAGTAATCCAGATGCGGCCTCACCAGGGCAGAGTAGAGGGGAGGATAACCTCTCACGACCTGCTTGCCACACTCTTCCTGATGCACCCCAGGATGCCATTGGCCTTCTTGGCCACAAGGACACATTGCTGGCTCATGGTCATCCTGTTGTCCACCGGGACTCCCAGGTCCCTTTCCACAGAGCTGCTTTCCAGCAGGTCAGCCCCTAACCTGTACTGGTGCATGGGGTTATTCCTCCCCAAGTGCAGTACCTTACACTTGCCTTTGTTGAACTTCATGAGGTTTCTCTCTGCCCAACTCTCCAGCCTGTCCAGGTCACGCTGAATGGCAGCACAGCCTTCCTGTGTGTCAGCCACCCCTCCCAGTTTTGTGTCATCAGCAAACTCTGTCCCTTCATCCAGGTCATTGATGACTATGTTGAACAGGACTGGTCCCAGTACTGACCCCTGGGGAACACCACTTGTCACAGACCTCCAACTAGACTCTGTGCCACTGATCACAACCCTCTGAGCTCTATTTGCCAGCCAGTTTTCAATCCACCCCACTGTCCATTCATCCAACCCACACTTCCTAAGCTTGCCTATGAGGATGCTGTGGGAGACAGTGTCAAAAGCCTTGCTGAAGTCTTCAGGTTCAGATCTGTGTGCATGCATCCGAGGATCTGTTTCACTTCCCTCCCACTCCTAACTTGCATGTTCTGTGCCCCTATTTGTGAAGATAGACTCAATAACTTTTGTAGATACTTTGCCCTAAAGCAGTCCCTCTGTACAGAAATGGCTTAATTTAAATAAAATAAACGATTCATTGAATCTTTCCCTCCCTGCCATCCTAGGCCTGTGTAGACCTGATGTAGCTCTTTGAACGTGAGTGGAGTTACATTGCTGTAACTACAGGACAGTGCTGCACGGAACAGCTAGCCCCTTTCTCATAATCCATCATGCAGAGGCAGCAAAGTGGCCCCAGAAGGTTTCTATGGAAGGAGAACCAACACAGCCACCTCCACTGCAGTTGCATGGGACAAACACGAGAATTGGAACTCCAGCCTGAAGGATGACACTTAAAACTGAGAATTTTGAAGATGTTTCTATTCTATAATAACTTTTTCTCCGCCCCCCCCCCCAATGTTCCTTCCTGTCCTTCAGAACTCAGAGTGCAGAAAAATCTCACACTTGAAATACATATTTATGAGGTAACTGAGCTCTTCTTGGGTTTCATGGGACAGCTCTGGTGCTCTGACTGGAACCAGGCTGACATATATGAGTGGAGGCTCTGGTTGACTGTGTCTTCTCAGAGCTTGGCCCATGGCTGCAAAAGTGTGCAGAAAATTCTGTCCCAAAATATGCTGTCCAGCTGTTTCCTATCCCATTTATTAGTGACAGCAGTTGGGGCTTATGCTTTTCTGCTTTCCAAAATGTGCTACTAAGGAACTGAAGGTTGAAATAATTTCTTCTTCTGTTCACATTTTGAGTTGATTTTCTTAGGTAAGATGTTCTCTTGGAAATGTTGTTTATTACTACCCACAACTATTATTTCCAAATTAACTAAGTTTGTTTTCTAAAGAAGGGTTTTTTTTGAAAAAAATTAACAAATTGGAACCTTATGGACTATTAAAACTCTCTGCTAGAAAGAAATGTCAGCATGATTGATACGTAGAAATTTTCTTTTTAAAACCATGAAAAAGCTGTGTTCCAATCTTTGAGCTCTTGGGAGAAACCTCACTAAATTGCTTCCTGTTGTCTAATTTCTTAAAATATCCTGCCCAGAAGCAACACAACAATAGAATCATGTCAGGAATACAAACACCAGGTGAGCCACATGCATGAGCAACCATGGGGAAAATGGCTTAGTTTGTTTGTTATTCAAACATTTTGTTAGGTAAGAAGAAGAGAAAACAATAGCTGCAATCTCTAGATGCTCTGAGAAAATCACTCACTTCAGAAACATTACTGTGTCAAGGACACTAAATCCTGTGTAACCTTGACAACCCAAAACGTACCTGGCTGAACTAAAAGTAAAAAAGAAAAATACATTAAAAATCTAGTGGGTAAAGAGAGAGGTCGTCCCACTGAAGTAATTTGGTGATATTTCAATTTTGATGAAATCTTTTACCCTGAAGCACATACAGGCAAGGGCTTTGGTGTTTCTTACAGATTTCATGTTAAATTGATGACCTTTCTAGGAACATATTTCTAATTCAGCAAATAAACCAAGGGCTGCAAGGGAATTTCACTGAAAGGCTCAAAACTGTTGAGCTCAATTTGTTCTTGAGACAGAAATGTGAATTATGGGTGCTTGTTGCTACCTGTAAGCTGGTCAGAGCTGACAGCAGGCTGCGAGGGCTGCGGTGCCAGCCTGGCAAAGTTACAGCAGCAGCAGGCAGCTGCCTCATTTTCTGGCTCCCAGCAGTATGTGGGTGAAGAAAAATAATGTTAGCATTTGGCTAACATCACATGATGGCTTCCAAAATATCAGTTCTCATCCAACAAAAATGGGCTCTCGCTGAGTATTAGCAGTAACACACACACACACGCCCACACCCATAATCAGTGGGTGTAAAATGTGGAGAGGATGCTTGCCAGGGAGCTTTCAGATCCAGAGCTGTGAATGGGAACTGCATGCTTGGAACGGAGGCATGAGAACGCTCTTGCTGTTTGCGTCCTTTTGTTCCTCTGACATTTTGGGATTTTATGTGGGTGTGATGACAAATCCCCCTAAAGCCCGCAGAACCAAGTCACGGGTTTCCATGCAGGCTACCAGAGAAGGTTTGCTCCTCAGAAACGTGGCTGCGGGGAAACAGAGAGCAAGCCCTGGTATGCGCTGGAAGGATTAAATTGTGCCCAGGCTCCCCTGGGTGGTGGCACTCAAAGTGAAGGCAGAGGGGGAAGCACTTCAGCCCACTTCCACTGATGCCCCCCCGCCTACATCCCCGATTGCCCCTTCCGCTGCCACCACTGGCTGCTGCCCAGCTGAGAGCCTCCCACAGGATGCTGGAGGCCCACGCAGATAAGCACATTAGCACAGCTCGTATCTGTACGACTGCATCACCATTTGCACAAAAGCATGTTACTTCTGGCTTGCGCTGAGCTGTAGCATAAATGAAAATCGGCTCCAAACCACTTAGGAATGCTGGTCCAGGAGGATTTGCTTTGAATGACCCCTACTGACAGCGGTATCAGTCTATGCACGCAGCTTCACGGACAACTCCAGAGGCAGAGAGGGTGGGGGAGATTCCAAGGCTAGATGGACACGTAATAGTTTAGCTAAGAAGAAAGCAAGCCAGGAATCAGGGTGAGATTTGGAGATCACAAGTCTGAGAACCCGGCTTGGAACATTGGCCTGGGGAAGGTCATGCAGTAGAGGGCAAGGGTGAGCGTGACGCCATGGACCACTGCCTGAGTGATGTTCGCACTGGAGCACTTCATGAGTCCAGGGAAGGACAGTGAGAGCGGGATGTTTTATCAATTATCTCTTCATTACCATACCAGACTTTGCGAAGAGGCAAAAAAGACACATCTCAGTTATGGAAACATTTACTGCTCCAACTGAACTTCAATTTAATAACATCAAAAAGTGAGCTAGGGGATTCGGGTGAGACCAACTCACCAAGTGAGGAATTTCACATCTGAGATTGTCGTCTGTCAATACTAGATAGGGTATAGGTCTGCAAAAGAAGACAGAAAAAACGCTGTCAGCTGACTGTAGATGGAAAAAGAGTAGAATTCAGTTGCAGTGGACCAGGCTGCTGTGTTTTAGGTTTGAAATCTATTTTCTTTAAACACTTCCTTAGCCCTATGGGAAGAGAATTCTTCATCTTTTTCTTTCACAATTAAAAAGAAATTACTTTGGATTTAAAACCTCAAACAAAACATGTGAAAAAACCAAAAACTTAGAGCAATATTGCTGTATAGACAGAAAGAAAACTGAATCAGTTATGATACAATTGTATGCCTGAGAGTTTTATTAATCTTAGAACTATAGCATATGATTCCAGGATATACATGATTGTGCTGATATCCAAGGATTTAAATGTATAATCCTTCACATATGAAAATAAACATAGACCTCCCTACACTTTAGGTCATATTGTGTTTTGCCCAGGCTGGCAGGGGAGAGACAGAAAGGCAGTAAGAGGAAAATGGAGACGAAGTGATCAAAAAATTGAAAATAAAACACTAAGTAAACAATATATAAAACCCCTAGGACTTAGAGAAAAACAGAGTGGTGAGAGGGGAGAAAACGCTTAATACAAAAATAATGGAATCCAAAGCTGTAGAAGACACTCTTTTACAAGTTTTCTGTCTCCGACAATTTGAAGATAGAATGCCCTTTGTTTTCTTTCAGTAGGAGGAAGAGGACACTCAAAACTTTAGCCTCTACCAGTGTTCCAAAGAGGGTGATGGGCTCTAGGAACGTTCAGCCTGAGAAAAGTCCCTCTCCCCTCTGGGAAGGGCCTGACTCCGTAAAGTCATCACATCATGCTCATAAATCAAAATTATGCTTGCATTGAGGAGAAATCCAGACTCAGGCTTCCAAATGCACAGAGAAAGAAGAAAAACATCTCTAACTGTGCTAGCAGTGATATAATGCAAAGGTTTATGACTAGGATTAAGATCCTTTATTATTAGTAGCCCAAATACAGATACATTATCTACTGTCCAACCAATTGGACAGTAACTGCTATCTTTTTTACCGGTTTGACTACTTTATTCTTGATCTTCGTCATAAACCTCAGATGTATGTCATCTAGAACTGTTCTGATGATAAATTTACTTCTACGTGTTTTCTTCTGACACCTCCATCTTTGCAGATATTTCATCATTATTACTAGTTAAAAGCTGTGCCAATATCTTTAGCAGTGAAGATTAATGCAGAGAAATTGCACATCTTCTCATCAGTATCTTCATCTCCCTTAATTACCTTTTACAGCCTGTCTAGTCACCAGACCTCTCCCGCTTCTTTCACAGGTCTGCTGATTCGGGTACACCTAAGTGATCTGGTAGTGTTTGTTTTTAAGCCTTATGCTATTTGCCATGGAAAATCCAGCTTAATCCTTTTCACTCTGAGATCCTACTCCAATTCATGTTCTTGTTTATTGACTTCATCTGTGTCAAACTTCTAAATTCTGAAGACTTTCCCTTTTTCTCAAAGAACCCCACTGCTATCTAGTTACATTGATAAGTCTCTTGCCTCTCTGGTTTCCTTTCTTATTTGGTGGTGCATACATTTTCTGACTCTCAGTAGTCATCTTTTATATCTAAACTGTTTATTGAGGTTTTATTCCCTTTAGGTTATTGGTCCTTTGTAACTAACCTCAACCTTTTAGTGAGCATTCTGTAAAATATTCAGCTAAACAGTAAACAACTAACCATAACTGCTAGTCAGTGGCATGAGTCTCCTTCTTAGGTGAATTACCTCCTGTATGTTACTTAAGACTAGATCAAAACTAGCTTCCCCTTCTGCTTCAAATAGCATATACTTTGAGCCTTAAGAAATTGGGTCTTTACCTTTGGGGCCATTTGGGGAGACTGTAACAGCAGGCCACGGATCTCTGTTATGAAGCTGAAAAGCTCCTTCTAGTTAAAAGGTCTATGTTCCCTAAGTGCTCGAAAATCACTGCCAATTTTGCTAATGAAGTAACTGATAGCAGTGTTAGGTTCTCCTTCCCTGTGCGGAGCCCATGCTGGTGGAAGATGGAATCCAGCTGAGAGAAGAAGAACAGTGGGACAAGAAGATGCAGGGTTATTCTCTGGGCTCTGAAGCAAGTGTGCACACCCTCTGCCTCTGCAAGTCTCCCCTTAGCTTCACACTGTCCTTATTGCTGCTCACCCTCTCCCTGGCAGGTCTGCTAGCAGAGGAGGTTCAGCAGCAGATGCTGCAGCTCCCCGGTCTGCTGGAGGGGCCGGTGGGACCAGCTGCTGTCGAAAGGGAGGCTCCCAACAGGGGCTTTACCTCATCCTCTCCATGAGTTAGTTTTCTGCTCTGTTTTCCTTAGTCGTCTTCTGTTCCCCTCTGCTCACACACATCCCACCCCTGCCCCAGCCTCCTGGCCCAGCCAGCCCCTGTTTCAGTCCAGCCCACATCCCAGCTAGCCAAAATCTTTATGCCTGATCTGCATGCCTGCATTGCTCTAGCTCCATGCTCCTACTGCCTTCCTGAGCCCCCTCACTCTGTGTTACGTTGTGTCCTATCGCAGCCCACATGGCCAAACACCACCCATTTCCCACTCTGGCTGGCAGCATCAGCGCCAGCTGCCACCTGGTTGTCTCATTTGAAACACCCATGCACTTGACATGCCAGGACTCAGCTGGCATTTTAATTACATGCAGCAATGAATTATAGCTGGCCATTATAATTGCAGATGAGCACACCCTTTCTGTAGAGGCTCTGCTTTCTGCAAGCAGTGATGGATGGATTTAAATCCTTCTTGTCACCACCTTCCAGCTCGGAGGGAGGAGGCTTTGATATGTCTTCCACTATGGTGAATTTGCATGTAGATCTGGGTGTGTGTCAGAGAAACATTGTGGAGGCCCTGGAGCTAATGGCCCTATTAACTAACGGGAAATCTACCCCCAGCTCCTCTATCCAGCTTCTTGCATCACCGCTGCTGAACATGCACCATGAGCTTGGGTTCCTCCCCAGAAACCCTTCCAGGTGCCTTGTGTAACCAGCTTTGTTTTTCCTTGTTGTGAACAGCTAATTTAGTCTGGTGGCACACAGGAAAAGAGCAGGTGCATTTGACCTGGCGTCCAGATTTAGAAGTTACATACCTCATTTTGCACTATGGACCTCCTGGGGGCCAGGGCGGTGAGGCACATGAATGAATCTCCACACAAACCTTGCTGGCCGCACTTAAATGTCCCCCCACGGGCTGCATATTTCTTGTAAACTTAATTGCCTGGGATTAGGGCCTATTTCCTGGCACTGCTGTTGAGGTCAGAAATTCTTTGGTGCCTGGAAAGCTTCTGCTCAGCGGTTCGCATCCCATCCACAGGGAGTCTGGGGCTGGCGGTGGCAGAAGCGACCGCTCTTTGCACCAGCCGCCGAGGTGCCCTTCACAGGGAAGAAATGGCATGGGTAGATTTGGAGCAGAAATCCTGGCGCCAGGGGTTTTCCGGCCATTGGAACCTGCTGGGATTCCTCTGGGTGGCAGGAAGCACACGCCCGGCTACCAGGGTGCCGCCACCGCAAATGCTGCCGGCTGCGCTGCTCGCCACAGCAGCTCCCCGGCCACAGGAGTTTATGAACTTGTAAGAGCATAAGTGCGGGTTATTCCAAGACGAGGATTACATTTTAAGAGTTGGTTGTCCACCAGCAATCTGACTGACGGGCCCCAACCACGGAGCTTGTTTGCTCTGTACCGCAGGCTTTCGATTTCGTGGTAAGGTTACCCACTAAGCTGTTCCCTTCCCTTCACCCTGGGTAGTGCCGTCCAGGGTTTGCTTACCTACGTAGCAAGAAGAAGTTTACATGTTTTCAAAGCAATAAAGTCAGGCTGTAGCAGGCGGATCTAATAAGCACCACATAAAAGAGTTGGAATCTGTGTGCCTGAACCACTGGCATGCTAAAAAAATGTTGGTATGAGTTTTAGTGGATTTGATTTTAAGGCACAAGTCAAAAAACTGGATTTTTCACCCTGGCTGTGAACTCTTTATTTCTCTTTATCCCTAATGCACGTTACCGATGAGCACCAGAAGATGTCCCTCAAACAGGCGTGAGCATTAGTTTGGCAAGCGTTGACATGCGTAAGTGAGCACTGAGTGTGCACTGATGTGGTCTGGCCCGGCTGCTGTGACCAGAAGGGAAGACAATGCTGCCTTTATACCCCCACTAACCCTCACCTCGGCATGGGGTGACACAAACCCTTTGCTCACACAGGGCCCTTTTCCACCTCTCTGTTCTGCATGCAGAAGCAGGGCCTCCTCCCCAGGACAGCTCTCCTCCCTGGGCGCTCTACATGTGGTCTCGACCTGAGCTCCAGCTTCTCCCCCAACCACTCCCTGCCCTTGCAGGAAATGGCAAGCAGATAATGGCAAGCTATGCACTGCTGAGGAACTCTGCTTTCTCTGCTTTATTTTTCTGCAGAAGAGGTCCCTTTGGGCATCAGCTTTAAGTTCTCTTTTCTCCCCGGAGCATGATGAAGGGACCTCAGAAGGGCTGTGGATATGGCTCTGGATGTTTGGTGTGGACCGAGTTACACAATGTACTGCTGCAACATCTGGAGATTCATTTTTGGCCCATTTCTTGGGACCGTAGTTAACATCCACATGGGGAATTCTTGTTTTTAAGAACAAGAAGCACTATGCTAATTTCTAGCTTTTCTGTGACCTCATTCAATCTGAAACATGTCCAGTATACTTCCAGCTGCACCATTTGCAAGAATGAAGGAACTGGGTTTTTTAATGCTGGCACAGGTTCTTTAGGTGATGTACATATTGATAACACAAAATCTTCCTGTTGTGTAAAATCATCACCAGAAACATAAGAAAAAGAAATACTGCTTGTCCTTTTTAATTAGAAAATGGTGTTATTTTCATTGCACCTGTCATTTAAATCCTATGATTATTCTTCAAAGTGATATTATAGAGACTTGTAGTTATTAAAATCATTTTAGATGGGATCAATAGTAGTATTATGCACCTGCAGAGCGATCGTCAATCCAGAGAGCTCAAAGAGCTTTGCCAGCATTATTTTGGCCTCCCAGCACCACTGTCCCAAGAAACATCTAGACGAGCTAATCCTGGTTTTCAAGTTGTTCGCAAGTCTGCAAAGAACTGAGTGATAATGATCCTGCTCAGTCTACCTCCGCTCTTTACCCATGAGGCAATCACCTATTCGTTCCAAAAAGCCCGAAATAAAAGGTGCTGGTTTTGAGTCAGAGGGGAAAGTAATGCTTGTGTTTGCACAATGCACATCTGTCTGTAACTAATGAATTCAGACCTAATGCAATACCAGGTCTGATACATAACTCAGTAGTGACCAGACAGCTGTGCTGCCAGAAACCGAACCCCAAACCACATGCAGCCCCCTCTGTCTTGTCACCTTTATTCTCTCTCCATCTCTGTCTTTGGTCAAGATGTGTCCCTGTGATAGGTCATGAGCTTGTAAATAACACAAAGATGTTGCAAACTGTATAATTTTTTAATTACATTGTTGGCATTCTCAGGGATAAGTCCCTAAATTTTGAGGGAAACTCCAAAAGCATGAACAACAATTTTAAAGCGCAGATAACATGGTCTGTAATTTAGTCTTCATTAACAAGCACAGAGTGCGATACGAGTCAGCTGCAGTACAGTAAAGCAAGTTTTTTACCATCTCTTCTATCACATTTCATAGGAGCATTTTGTTTACAGTAGATTAATGTCCTAGCCTCTCAGCTCATTATTGTGAAACACAATCAAACCTGTGTAACAAGATTAGACAGTAGGAGCTTAAACCAGTGCTAATTTTTAATCAATTTTCCACCAGTTAGAACATAGGATGAGAGCTAGTAGACTGGAAACTGAGTATTGGAAACTGTTCATGCACAGCAGGAAAGTTATTTTTCACAAAACTGACCAGTTGCAAAGAAATATTTCTTGTGCCTTACATTTTTGTGCTGCTCCACCCAGATCTGGACTCTTAGCTTTAAGAGGATAATAAAGCTTGAATGGTTGGACAATATTACTGAACAAGATTCAGTAAGATCCTGGGATAGGAGAGGTCTGATCTGATTACCCTGCATACAGGATTAAGAAATGATGGGCAGGTAACTTCAGTTTCTGCTGGAGACTGTACTTCATGTTACCAGTTGTTCTCATCTGTAGCCCTTTGTAATGAACAAAAAAAATGCCCAGATAACTATTCCTGAAACCTCAGAGAGGTAATATGAAATTTTCACCATTGCTTAGTGCTGCACATGGTCTGGTTTTTACTACTTGCCATCATTGTCTTAGACTTTCTTTTAGGAAATCAGGATTTCAGCAAGTTGCATACAATGCTGTCTGCCACGCGCTTCCCTGCCGTCCGTCCTCAGAGGGATGCATTCCTCTGCTGGAAGCCCTCTGTAACCTTACTATGAGGAGGGAGGACGTCATTTTCTAAGAGTTGCCCAAGGGATAAAAAGCTAAATTCCTTGTGCGTAATTGAAAATTCCCTGTTGTAGCTCTGAGAGCAGAGCTTGCTTACCATGAGGCTTTACAGTTCCAGGAAGAGAGGAAGTTAGCTTTGCATAGTGGGAAACCACTGTGGCTACATAATAGTCCCCTTAAAGATGATTGCATGTTCCCTTGAATTTTTATACAAAAAATCATCTCAATAGAAAATCTATCATTTTTCCCCATGGCCATGTTTTATCAAAAGCCTTCAGTATAACAAGGAGCTTTTCAACAATAGGAAAGTCATTTTGTCAGTTGAACATACTATATAATTAAAGGATTAACGTTTCCTCTGAAATGGAATTAAGAAACAGAAACGGGTCTGGAGTTAACTCCTTCATAGTTAGATGACTGGCCAGGGATTTAAAGGTGTGAAATTTCACTGGGAAAGGTGCATTTTGGCTAGGGCTGTGCAAAATACTTCTGTGAAGATATTTTGGACTGAAATATTTGGAAAATTTTCTGTCACAATTTTGATGGAAGTAGACTATTAGAGGAAGAATGATGTGAAAAGCTGGAAAGAGGAAAAAGAAAAATGTATTTTCCAATCCAGAACCCTTCAGTCTCCTAGTCCAGACGGTGATCTCAAACCCACACACGTTCTCACTGGCATACACATTTACCTAAGTTTGAAAATATGCAAATACAAACTTTGAGAAAATACACCTTTTCAGTTTTTACATATTCTGTGTGGCAAGTCTCCAGCACTTCATAATAGTTCTGTGTTAATAATAACTTGTTACTGGGGCAACAAACATGTCTGAGCATCACCCACTTGCATGTGGATTTCTGGGCCTGCCCAGAACGCCTGGGCACCCATCAGTCCTAGCAAGGCCATGTGTTTATTTTGTTACTGCCTTAGTCGTGGGCTGTAAATACTGAGACTGATTTTATCTTTCTTCTCACAGGAAGTTAAATCTCTTGAAATTATCAGTGCTGTTTTAGAGAAAAGAATGGCATGGAAATGCATGTGTTTTTAAGGAGAGGAGTTTCTCACAAAGATTTCAAGAGGTTTATTTACACCCAGATAACTAGCATCTTTTCACAGTTTTGAGGCCCCTGTAATAAATTGCAGGATTAACCAGTAAGCAGCTATTAGGAGAAGACTGCATGCATGTTCCTGCCTAGATTATTGTGAACAGCTTATGTTTCTATTAGGATGGTGCAGTTTTCCTGTCACTGGACTAAGGACACCGATGGGTCATACCATCTGCACAGAGATCTCATGCTACCACTTTTTCTCTCACCTCTTCCTTTACCACTACTGATGTCACCACTATTTCTTTGCCATCGAGGTTCATGACTTGAATGATACCTTGATGCCATCTTCTGCTTTGTTTGTAGCCTTACTTTCAGCTTGACTTGTAGCCTCTGGGGCCATACCTCAGCTCCTGCAGCTTCCTTCACACTGGAAGAGGCATTTTCTTTCTCTTGTTCTCTCGTCCTCAAGCAAATTGGTTGTTGGGGTCTTCCTCAGCTCTTGCTGTGCTTCCTGCTGCCTCCCTATCTCCCACACGCAGAGACCCCTAGGCACAGGCTCTTGGCAATGCTGTGGCTCTCCTCCTTGCCTGCCATTCTCATGGTATCATGTCTGCCTTTGAATGTCTTTGCTGGCCTGCCCTAAGTCACCATGGGTCTTCCCTTCATGTGACCATGGGTCCTCCATGGGTTTCTGTACATCACAGAGTCCAAGCTAGCTCTGAATGGGCTGGTTTGGGGATCAGGCGCTGTGTAGTTAACAGCTCAGGGCCATCTCTTGTTATCCATCCCTGCTCCACTTACCCTAGGCAGAATTTGTGCTTGCTTCACAACTGCCCTGGGTGCCTTTCCCTGATACTTTATTATGCCACACTGACACACTTTGCATTCAAAATGTGTTGTTTTCTCACTCAAGGCCTGGCGAATTGGCCTTTCCGCTTGTTCAGTGGTGCACTTTACTGTTGCATGTCTCCCACTCAGTTTGGTCTATGCCTTGCAACTGATATGCAGTGCCAAAATCGCGAAAAATATTCTCTGCCAACTCCAAAGATTTTTAAAAGATTGTCATGAAGCAAGATAGGTGAAAAAATACACGTGTTTTGCTTGTGGAATGAGACATTTCATTCAATCCCTTTTATAAAATTTTGGTGCCATTAGATGAAACTAAAACTGAAGTAAAATTGAAAGACTTAATTTTGGAATTATCAAAATGCTGTAACTACATCTGCTCTCTTTGCACTAAAACAGGCTCCAGGCATACAACTCCCACCAGGTCTATCCAGTAGAAGAGCTTGCACACTGATTTGTGTGTCTGCTTGTCATGGAGGTGTCTCTCTGCTATCCTCCGTCCTGTCACTAAGCATGAAACACCCGCAGCACTGTTTCAAATGGTCTTGGCTTTACCTCAAGTTTTTGCCTCAGACCAGCTTCTGTCACAATGCCTCATGTAAAAGATAACAAGTCATTTTAGGAACATTTTGTTTGTAGGGTTTTATCTTGACACAACACACTTTGTATTCTCTGTCAGCCCTTTGTATATGTAACAAACACTTTGCAACAGGGAAGGAGTCTTTGGATAGAGCCGTTGGTTCTATAGTGTCATTTAAATGGAAATTAGAGTAATTTATTAATCTTTCAGTTCCTTATCACAAAGTCACACGTAGCCTCAGCACGAGTGGAAATCACTGGCCCATGGCGTCGCAGTGCATCATGCTCTGCAGGAAGGGCACTGCAGTGGGACAAGTGTCCACACACACACTCTGAGGATGCACACACACTCCGCTGCTCCGCAACACTGCAGACGTTCCTCAGCTTTTTAGAAAGAAGACATACGTGTACACGGAGGAGAAAAGGGGCCTTGCATAAACTACCCATGCTTCCATAGCAGACATTTCATTTTTTAATAGAATTGCACTTGAAGAACTAACACTGTTGGGGGAAAGGATTAAAACCCTTGTTGATCTCCTTTTTGGTAAACCTAGGCCTGCTTACTTAGATAAATAGAGAGGAGCCTAGCTCTACATTCTTTCTGCTTTTATATGAGTAAAAATAATGACATTTTAAAATATAAATATAATTATAAGCTTCTGCTGCCCCCTTTCTTTTCAATAAAGAGTTTTAGTTGTTTTAAAAATCTTAAAGGAGCCTCGGCAACTAAACAGACCTCATGTTTCCCCATTTACTTGTTTGGAGGACCTAATTTAGCATAAGAAGTCTTTGCACAGTAAGGAACAGAAAAAGGAGCTGATAAAGTTTCTGAAGGGTTAATTGATGATTCTGCCTTGATCCATAATTTTGGTGCAGAACCGTGTGGCCACTCACTTTTAAATCTGAGAGAGCCTAAGGGTTTAGAGGATAGACAGCAGTTCTGCTTGACTGTGTCCAGACAGACACAGACAAGAAGGATTACCTGTGCAGTACTAATGCCCTCTAGATAGGTGATTAACAGGGAGCAAGATAATTACTTCTGACACCTCTCATTCCTACTCTGAGAAAAATAGAGTGATGGTCTGGTGCAGTTGTGTATAGATCATGATCATGTGGCTCCTGACACTGCTGTAAAGTTCCCTTTGCTCTGATTCAGCTCACATTAAAGCCAATTGGAATTTTTCTGTTGGCTCTAGAGGCACCCTACTGAGACCCTGCTGTGGAAAAGTCTTAGAAAGGAGTTGTGAGATAGAAGGAACAAGCCAGTCCCAGCACCCTTGATTTTAATGCATTTAGTGCTTTGTGATTGCTACAGCAGAAAATCACCCCCCACGCTTTGTGCACGTGATTGGTAGACACGATTTTCCAGCATATTGCTCTGCTGTTCTGAGCTGCTTCCAAGAAGGGATACTCTACTTTTTTGCCATAACAACTTCAGGATCTGCTTCTGGCAAGCTAGCACTGTGCATAATCATTCTGGTTAAGTTTCTAGCCAGCAAACAGCATCAGATGGGTCTTAGCAAACCGAAAACCAGCTGTATTGACTGACCTGGTCTACCATAAACTCCCTGTAGGAATTTACATGGCTGCTTACTATACTCAGACATGAAATAAAATACGCAGAATTCAAGTTGTTCTTTCCCCAGCCTTGCAGCTCACAGTAATGCACATCATCCCTAATTTGAGCTGTGATAGTGCAGCTATGCACAGTGCAACCATACTGCCAAAAATCCTGGCTCAGTTGAGGCCTCTGATGACCAGTGAAGGTGTCTGGGGAGCGGTGGTCAGTGTCAGGGCCTGAGCGTGTCCCAGCCTCCCAGGCTGAGGCTCTTTGGCTGGGAATGCTCGCCCTTGCCCTGCAGCGTGGCTGTGCACCAGTACACCTCGATGAAGATGCTGATCTGCTGCTGCACCCTGGCAGAGGTCTGGAGATGCTGTGGCAGAAAAAGAACACTCTCCCTTCCTGGCAGATCTAAAAAACCACCTGGGTGCTTTGCAATAAAATCTTCATGTGCTGCTATTGGACCATTTCTAGTCATCAGAAACTATGCCAGTGATTCTCACATCTTCATAACGATGTGAAAAATAATGTTTTTTTCATCTTTTTTGCCATTACAGAGATAGATCATGCATTTTTAATGTCAGCTTTCCACTGGTACATATTCAGCATAGCTTTGGGGTTTTACCTCACTAAAAAACTATTAACCTATATCCATACTGGGCCAAAACCTATACTGCTGAAACTGTTCAAATACACTGTAATTTAGGACTACTTCAGGATAAAATAATTTCAAAGTGGCTGAACTGGCCAGGATTGATAGGGCAAAACCATTAGTCCACATTGACTGGTAGACTATATTGACCCATTTTAGGCTAGGGTAATTCCTTCCATCGTTTTGAACCCTTTCAACTTAAAAAATTTTAAAACAAAAGTGAATTGAGGCTTAGGAGGTGAATTCTACTCTAGAACTAAGATTTTTCAGCCTTTGAACCATTTTTAATAAAGAAGCTGTTCTTTGATTAAGTTAAGTAATACATGTAAGGAGTTTGCTTTCTGCAAACTCTTTGTCCTGAATGTGAAAATTTGAGCCCGGGAGGGTGGGGTGAAGGCTGGTCCAGCTCTTTTAATTTGGAAGCATCAAAACACTTTTAATCAAAAGATATTTTTTCTATGTCCTCAGCGGAAAACATTACCTTTTTTCTCCATCCAACATTAAAGAATTTCTGCATTGGTGTGATGCTTCATGGAAATTGTAGTTCTGCTGCCACATGCCCCCTCCCATCTGCCAGGACATTTTAGTGGGGTGCATAATGGATACACCCCCCTGTGATACACCATGAGGGATCAGCCAGATTACAGTGCATAATAAGTAATGCAACACCGTCATATAGTTGTCATGTGGGAGCAGAAGGGTCATACAACTGACACACAATTTTCTGAAAGCCACAGAGTTTGGCCACAGTTTGTTGTCAAACTGCTTCCAAATGAAACATTTCTCTCTCGTTCAACATGCTGAAGTCTTTTATATAAGTTTTCCCAAGAGAAACTTTTGAGTTTCAGTTCTGTTCAGTTTGCAAAATCATGTAATCAGCTTGGTATTTGGAATAAAGGGAAGCTATTGCCTTAAAAATAAGGCAGCTCAATCTATTTAGTAAAACGGCAACAAACTGTTTTTCTTAATTCTTCTTGATTCTTACAAAACCCCTCTTCTTTAATCTGGAAAATCAAACTGAAAGTTCATAGCATATCGTCCTTCCAGTAATGCATCATTTATCCAGACACCATACTTATCTCAGTACCCAGCGTAATGTGGAGAAAGAGATACCTTGAACTCACAGTCTGTACTGAATTATACCAGGGTATTAGCTTGAGATGGGGAAGATGTGTTCACTAACCTCAAGAAATCACATCCTCTTCAAAATTTAAAACTTAATGGATACCGATCAACAACTGCCATTTTGTCCGTGTAGAAGAGGTGCATCACATATGGGTGATTTTAATCAACTGTACAGTAAAGTTGAAATAATGGAATCTTTCTTTGTTATCTTATGTGTTAAACTTAATCTGGTGCCTCTACCTGAAAACAATATTCTTAAACACTGCTCCTAATTATTGATATAACACACGTAAACTAATGCCATAAAACTGCGTTGTAACTTCTTATGTATTTATACTATCTTTATGGTAATTTATCTTTGTATTTTTTATTGGGTTTATGTAAGGTAGCCTCCTCTAGAATACCTAAACAAAGAAACTAATGTATTAATTGAAGCGTTTCATAAGTTTAATGAAGATAACATTCACTTTGCTGAATGCTCTACCACGTTTGATCTAGCATCCATCTTTGAAGGCATTTGACAGTCTCTGTGAATGAAGGAATAGCATGTTGACTCATAAAATTGTGCAGTTTTCAAAGACGGTTCACTAGGACTGCACATCAGGTGTGTTACGTGGCCCTTGGCCCTCACTTTCAAGGTTACTTGTGACATCGACTCCCAAGATTCAGCTGAAGCTATGGTTTAAATGCACATCTGGTGCTTAATTGTCAATGGATTAAGTAAAACACCAAGGAACTGTAAAGAGGTAGAGACAGGCAAAGTGACTTGAACAGAATTAATCCTTGCCATATAGGAGCTGTTCTTATGCCTTACCCCTTGTTTTTTGTGGTTCTCCTCTTCTGCTGGCAGTTTCTACCCAGTGGTAGAAATAGTAGGTCTGACATCCCGCTTTGATGGCATTTCTCATGTGGCCAGTGGACGTATGGATCTGTGGCACATTGTTTATTCAGCATGGTGCAGGGAGGGCTGTTTCGTGTGAATTGGTTTAGGTAAGCACCTAGATCTCAGGGTGTTTATACGAAGCAAATGAAGCCCTGAAGCTTAGATTATGGCAGGTAAGGAATCAGATCAGCTGACGCTAGGGGAGCCTGCAGGAGGGGTTGTGCCTGAGTGACAAGATACACCCACAGCTCTGCACTGGGGCCCCCACTCTCTCTGAACTGGGAGCACTGTGACACACAGAAGGTGACATATTGTCCCTTCGCTGTCCATCCCCAAATGTATCAGATGTGGTGCAAGAGTTTGTGCCTCGACACCCGTGGTGTGCTTTTATGATAAGGAGGTTGCTCTGCTGGGACTGCAGGTGCCTGCTCACTAAGTCCTACTGGCAAATAACAGCTAAAATGAACAAATCACTGGACAATAACGATAAACAAATAACACAGTCCTAACAAAAATATTATGAAATCACATGGATGCTCATGGGTAATCAGAACTTGGAAATGGAGGTACCTGATAAGGAGGGCTAAAAAAAGTCTCTGATGAATAGGGTTGGATAAAGGGGGGAATTCTAAAAAAATTTCTCACAGTGAAACAGTCACTTAGGACATTGTCCTGGTTTGACAAACCAGGTTGGTCCAAACCAAGACAGACGCAGAGAATGGAAGAAGTTTATACAGCTCTCTCTAGCTGGAAAGAGCTTTTCTAACCTACTAATGTTGATTTTCTTATAAATCAACCCTGAGAGAGCAGCAGAGGACTGAAAATTCTGATTTAATGCCAATATTTGAGAAAGTAAATAGGATAATCACAGTATGTGTATAACTGGGTAGGCTGGGGTAGGTGTTGAATGAAGTTGCAGAAAGGTTGTTACAGCAAATCATTTAAGACAGTTTTTGATAACAGGCCTCATAACAACCTTGGCGTCTTTTCTGAGGAAATTTGATGTTTGAGAAAGATAACAGTGCTGCTAGCTTATCATCATCATCATGATTGTGTTTCGCCATCATTGCCCAAAACAGCCCTAGGGTTTACTCTGCGCTACTGTGACATCTGTAAGTGTGGAAACTGGCAATAACCGTTTAAGCAGTTTGGTAGCACATCAGCTAGTCTAAGGTCTAATGTCTTTTAACACAGAAAACAGTGGCTCCTAGCAAACTGACCGAAGTCCTATAGAGCTAGGTCTGATACATTTGTGTCCTATATTCAATAAGACCAGCTAGAGTGCTGCAGAGTCTACATGAGCTTTTCATTATTAGTGTTGCACGAGTAGCAAAGAGAAACAACAGAATATTTCACTGAGTCCCATTTGGTATGCATATGAAAGAAAGACATTCCAGATTTAGCACTGTATTAAAAATAGATAGTATGATAGACATATATTAAAAGTTGCTTGAAAATAACTGAAAATGGAGAAACAGTATGCTAGAAGATCATTCCTGGTACACTTCTTAGAGATCTGATTTTGGCCAAATGATGCTCAATGACCTTTTCAATGTATGGGAAGAATTTATGAAACCAGTGCTAGTGAAAGTGGGAAAGAAAACAAAAAGTGGAATTTGTAAATAAGCGGATGGTTACATCATCTGTATGTACTGATAAGAGCCTGTTTGTAAATAGAGCAATATGTCAGTGCTGGACCATGATGGTAGAAAAACAGTAAGAGTAGAATATCCTTATAAAATATGGAACTTCACCCTGTGGATCAATCTGAAAAACACGTAAAAATCATATTAGGCAGCCCATGAAGCATGTGGTCTTATGGCAACAGAGCAACTAGGTTTGTGAATGCCGTCCTTCATTGCAGAAGAAAGAGGCAATCAAGTAGGAAAAGGGGTATTATCTCCAACGTGAATAAGAGCATTACCAAAGTATAGACCTTGTGTCCTCACTTCGAAAAGGACTCTGAGAAACTGGAGTGTGTTCAGAAAAGGTTTATAAGCACAACTCAGGGTCTATAAAACATACCTGACAGATTAAGATTTAAGAAACTTTGTCTATTTTATTTATCCAAGAGAAGACTTAGAAGTAATTTAATTCCAACCTAGAAATGCTTACATGGAAAAATACTTCAGATCATGACAGACTCTGATTTAACAGAAAAAATCATATTGAGATCAAGTGGTTGAAAGCTGGAATGAGACAAGCAGATGAAAAATGAAGCACAAATCTTTAAAAGGGAAACTACCTAAGCTTTGGAGTGATTTGGGTATGGATGTGGTGCATTTTCCCACACCTCATGCTTTTAAGTCATAAATGGATATTTATTCTAAAAGCTATGTGTAAAGCTCAAACAGAAACTATAATCTCAGTGCAGAAGTTATTGGGCAAGGTTTTCCTAGCTTGCAAAAAGTAAGACTGTATGATCCTAATGCTCCCTTTGGATATCTGGCTCTTTCTGCAGGCCACATGAACATAGCAGTAATATAGCTAAAGAGGATCTATGGTTAATTGTGAAGCTTAAAGGATCTTCTAGGTCAAGTTATTCTAGAATTCCATCTATGCTGCCTGTACAGCATTTTAAGAAACTTTAAGAAACAGCTGGTCTGTATTTCCAGAGCAGAACCAGCTGAAACTCATCAGAAACAAGATATGACCCTAACATCAGTTACGACGACTACTCTAACATCATGTGATCATATTTCCAACAACTCAGCATGTGTGACAAGCCCTAAACTGGGATTCACATACTTCACGCATGAACTGTGAACTTTAACATCCTGAACTCACAGGCGGCCCCCAAACTTCTCTAATGTCCTTGAATTCAAGACATCTCAATATAACCCACCACTAATCGTGAGAAGCTAAATGCATGTATAAAGTACTCTGAGGACTTTCGAGGGACAGATGAGAAAGCACTCTGCAAGACAATATATCGATGGGTATATACATTAGGTACAAACACATTGACTGATGAAGTAGAAGTTATATGCTTGTAGATTCAGAGCTATGATTTCATGGCCAAAATACAGTAAATCTGCAGATCTATGCAAATCTCTCAATTTTCCTGCAGTTTTGGTCTTTCTGTGTTATATAGACAGGTGGTCTACAGCAACCATTTATCACTAAAAAACCCACAAAGCTGCCTTTGAATGATTCAGGTCCAAGCAATTCTGCATGCAGTTAGTACATCCAAAAGATCGTATCAACGATGACCTGTCCTCCTCACCACATACCATAGCTGTCCCCAGCGGCCCCTTGCGGACCTGTTTTCCTTCTGGTAGGAGCACAGTGTATTCAAGTCCATCCTGCCTCATTGTGGGGAGGTAAATGGAATGGTAACAGCTGGTGTGAATGGGTCAGAAGTCACCCAAAAGCTACTCAGAACAGCTGCTGAAGGGGGAATCACTTGGGGTGAAGGGGCAGGGCAGGGCTGCTGGGGGCCAAGGTAGTTCAGTGTAGTTCTGCTGATCACCTTCCTTCTGCCTTCTCCAGAAAGACTGATTTTTTTGCCACCAAAGTTGCAAGTCTGCTTTGTTTTTTCACCCTTCAGGGTGTTGCTGGTCCTAGCTGCAGTGTGACACGTCCCAATGTTGGACCGGCACACACCAACCCGCACTGCAGTGCCAGCCATCTCCAAGGAAAGCTTTCACAGGGAAGCCACAATCCTTCAGCTGTTACCAGATTTCTAAATAGAGCATTTTTCACCTGTCCTTAATCCAAGGAAACTGCTTATTTGAAAGAAAAAGGATCTAGGGTGTTTTCTATTATTTTTCATTCCAAGTATTTCTGCCACAGTTTGTGAGCAAACACACTTGTTCACTCTTGCTGTCCTGTGCTGAGTTAGGTCATTTCTTCCAAAAGAGCAGTAAACTATTCATGCAGGATATCAGTCTTTGAGGAGGGTTGTTTTTCTGCTGACTCAGTAACTGGAGCTTGTTAATACATTAACTGGGTTTTATTTTCATACATCTTCTCCGTGGTGGACACTTACCACTGTTATCTCAGCAGTCTCATGAAGCAAGTTTGACCTGCCCGTTCCCCAATTGCCTATTGCTGGACACAGAAACTCTTGATGACAGAGAGTAAGGAACACTCTTAAAATCCAGACCAAACTATTCCCCTTCTGCCTTTGGATGTTTTCATTGAGACTTTTCCTCCTTTTCTATTTTATTTTGCGGTTCTAGGACACCATGGTGGGATAATCTGACTTCCAAAAAATAACAGCAAAGCAGAGAGGGGGTTGATATGGTCTAGTGCTGGCAATAATCCTGCTTTGAGGTGGAGTTGGACTCAATGACATCCAGATGTCCCTTCCAACCAGCATTTCTAGAAGTCTATCAACTCAGGCTAGAATATATCAGTGGAAAAACTCGGGCAGATTTACTGAGGGATAGCCATTCTGAGCCAACCTACCTTAAAATGAATCTATGTTTTTAGTCACCTTTCAGAATGCAGAAGAGACAAAGGAAATTTTATTTACCAGAGTGAAAAAACAATGTTGTATGACAGAGCTGTGTGAACCATTCCTATTTTTATCCAGAACAGGTTTGCCAGCTTTGTGTCAGAAACAGTTTACATGGATTTGCAGGTCCTAAAATGTGGAAATGTACGGATTTGAACAAATCCGGCTTCCCCTCACACAAATCCTGTTATGAATCCAAGGCAAGGTTCAAAATCAGTAGTCCTATGGATGTTTGTGTAGGTTCACCTTACAGAGGATATGGCCCATAATGAATACTATAGTTTGAAGAAGAAGGATTACAGAAGATGATGGTGGGAAAGACTTTTAAGAACCACTAATTTCAGCCACAAATGCCTGTTAATTAGTTTCAGAAAGCTAGGTTGCTTGGATGCGTTTGGATGATTGTTGTGGTGACAACTGTTGGTAACTCATCAGTTGTACATCCTTAATGCTTTCTCAAGAGGTTTACGTTATGTAGCTTGGCTCTTTTGCATTTATTAGTAGCAGTCAGGCAACCCAAAAACGTTCCTTTTTCACCCACATAAACTGCTATATGGGATCAAGGCAAACTAACATACCAAGTCAGGGCACAACAAAATATAAGAATAAGCCTTGCATTTCTTCTACTTTTCCTGCAAAATAATTTTAAAGGTGTGGTACTGATAGTTAGAGCTCCCTTGGTAGAAGAAGCATAAAACGGTAGTGCTTAATGCATTGAGTTGCTAGTATCTATGCAGAGAATCTAGCAGGAAAATAAAAGACGCATTGTTGATTTATAACAGCATAACTTGGTGACAGAAAGAGAGTGAGGTGAGAATCAGGCCCATACAGCTTCCTCTTTGGATTCATTTGGATGAGATCCCAACTGCCCACACACTTAAGCATGATTATCCTCAATTTGCAAAGTTGTGCAACTTTATTTGGCCAGCTCCATATTTAGCAGAAATTGGAGACATTCCACTGACGTCCTGTGGAGAAAGCCAGATGATCAGAGCACCGTAACACAAGACAAAGCTCAACACTTGTTGGAATGTATGAAGAGAAATCTCCCATCCCTCCCAAAACTCACATTAAAATCTGGAAACAGTGCTAAGGATTTAATTTAGGAAGTCTCTTTCACAATAGCCCACTCCACATGAAGACAATGGCATCTTTCTACTATCATTTCATTCAAAAACCACTCTTTTTTTGTTGCATGAAACAATAACAGCTATGCAAATTCATCTTCTATCACAGAGCCAGAGTAAAATCCCAGCTTTAACGAGAATTTTGCTACTGACGTCAAGAGCAGAACTTTATGGACTGTGCATGCACACTTGCATATGTACGAGAGCTTCATTGAGTAACCCACACCTTTTTTTCTTTCTGTAGCTTTGACAGAGCACGTAGCTTCTGATAGAGATCCAGTTATCCTTTGTAGTGAAATTTCTCACCAGACTATAAATTCAAAATTCCTTTAGAAAAGTTTGCAAAGCAAGGCTTGTAGAGATACATGAAATATATCCCCAGCTCCCTATGTACACATGCTGTATGGCATACCATTATATTATTTTCCCTGGGTCTGCCATAAAAGGCAAGAACTTGAGTGTAGAAGTCAAGGGGCTGATGAATGTGTGTAATTTACTGAAACTATTGGGCTAATCCCCTTCCCCCCGCCCTCTTGGCTGAGCTGTGAGAGGCATAAGCCAGCTGGATGGACTCTCTGAAAGGAGGAACAGATACCAACACTCTGATAAGAAACAGAGCATTCACTTGTCCTAGTTACAGAGAACAATCAGCACTAGATCTGCTCTCTCACAAGGAGGAAGATTCTTGCATGAAAGTTATGACTAGTGCTGTATTTAGCAGCAGGGCCAGATCCTTTGAAACATATGGAAGGACCTCTAGTGGCATGCATTATTGTTTATTTCAGAAGCAAGGCTTTGCGTGTTGTGACTGTAGTTTTTAAAAGAGTCATTTGGATCCCGCATTACCCAAGCACTTGTTAGGTAATGTATGTGAAGGAAAAAAGGCTGCTGGTAAATGAAATGCAGAAGCACAGCCTATTCAAGTTCTTATTTACATCCCAGTGTGTCTCCATGCTCGTGGCAGGAACAGACAACAGCACATCTCAGACCATAACCAAATGGATTTTGGTGCCTAGATTAGAGCTAAGGTGCCCATTCCAAAGCAAGCCTTGAAACGTCCTGCAGCTACAGCATACCTTACAGATACCTAAAAATCCTTTGCCCTTGATGCTGTTGTAATGCTCACGGTTCATAACAGCATGTATTGGTGAATGTTCGTGGGCACTTCAGATATCACAGTGCTAAACAGAAAAGGCCACCCCTAATCCATGAAATCCTATCTAAGGCTCTCAAAGGCACATGAAATTTTGTTAAGCATTTGCAGAAAATACTTGTCCTTCAAGAACGGAGCTTGGAACAACAACAGTGGCAGACAGAATTTTATATTAAAGTAATTGTGTGTAAGTGTTAAATTGGGAGATAAAGGACAGTGTCCTTTGCTTTTTATATAATAGACTATCTGGATCACTCTCCCAAGAAACAGGAGGCTTTGAAGTAAATTACATTTTCTTCCTGAGCTTTTTGAAGACAGGTGAGTAAGGACACACTGCTTTTCTTACCCCACTGCAGGCTGGAATACTGTAGAAACGCTCTCCAGTCTTCTAGCTGAAGCTGAGCAATGAGAAAGTAGCCCAAGATGCATTGGTCCAGGACAGAAAGTCTATGAGAAGCACGGAGAATGGAGGCTAGAATAAAACACATGATCAGCTATAGAAACTGAATTGAACTTGCAATATTATATTGTCTTGTATACCATGTAGTAAAAATCATGAAGCACAGGAAGTACCTGAATTCTCTGAGCAGTCTAACAAAGGTCTTTATCATTTGCTTTCCAGATAATTTTAGTTCTTCGGCACAATTTATTGATTTGTCAACTTTCTGGTTAACTTTCAATTATAGTCAGATACCTAACTACTAATCGTGTACAAATATATTAGGAACAAGAATCACAGAACAAAATCATAGAATGATTTGGGCTGGAAGGGGCCTTTAAAGGTCATCTAGTCCAACCCACCCTGCAATGAGCAGGGACATCTTCAACTCAATCAGATTGCTCAGAGCCCCATCCAACCTGACCTTGCATGTTTCCAGGGATGGGGCATCTACCACCTCTCTGGGCAACCTGTTCCAGTGTTTCACCACCCACATTGTAAAAAATGTCTTCCTTATATCTAGTCTAAATCTATCCTCTTGCAGTTTAAAACCATTATTGCTTGTCCTATTGCAACAGGCCCTGCTAAAAAGTTTGTCCCCATCTTTCTTATAAACCCTCTTCAAGTACTGAAATGCCGCACTAATGTCTCCCCAGAGCCTTCTCTTCTCCAGGCTGAACAGCCCCAATTCTCTCAGCCTTTTCTCATAGGAGAGGGATTCCAGCTCTCTGAACATTTTTGTGGCCCTCCTCTGGACCTGCTCCAACAGGTCCATGTCTTTCCTGTGCTGAGGGCTCCAGAGCTGGATGCAGTACTCCAGGTGGGGTCTCATGAGAGTGGAGTAGAGGGGCAGAATCACCTCCCTCAACCTGCTGGCTACGCTTCTTTTGATACAGCCCAGGATACAGTTGGCTTTCTGGGCTGTGGGCACACATTGTTGGCTCTTGTTGAGCTTTTCATCCACCAGTACCCCCAAGTCCTTCTCCTCAGGGCTGCTGTCAATCCCTTCATCCCCCTGCCTGTATTGATACCAGGGATTGCCCCCACCCAGGTGCAGGACCTTGCACTTGGCCTTGTTGAACATCATGAGGTTCCCATGGGCCCACTTCTTGAGCTTGTCCAGGTCCCTCTGAATGACATCCTGTTCCTCAGACATGTCAACCACTCAGCTTGGTGTTGGCTGCAAACTTGCTGAGGGTGCACTCGATCACACTATGTCATTGCTGAAGAAATTGAACAGTACTGGTCCCTGGGGGACACCGCTTCTCACCAGTCTCCATCTGGACATTGAGCCATTGACCACTACACTCTGGATGCAACCATCTAACCAATTCATCATCCACTAAACAGTCTACCCATCAAATACATATCTTGCCAATTTAGAGAGAAGGATGTTGTGGGGGACTGTGTCAAAGGCCTTATGGAAGTCCAGATAGACAACATACACAGCTCTTCCTTTGTCCACAGATGTAGTCACTTCTTCATAGAAGGCCACTAGGTTGATCAGGCAGGACTTGCCCTTGGTGAAGCCATGCTGGCTGTCTCGAATCACCTCCTCATCCTCCACGTGCCTTAGCATAGCTTCTAGGAGGATCTGTTTTGTGATATTCCTAGGCATAGAGGTGAGGCTGACAGATCAGTAGTTCCCAGAGTCCTCCTTTCTACCCTTTTTAAAAACTGGTGCAATGTTTCCCTTTTCCCAGTCACTGGGGACTTGACCTGACTGCCATGACTTTTCAAATACCATGGAGAGTGGGCTGGCAACTACATCAGCCGGTTCCCTCAGGACTCTGGGATGCATCTCATCGGGTCCCATAGACTTCTGTATATTCAGATTCCTCAGGTGGTCACAAACCTGACCTTCTCTTACAGTGGGAGGGACTTTGCTCCCCCAGTCCCTGTCTTGTGGTCCATCCACTTGAGAGGTGTGAGGCTGCCAGTGAAGATGGAGGCAAAAAAGTTGTTGAATACCTCATCCTTCTCCTCGTCCATTGTTACCAGTTTGCCAGTCTTGCTCATCAAGGGGGATACGCTTTCTTTGACCTTCCTTTTCTGGCAGATGTACCTGTAGAAGCCCTTCATATTATTCTTTGCGTCCCTTGCCAAGTTCAGCTCCAGCTGCGCCTTGGCCTTCCTGACCCCATCCCTACACAACCGGGCAGCGTCCCTGTACTCTTCCAGGATACCTGTCCCCACTTCCACTGCCTGTGCATCTCTTTCCTGCCCTTTAGTTTGTTCAGCAGGTCTTGACTCAGCCATGTGCGTTTCTTGCCTTCCTTTCCTGATTTCTTACACCTGGGGATTGAGATCTCTTGTGATGTGTGGAAAGCATCCTTAAAGATCTGCCAACTCTGTTCTGCTCCCTTGTCTCTGAGGGCAGTTTCACAGGGGGTCCAATTGACTAAGTCATTGAGGAGCTGGAATTTTGCTTTCCTAAAATTCAGGGTCCTGACTTTACTCTTCACCTGACCCGTATCCCACAGGACAGCGAACTCCACCAGTGCACGATCACTGCAGCCCAGGCTGCCTCCAATCTGGATATGACCGATGAGCTCACTTGTGTTTGTGACCATCAGGTCCAGTACTGCATCCCCTCTGGGATGGCTGTCTATTGTTGCGAAGGATAGCCATGCCATTCGCCGAGCGGAGGGAAGACGCAGTCACTCAATATGAGTGATCAGCATACTTCGTTTATTGAGACACAATCATCAAGCTTTATATGCTCGTTAATTAGCTCATACATATTACAAAAGCTAAGCTCATTATTGGCTGTTTCCTTAAAAGGCCAGTCCCGCCTCATGTTACTGTTCAAAGTTGTTTTCCACTAAATTCCCAGGCCAGCATGACCTTCGTAAATTCCTTGTCAGCACCTGGCTCACTGTAATCAGGCCCTTATGCTAACAAGGAGATTGCTTGTACAAATGTTCTGTGGACCCGTGCCCGTTCTCATAGAGCCACTCTGCAACAGTCTATTACCTGGCTTAAAAAGTTATCCTCAATGCACTCCAGGAGTTTCCTGGATTGCCTACAGCTCACCGTGCTACTTTTGCAGCAGGTGTCAGGGTGGCTGAAGTCCCTCAGCAGGACAAGAGCCTGTGAGCAGGGTACCTCCTGTAGCTGGAGTAAGAAGGCTTCATCAATAGGCTCCCCTTGATCAGGTGGCCCGTAGTAGACCCCAGCCACAAGGTTCCCTTTGTTGCCTCAGTCTCTAATTCTTACCTATAAGCTTTCAACCTGCTCATGGCTGTGCTTCAGAGACAGCTCTTCATGCTCCATACATTTCTTGATGTACAGGGCAACGCCTCCACCCATCCTTCCTTGCCTGTCCCTTCTGAACAGCCTGTAGCCATTGATAGCCACACTCCAGTCATGGGATTCTCCCACCAAGTTTCAGTAATGGCAACTAGGTTGTAGTTTTCTAGTAGTGCAGTGGCTTCCAGCTCCTCCTGTTTGTTGCCCATTCTGCATGCATTGGTGTAGAGGCACTTCAGCTGGGCTGTTGGCTGTGCCACCTTAAAGGAACACCCATTAATTCCTTTGAGGAATTTCACTGGTGTTTCCTTCTTGGCTCCTATTACCTCAGGATCCCCTGGCTCATCTCTGTAAGACTTCAAGTGTGCTGCAGTGTAGCCAGCACATCTCAGAGCAGCACGTTGAGGGCCTTGGCTAGCACCCTGTCCCTGTGGCATGTCGTCCCACAGATCATCACTGGCAAGCCTGGTATTATTCCTAGATAGACTAGAAGATGACTGGGAGTAGTCGGCATGTACTTAGGAAGGGGAAATCACTCCCGACCAACTGAATGATGAAATGACTGGCTCAGTGGGCAGCAGAAGACCAGTGGGTGTTGTTTATCTTGACATCAGGAGAGGCTTTTGATGCTGTCTCCCATAGCATCCTAATAGACTAGTTGATGAACCATAGGCTGAGAAGTGAACACTGAGGTGTATTGAAATCTGGTTGAACTTCTGGGCTTAAAAGATTGTGATCAGTGGCATGAAGTCCAATTGGAGTCCAGTCCCCAGTGGTGTATGCCAGGCATCGATACTGGAACCAATGCTGATTAAAACCTTTGCTAATAACTGGTACAATGGGAGAGGGTGCACCCTCACCAAGCTTGCAGATGATGCACAACTGAGAAGAGTGGTTGGCAAACCAGATGGTGGTGCTGCCATTCAGAGGGACCGGGACAGGCTGGAGAAGTGGGCTCAAAAGAATTTCATGAAGTTCAATAAAGGGGAATGCAAGCTCCTTCCCCTGGGGAGGAACAACACCTGGCACACACTGGGATCCTACTGGCTGGAAAGCAGTTCTGCTAAGAAGGATAGACAGCAAATTGACTATGAGCCAGTAGTGTGCCCTTGCTGCGAAGAAGGCTTCCTGGGAAGCACATTGCCAAGAGGTTGACGGAGGTAATCCTTCCCCTCTACTCAGCACTGGTAAGACATATCTGGAGTGATGGGTCCAATACTGGGTTCCCCAGTACAAGAGAGACCTGGGAATACTGGAGAAGGTCCAGTGAAAGGCTATGAAGATGATTAAGGAACTGGAGTACCTTACATACAAGGAGAGGTTGAGAGAGTTGTGACTGTTCAACCTGCGGAAGAGAAGGCCCAGAGGGAATCTTATCAGTCTGCATAAATACCTGATGTGAGAGCGTAAAGAAGACAGAGCCAGGCTTTTCTTAGTGGTGTTCAGTGAGAGGACAATAGGAAATGGGTACAAATTCAAATTCCTTAAACGTAAGAAAAACTTTTTTTCTGAAATGGTGGCTTAACGCTGGCACAGGTTGCCCAGAGAAGTTGTGATGTCTCCACCCTTGGACATGGCCCTGAGCAACCTGCTCTAGGTGACCCTGTTCTGAGCAGGAGCTTGACCAGATGATCTGCAGAGGTTGCTCTCTGTCTTAGCCATACTGTGATTCTGTGATTCTTTAATATTCAGTTGCCACATGACATTTGGGAGGCATGTATGCTCATGGCAATCTTTTCATCTTCCTTATCACCACAAAGGCATAAACCCAAAATAAAATTATTTGGAAAAATGTCTTTAGTATCAAAGAATTATCTTTGACAAATAATTCTTTTCAGCTGTGGGGTGGACGTGAGGATATTTTTCAGTGATCTGTCAAGCAGCTCTGTGGCTGCATATCAGTAAATAATGGTGGGTCACGTAGGACTGAGGGGAGGAAAAATGGAGATTCTCTTGGCAGCTGAAGGATTGGAGGAGAGAGGAGAGAAAGTAGGAGTGAAATAGAATAAATGACACATCGTGGCTGACCAGGGAATACCATTTCTTTAACTGCATTGCCATTGTCTTTCCAATACTCTGTTTTCTTTCATAATGCAGTCTGTCTTTGTACTTTAAACACTTACTTTCACTCATTTTTAATCTGTCTGTAGTAAACACTGTTTTGTTTTGTACACAAAACAACCCCCAATTTATCTGTAGCATCCTAGAGAAGCAGTCTTAGCTAATTCAGTACTGCACCATTTCCACATGACAAAAACCAACATTAGAATTTGAAAAGCCTTAAGTAGGTCATCTGGATTACAGGTTTTAACATACATTTTTGGTCCTTGCCTCATTCCAAGTTTCACAGAACATCAAGACTGATCATCAGGTATTAACAGTAGCTCATGACTGTTCAGTGATCTTCCCTTCCATCTCACAAAAGTGAAACAAGGGTCTGTACCCACCTCTTCCTTGTGGAGCTGCCCAGCATGGAGCTGGAGACCAGGCTGGGAAGGTGACTCCCACTTCAAAACAGTTCTCAAGCTTTGCTAGATTTTGCTGTCACTCACTTCTTCTACAGTTATTCACTCCAGAAATTTACTAGACAGTTTCTATCTCAGGCTTTTGGTAATGAAAGTTACTTGAAAAAGACGAATGGTGTAAACCACCAATAATAAGACCAGCTCTCTCCCAACCAGCAACCAGAAATGTGATTCTTTTTCCTGCCTTGTGTAACCTAAGAGACAACCAGGAGTTGTTGTACAATGAATCTTTTTTTTCCCTATCCAGGCTGGTTTAACCCTCTTTGTCATTTCCAAGAGCTGAGAAGGACAGAAAAGTTCAATTTTGAAGACAATTTCTTGCCTAGATCATGACAAGGGGCTGAGGAAGGTCTGACAGTAGCTGTGTGAATCAGTCCCTGCAACTGTTCAGGCTGATCATGCAGCTTCTGCTTGGAGAGGGAGAGGATACACTCTGGCAAAAAGCACGTCCGTGTGAAAGAAAATGTTTGTACTGCAATACCACCCAGCAACTTGGATGTTGGCCTTGGTGTATTTTGGACAACATAACCATTGCATGTATTCTGAAACCTGCAGAAGTGCTAAAATAATCTCCGTGAAAGGAAGGAAACCAGTGCCTCTTCAGATCAGTCATTACTTCTCTGAGCTGTTTCAGATTTAAACAAAAAACATTTCTTCATCCAGGGAAGGGTCTCAGTCATTTTCTGCTCTGTGTCTGGAGCCTCCTGACAGGTCTTCTCCAGCATGGCAAGATATCCCCCCATCTGTCAAGGCAAAGTTCCCTTTGAAAACCTCAAGTCTGCAAAAACCTTTATTGCAGTAGCAGACATTTTCTTTCATTGCTTAAACTGGCTTCCCACAAGAGCAAGCTATACTGATTAAAAGGCATTCATGTTGGGTTTATGTTTGGGTTGGTTTTTTTGGCTAACATAACAGCATCTTTTCAGGCATTGTGAAAATCTGCCAGTGTGGCGGAAGTAGTTGCACTCCTGAGAAAATGAAGTAACAGAGAGACAGGCTTTGTTGCAAAGTTAACTGTTTAGGGTAAGTTATAGCAATATAACTTATCTTCAGGTAATCCTTCAGGCTACTACTGGGATCTCTCTGGCCTGAAGTAGTTCTGTGCCACTGGAGCTACATGAGAGAGATGAAGGGCATCACAGAAACCCCAGCGGGGTGCCGTGTCTGCTTTGCAGGGAGGAAGGTGGAAGAAGTGTCCTGATATTAGAAGTGAGGAGGTGAAACAGAAAAGAATCTCCACTCCCATAAGCGCCAGCCTCTCAAGCTTCCTATTTGCTAGTGCTTAAGGTCTTTGGCACAGGAGGACAGGGTTGAGACTGTGTTTGGCACACCATGCGATGGGATGAGGATGCACTAGAGACTGCAGCCCAGGAGGCTGTTCACTATTATGGCTTGCTAGGGGATTGAGCTCCTGCTAGGTGGCATGTCTGATGTCAAGGGTTGGATTGCAATCTGCCTGAAAATGCCTGAGATGGGTTACAAGGGAGACTGACGCAAGGTCTGGCTGTAGCTACCTTGTGTTTAGTGTGATGGGTATGAGCAGCCCAAAGTCTAGGCTTAAGTCCTTGTGAGTTGGGGTCATGAATTGCGCAAGATAAAGTTGTGACTATAGGAAGGAATTTGGAGTTGAACCCAAATCTGATTTGTTTGTCAAAATATGATAGCATCTTTAGTGGGTAGAGCTGTTGGAGAAAAATATGTGCATATATTTACATGGGTAAGAGCTACTGTAGCTATTCCAATAAGAAAAATGTTTTAAATTAAGAGTTGTCTGTTTATTTCATGAGAGTGTGGTGTGGTGCAAATAATAAACATATTGAAGACTTAAAGTGCTTCTTAACAAAGTACTTGGAGCCCTGACTATTTTTGGTATTCTCATCCTGCTGCTGCTCTGGAATACACTCATAAAACAGTTATGTTTAGGAGCCTTTTTTCATTTTATGTGTCTTTTGAGGTACAACAAGTTCTTAGAAGTAAGTATTCTGTATTCAGATGTAAATTCACAACTCCAAGCTTATTTCTGCCCTTTTAACAGATTAAATCATCTGTCTGTCTGCCTGCTTTCAATGGGACAGTGCAAACCATTTTTAAGTCATGCAAAATATATTTTTATGGATCTAATTTGCTGGAAAGCTGCCAGAACCTCTTGTTTCATTTGAGTATGGTGTTGTGGGAAACAAACATGAGAAAGAGAAGCTGGGGAAGATAAGATATCGGTAGAGCTGCTAGGAGATTATGGGTAAAATTAGACTGTTTTACAGAACATTCTAGAGAAGGTTTTAGTCCTGGGTATAACATGTCTCTACGAATGGGAGGTTACACAGCACATAATGAAAAATGTTTTCCTGACTAGAAGGTTTCATTTATATCTGTGCCAAAAAATAAAAAAGTCTCTGATTTAGAGTTCTGCTGGCTGAACAAATTGTTTGGTGTGGAAACTTTGACAAACTTTTCTGGCCTTACTTTTCCCATTACACATCTTTCTCTGTCCCCTGAAAACATACTTAACACCGCATTCAACCCTCTTTACTCCTCCTTTCCTTTCCTTTTGCTGCTGCTGAGTTTGATCTCTTCAACATGGCGAGTTACACTTTTGTCCATTATATCTGCTCTTGTCACAAAGAGTACTCTTTCCAAGAGCAAGACTTTTCCTCCTGTGGTCTAAATTATTTTCATTTAAAAAAAAATTATTTTATTTAGCAGATCTCTCGAAGTCCTTTTCCTTTGGACATCTTCATCTGTTTAAGGTCCTTCCAGTGCATCTCCCTGCTTAAGGTCATTTGTTTTTTGTGACCACATTAGGTCTGATCATGTCTGCCTTGGATCATTGATACCATCTTGCTCCAGGCAAGATTTCAAGGGGATTTTCATAGATTCACTCTGTCTCTACTAACTACTCTTCCTACTCTTCTCTTTCTGTGCTTTAATATGGACCCTTTTGGTTAAGACATACTCATTCATGCTGCTGTTAATCTCATTTAACTGACCCAAGCCATCACACCACCCAATGCAGTCATGGTAAAGATCTGCAAACCTCTTCCAAATCAGCTTGAACCTTGTACTCTCTTGCAGGCAGTATTGCTACTTCAGAACAGTCAAACATCCAGGCTAAATAGTCTTACATTGTAGGATGGCTAGGTAGCCCAAGCATGGCTCTACACTGGCACAGCTATGCTCTTTCTGAGTCTGTGATGTAGTGCCATCGGTGGTACTTCAGGAACGTCTATGCTGATCTCTTCTGTGCAATGTGGACATGCTCCTGAACTTTCAGACCCCTCTTCATGCAAAGACACACACATTCAGATGCAGAAGCATACATTTTACACTTTTATTCATTCACAAAGAGATTTACCTTGTCATTAAAATTTGAAACTATGTTTCTCAGAATCGTGACCTGGCAAGATGTTTAAGAACATGCTTAAAATTCACCAAATTGCAATTTATAGCACTTGCAGCATCCACATAAGCCAACCATTTCTCTTTTCATGGAGAAGAATGAACACCTGAATAAACATAATCTGACAAGTAACATAGCTCTCCCAAGAAGTATAAAATGAAGTTAATATGTGGCTTCATCTTCCAGAGTGTGGGTCATATTTTTGGTATATTCTTAAGTCTCTGCTGCATTGCAGGTCTGGTAGGTATGAGCAATGAATCCTAAAATTTAACATCCCAGCTTCTCTTACCAAACCATGTAAATAGTCACACATGCACACGGCACTGCCGGAACCACATAACTTACATTCTTTCATCTCTTCCAGCAAAGGACCTTTGTGGATGTCCCAGGAGACAGCAGCAAAACATTTTGGTTTTAATGAGGGCTGCCTTCTTCATTACAGATGGCTGGAATCACTGGCTGTGTCAAGGTGCTGCCCAGAACATGTCCCTCAGGTACAGTAGGGTCCTGTGGACACCTCTGTCACTTCCATGTTAACGTCTGCAATAGTTTATTCACAGGCCAGACTGATTTCACTAAAATTCCTCTTCTTGTAATCTGATTTACTAAGCATTTACAAATACAGTAATGGTGGGAGAATGGGAAAATGATGTGGTAGAAACTACTCCAGTGCATCGAGAATGAAGTTAACAGACTTTTGCCAAAGGGAAAGGACGTTTTACGGTTTTAGTTTGTCCGTCATATAAGTGAGTAACCAATATGTTTTAGTATTCTGCCTACAAAAGGCACTCAGAGAGGATCTCACTTTTTCTGGACTTCTGGATGGAAGCATAAGACACCAGTCTTAATAAAGAACCCATCACCACTAACTAGACGCAGGCTCTGCTACTGCCAACAGCACTTAATCAGAGGGTTATGCTCCTAAGTATTTAATTGCAGTCAGAGGCAGAGTTCTTATAGTCCTGCAAGATCTAGCTCACAGATATCCCCTTTTTCATTTTGGTATGAGAACCACCCACATCTGGCTGATCCTGACAGCCTCTTTATGGTGTCAGGACCACAAGCGCTATCTTCAGTTCATAAGTCATAATAAACACATCTGATCAACACCAAAGCAAAGGGATTGTCCATAAGAATTCATTCTACTGGAAGAAATTGCTTGAGGTTTAAGTTCAATGGCAAAAAAACCCCCTTTGCCATTGCTCAGCTTTGCCCATAGTCTCAGTAATGAGGAAAAGGCAATTGTGGGCTGTGCTCTGGGGTACTTTGGCTGTTGGTGTTTGCATATGCCTCAGTCCCCAGCCCTCTCTAGCAGTACACTAAATGCACTGAGACAGTGCTTCAGTGCTTCTGTCTGCTTCAAAAGAGCAGCAAGTGTCTTTTCCAGCTCCTTTTTGCTCTCCATGTCGGGTCACTGGGGAACTGTCCAGCAAACAAGTGCCTTCTAAAATTAAGATGGCTTGGAGATTTCTTTTGTGCTGTTATGTCTGAGACCAATCAGGGAGAGAAGAGAAATACTTGCAGTTTTCAGGCTAGGACAAAGCTCAGTAATTCAGGGCTGAACAATAATGAAAAAAAGAGGGGAATCACAAAAGAGAAAGCTGGCCACAATCACTGTTACAGCCCCTGCAGCTGTTCACACTATGTTCAGTGCCAGAGATAAAGAAAATGTCCCAAAGAGCAGGGTATTAGCACAAGGTACAGACCTTCAAGGACATTTGTACTTGGCAGCAAAAGTTCTCAGAGTATGAATGTGATAGACATAAAACTCTTAAAATCATGGCATGAGTATTAAGACAATTAAGGAATTCTTAATTCCTTTCTACTTCCTGCCTCTGGTAGCACAGGACATTTAGCACTGGTGAAATGAATGTGAAGACAACTGTCTCCATCTGCCTAGCACAGGACTTTGGCTCAAGCACCATTTTCCTCATTTCAGTGTCCTATGCTGGTCCTTGCCATGCTGACTGCCTTGGGAGGGATGCTCTAAAGCACTGTGACATATCACTCCTCCTGTCCACTTTGGAGCAAATTGTTAAAAAGATTGAGGACAAGATCAACTCAGCACCTCTTTGAATCCTGGGTGAGTGGCATATTCTTAAGGGGCTGTGGTTTGGGACGTGTTACAATCTGATGAAAGTCCAGCTGGAACCACTGGGGATCATCACATTTGTTCTAATCAAGCACAGATTAGTCTTCGGCCAGATTGTCCAGACTTAGATAATTTTGCACAGAATGGGACTGTTAAAGGACATTATGCTTATGGACAGCTCTTTTCCCTGCCAGTGTCCACAAGTTATTCCTTCGTTCTGCCATCTTAATAAGTGCAATATTAGAAACATTCTCTGTAAAGCTGAACCATAGGTGGACTCTATTATCACAAGCTCCCTCCATTCTGCTGGCTCAAGAGAGAGAAAGACTCTTGAAAGTTCATGTATAATTATAAAGACTGTAATTTTATGCAGAAAGTATTACCTTCTGTTACCTCAAAATCAGTGACAATTAATTATGCCTCAGAGTGGTCAAGTTTCTGGTCTTACTGGGAACAATTTTTTCTCAGTTTTGAATCAAATATAAGTATCTTTTTCAAAAAACTGTGAGAGTGCATGTGTGCGTATGCCTGCTTTTCTGATCCATTTGTTCATTGATGGTATTTTGGGCAAGAAGTATTTCTCACTCCATTTTCACATAAACTAGTCAAAAATGACTGTGAGGACTGGCATTGCGCCCACACATGACTCAGGGATGCTGTTCTGCCCCTTTGCAGAGCACCAGTGTGTTTGTGCACCCAGAGTAGCAAAACTGAGGTTGGATCAGCCACCAGCTAGAACTAACGTTTGTGGCTGCACCAAGGTACATTGTAGCACTGGTTCCTATTGAAAACAAAGTCACAGGCGCACACTACAAGGGTGTATTATATCATCATCAGATGGTTCATATTATTCCCTGACAAAATAATGCATCAGTATTTGTTATGAAAACTAACTGATTTGGTCCTGTGTCAATTTTATTTGCCATCAATACTGTTTTAGTTTTTGGTGGAACTCTGCCAGCTTTCCCTGTTCTCCCGGCTCCAACCAAGCCCCTGAAAGCTGACTTTCACAGGCTGTCTGTGATTAGACAGTGGGGTCTCTGTAAGTGTGGTCTCATATGAGCAGCTGTATGTTTTTTCTGTAGAGGGAACTTGTCATTAAAGAACTGAGAAGATGAGTGGGTGGTACCTTGGGCTGTTTTTCTTTTAATTTGGCCCTCGTTTACTTTAGACACTATGAAGGAGTCCGCATTAGTTGATGGTGCCCACAATTCACTTGTACTGATGAAGGCAGCTTGACAGCTGCATAAATCACTGCTAGATACCACTAATAGATTGCTGCATACGAATTTGTAGAGGACCACCCAAGCACTGCTTGGGGGCGGCCTGCAGTCACACTAGACTTGCACATAAGTACAGTAATGCAAATTTGCTTAACTCTTTGTTAGCACTTTGTATAGTTTTCCTTTTAAGGAAGGTATTGTTGTTTCTCCACTTGCTCTTAGGCTTATTTGCTAGACAGGTGAAGAAAGTTGCTGGTGTCCAGTGCCTCCCACCATCATAGCTGCAGGCTTGAATTAAGTTTTATTTGTTTGTTCATGGAGGGATACCAGCTTGCTTCCTCATCTTGAATTGTACAATCTGGTGGGAGGGAGAAGGAGAGTGAAAGGGGTGGGAAAAGAGAAATGAGCTTCTAGCTCAGTGTAGGTACTTCTTGTATGCTAGAGAGAAAAGCTTGGGCAGACCAAAGTGATCGTTAAATGGCTACAGTATGCTGCCTGTCTAACAGCAAGGAATTGTATCCTGCCATCTGTAATTAAAGACACAATGGAGATCAGGACTTGGTAGCATACCCGTCAAAAGGAATAATACAAGAGCACAGGAACAGGAACTTTTTCTAGTGGCTGCACGTGCAAATCTCAACGAGGAGTTTAGCTGCTGCATTAAAAGCTGGAAAGCTATTGATCCATTGCCACCTGACATGAACCAAGCCCTGGGAAGCATTAATCAATAGCAAGGTTATGTTATCCATCACAGGACATGGGATTAGAAGTTGCAAAGCCTGATTCTTATCAGATGCTCTGTGTCATCTGCAGGTCTCTCTAGGGCTGCTGTGTCTCACACCTATTGGCCCTATGGCTTTCTGCAGTGGCAGCTGCTAATGGATTCTTGACCTTTTGGCTAATGACTATGGTATCAGCAGCTTTATGGTTGCCTTGTGCTTTATTAGTGAGTAATCTTCTCACTTTAAAGAAATTACAGACTTGTGCTAACAGAGTTCACTCTTCTGGCATTCTCATCTCAGCCTTCTGTGGTGCTGTCATGGTAAAAAATTCCATCTTTCTTCCCAGTATAACATTAATCAGAATGCCAATATAACACCATCTGAAACATTTCTTCCTTACCCTTATCTTCTAGCTGTTACTAGAGACAGGAGTATCTTAAATAGGAATTTCCGTATTCCACTCTCACAGCCTAATCTCTAACCTGAATGGACGTACAGACAGTCAAAACTGTGCATTTCTGTAATTTGTACATAATTACCATAAGTATGTGCAAAATTACAATTTACAGATGGCTTTTTAGTACACAGTCATTTGTATGGGCAATTGCTAAGACTGGTTGTATAGTCACTGTAACAGTAATGGTGTGTGTGTCTCTGTGCGTGTGTGTGCATGCGCGCATGTCTGCATTGAGACTGTATGACCTGTCTTGTGGGAAGGAAGTAAAAATCACAAAAAAGTATTGTATAACTCTTATGAGGGGGTCAGCAAGGGAATTACTCTGCATTTCCTTTTTTTCCCTCTGGTGGCCTTTGGTTTCTTGCCATACCTGTTTCCTTGCAAGCATCTGGAAGTCCCATCTTTGTGTCATGTGGTTCAACTTGACCAGTTTTTGGCATCTGAAAGTCAATTAAAATCTCATCTGAGGCGAGTAGCTTCAGCATCACAGGGCCCTACCCCTAAAGTCTCAGTCTGAAGGAGGCAAGTAGCAAGGAAAGAAGACAACCTGCAAGAACTGACATGCTTGTTCACACCTGTGGCAAAAAAAAAAAAGGAATTTGAGCAAAAATTCACACTTACCTAAAGGTCTTTGCTGTTTAAAAGAAGTGTTTGTTTTCCAATCAGACACCAGCAATAGTACTTTCTAACTTAGAGTCACTCATATTCCAATACTGGATATGATAGGGTAGTATGTGTAATGGCATTGACCATTAACAAACTGGAGATCTGTCAATCCGGAGTTTTAATTGCAGGTAAAGCTACTCTAGAACTGTCTACTAGCAGTGAACTGAGCAGACAGATGGCCTTCAATGTAAAGATCATTTAGCGTATGTTTCTTGGCAATAGTCTAATGAGTTACATGTACTGTCAGCTATTTTTCATAATATGCCAAAGCTCAACATCACACCTTGCACAATCATGAAAGCACAAGTGGTTTTGATAAATCTAAAAGGCCTTCATCAGTTTTAAATATTTGCTGCATTCCCGCACTCAGTTACATGTTGTGAGGAACAGACAAATGGGATAGCAGGGGTGCTAAACAGGGTGGTAACGAATGCCATTGCAGCTCTCGGATTACATTTATTGACTTGGTACCTCTAAAGTAAAGAAAAACATTTATTAAAAAAAAAAAAAAAGCTTATAAGATACTCTTGTGCACATCTGGTTTCGTTTTCTTTCTTTAAAATTAGATTTGTTTTCCTCCTCCACTCACAGGAAATATATTTAGGAACAATGTTCATCTTGGAATGGCATGCAGTGGTATGGCATGCTGACACTTTTTGAAATCTGTTTACTTTCTACCAGTCAACAGTTGCTAAAATGTTCCTGGAATGAACAGTGGTTTTTTATCCCTTGAGTGTTCGGACCTTTGCATCCAATTATAGTACTTTCTTACAGTCACGATTAACCTCCAAACTGCCTTGATGGCTGGGACACCCATTAGCAGTGTTGCTGGGGGAAAGCTTAAATGAGCTTGTGCAGTGAAATGCCATGTTCTTTAAGACTGCCTTGGTGTTTTCTTGCCTGTGGTTTCCTGGTGCTGAGCTCAGAGGTGGTGGAGTGTCCCTGCAAGGTGCCAGGCTCCCATGCTGGTCCCCTTTCTGCTGGTGGCTGCTGATGTTCTCACACCATTATGAGGAGGCATTTCTTGGCTATAACAGCAAAGCTGTTATGGTCTTGGGAATGCTCCAAGATGGTCCAGAAGGTAATTTTACATCCTTCTGTTTCTGGCATTTCTTGCCTATCACAAAAGACCGAGGAAAACACATTAAGTTTTGGATCCTCTCTTCTGTAGCATTTGTAAAGAAAATTTTGCTTCTCAGCTCCAGAGCTGGGTTCAGATGTTTGGTCACAATGTTCCTTGCCAGGTGTGGCGGCCTCCTTTACAAGCCAGACTGTTGGCCACACTTAGGTGGGAGCTCCCTGTCCTCCAAAGGCCACAACAGGGTCTCAGTGGAATAGTGCTGTCAGTTAGAGACCGTATGAGCTGCACCTTCAGGGCACCATGGACCCAGACGATGCACAGGGCTGGTTTCTTCAGCTGCTGGGGTGGCTGTTTAGCCTGTCTGAGCTTTTGGCCCTGGCGTTTCACCAGTGACCCTGCTCAGGCCTTTGCCTCCCCATGAGTACCCTTGCTACCACTTCAGCTGGCTTGCTGGGAGATCATGACCCTCGGGGACCATCAGTGCAGTGGCACAGGTGTGGACTGATGAAAGGTGAGGCATGCACCAAGCCTTTTTACTCTGTGTTGCTCAGGCTGCCCATCTCAAAGAAGCTTTGGCAGTTAGCCCTCCCCACTAGTCACCCCTAAAATGGCTTATGTAGGCAAAGCTGGGTCTTGCCAGACATGTAAGTGAGTGAGTTACATTAACGACAATTGGGAGTTTGCATCATGACTTGTGTGAGTGTGGGCTGGTCTTGGAGCTGTGCAAATGCTCCAAAAACTCTGGGTGCTAGGTCTGTGTTGTGTAAAAAGGCTGTTTCAGGGCTATCCTCAACTATGTGTTACTGTATAGGTCATAGGGCCTTTATGCCCTTTCTGAGCTGGATAATGATCGGGAAAGAATTTTTTGTCAGGAAGAATAAGCAACAGTCAACAAATATGGAGCAGACTAATGAACACTTAAACCTTTTATATGCATTCTGAGTCTTTAAAATTATTTATTATTTTATACTACTTTCCCAGTAACTCCTATGGATAATTCTTTGCCTCCTTGTGATTTACGAACTACTGCCAGGGATTCTTCAATGTTCAAAATCTGAGCTATTTTAATCAGCTTTTTGTTTTGGGGGGTTTTTTTGAGAGATCATGTGATCACCCATAATCATGTCATACGATGTCTCTCTTTCCTGGTTGGATAATGGTATTTAAATTGATGGAGTCAGTTGTGTTTACCAGCTCAAGTATCAGAGTCCACAAGTATTTCCTAATTTCCACACAGAAATTTGTGGTATCACTAGCATTCCCCTAGAACAGCTCAGTAGCATATCTGAGACCATCAAACAACAAGGCACTCATTGCAGATCTAAGGTGACTTCTGCTTCTTAATTTGAGTTAATGTTTCTGGAAGGTTTTTGAGCTCAAGTCCTGTGGCTCTCCGGAGCTGCCACTGCCTGCCAGGGTAAGTATTAGGATCAGGCTGGCCGCTTTCAGTCAAATGGTTGTTTAATAAGGCAGCCCAGCAGCTGCTCTGAGCTACTGCATTTCCAGATGTATTGTTTTGGTGTAAGAATTAGGGCGTTCCAGTAATTTCAATTATGCAGTTGTCAGAAACACTACCTGAGCTCTGTGAGTACAAAAGCAATGGCCTGATTAACTGAGCAATAATGGGAAATTTTAACTCAAGGCAACTTTACAAATGACCTTTGCTGACTACAAAGGACTAGTTGCAGTCTTCCAGTTGTTACCTCATGGTTCATCCTTGAAAAAGAGGAGAGGGGAAAACAGCAACAACTCATCTTTGACATTTTATTTTAGCTATCAAGAAACCAGGTGGTTTTTCAATAATTTTTGAGATGTTAATCATAAGGTAACAAATATGGAAAAGTGAAAAACTGTGCAACAGGCTGGATCCACTTAACAGCCTCTTTAATACATTTTTCTAAAAGGTTTGTTTGTAACAATAATGAAGAAATGAGAAAATTAGCATCAACACGATCTGAGTAAAGGCTCTTGTTTTCTTTTAATTCTTTTTGGTTTGTGTTTCTTTGTCATTAAAGCTCAGCTAATCTCTCTCATCTTGGAGCCAATTCCTACTGACAGAGTGGAAGGAATAAAAAACTCCCACTGTCTTGCTGATAAGTTATCTAAAGAAAGATCACCCATTACACAAACTTTCTCTGTTCATCCCTCTCGGATGTTTTGAGCTTTAGGGAGGATTAAAAGGAAAAAAAAAGATGAAGAAGAATACATGCTAAAACTTTAAAGTGTCCTCTGGGAAGGTATGTAGCTAAGTAAATTAGCCTTATTCTCCTTGCACTTACACTAATGTAACCCCAAAAGAAATACACAGAGTTAAAGAGTACAGCATCAATGTAAAACTAGGTTAAGGGAGAAAAAAAATCAGTCCCAAACTGCCTTTAAATACATTTGAGTTGCATTTAAATGGTTCAGGCTTTTTACAGATTGTTTTATATGACAGCTGCACACCATGCAACCTTAGCACATAAAAACATTGAAATTGCAAGATGGAGCCAAATTCTATAGCTAAAATTTGTTAATGCTGCAGAAGTATGGATCTGAGGTTTGCAGCTGGACCACAGTCATACCATGGCATTAGTGAAGTTCCAAGGTCCAAACACATTTGGATTTTAAGGAGACTGCAACAATAAAAGAGATCAAACTTTCTGGTTTTGACTTATTTCTGGCTAATATGTAGTTTTATCAGTGAACTTTCCAAAGCCTGTGTTGATATTTCAGCTGGAGCACATTGGTGTAATACTAGTGAAATCATTGGAAGTTCATCAGTTAACCTAGCCTCACATACAAAAATTGTAACTCTTTCCCAAATCAGGATTTTACTTCAGCAAATTAATAACTTTGAAATACTTTATGAGGAAATAACTAGAAATGTCCAAAAGCTGAGAAGTGTTCAGTTTGTCAAATATTTTTTGGATCTTGTTTATGGCTTTTGTGTCTTGTAAATTTCTGTCAATTTTCCTGAAATCCCCCTGAAAACATATTTCAGCTGCTTGTGATATTAACTGTCCTTGCATGTTCCAAACTTCACTTGCAACAAGGGATGTGCAAATCTCAGAAAGGCTTCCAGCAAGTCCAGAGCTTTCTAACAGGACACAGGACATCTTATATGTGTTGTCACTCTGCTAGGAAAGGAAAGTCTAGATTCAAGAGAGCTCTAAGATGAGAGTGCTGGTGAACACACACTAAACAGGGTGAATTGCGCAGTTGGTATGCCTAACTGTAGATAGGTATTTCTGAGAAAAGGTGAATCTTTGAGAGATACTACAGAAAAGCAGTTTGATTTTGAATCCCAAACACAAATACAAGCTGGGGTATGAAAGGATTGAGAGCAGCCCTGAGGAGAGGGACTTTGGGGTCCTGGTGGATGAGGAGCTCAACATGAGCCAACAATGTGTGCTCAGAGCCCAGAAAGCCAACTGCATCTTGGGCAGCATCAAAAGAAGCATGGCCAGCAAGCCAAGGGAGGTGAGTCTGCCCCTCTACTCCACTCTGGTGAGACTCCACCTGAAATACTACGTCCAAGTTTGTAATCCTCAGCACAACAAGGACACGGACCTGTTGGAGTGCGTCCAGAGGAGGGCGACAAAGGCGATCAGAAAGCTGGAGTACCTTTCCTAAGGCTGAGAGAGTTGGCATTGTTCAGCCCAGAGAAGAGAAGGCTCAGGGGAGGAGGACCTCATAGTGGCCTTCCAGTACCTGAAGAGGGCCAACAAGATAACTGGAGAAGGACGTTTTACAAGAGCATGTAGTGATAGCACGAGGGGCAATGGCTTCAGACTGGATGAGGGTAGGTTTAGATTAGATATCAGAAAGAAGTGTTTCACTACAAGGAGGGTGAGGCACTGGAACAGGTTTCCCAGGGAAGCTGTGGATGCCCCATCCCTGGAAGTGTTCAAGGCCAGTTTGGAAGGGGCTTTGAGCAACCTGGTCAGGTGTGAGGTGTCCCTGCCCATGGCAGGGGGGTTGGAACTAGATGGTTTTTAAGGTCCCTTCCAACCTAAACTATTCTATGAATTTTGTACACAAGTCCTGGAACCCACTCAGACCTCCCTCTGTGGATTCACTGCTACTGAGAACTATATGGAAAAGTTTTCTTGGGCTTTATTTTCATCCAGTGCTGCATAAAGAGTGGTGTCTAATATCTTCCAAATTAAATAACAAGTTTGGTGTCCAAATGTTAGGTCCAAAACCCATGTCCAACGCAATCCAGGGGAAGCTGGATCATCTTCAGAAGTGGTTAAAGGGATGAAGCCAAAGTTGACAACATCAAAGGCATGCTCTGATTCTCTTACTTATCTGGGCAAAAGGATATCATATCTTGGGAAGTCTCTTCTCCTTAAGGATACATTCTCATGCCGTCCTGCAAACATCTAATACTTGCACCTTAGCCAAGGAACTCATCCACTGCAAGAGGTCAGCTAGCCACCAAGGAGTTCATTATAGAGTTGGAATCTTCTGCCTTGAGTTAAGGAAGGAACATGTTGTTATCATTAGATTATTTTAACAAAGGGAGTATCTGACTCATGCTCAGACTGGTGTTACTTGTATTTACAGTTTCCTTGTCCTTACTGACCTCCGAATTTCAGGAAGCAGTACGAAAAGTAAAATGAGTCATTACAGAATAAGTGCTATAACTTAACCTTTTAAGCAAATTCCATTCAGGAATCAAGAACTTTCAATGAGAGCAATGGTGGGACTGAAAGATCCCTGAATAAATCTTGACAATCGAATGCCAAAAGGGATACTCTGCAAGTTAGGCTAAAACCCATAAAACCTGAAAGGTACCTGATATCACTGGAAAGACTCTTTCCTGCAATTTCTGGATGTGAACAGTAAAAACAGAGAAGAAAGAGGTGTTTATTACCTAAGTTATGCCACAACCCCTTTGGACACACAGAGGCAGACGGTTCCAGACAGTACTTCAGGAAGACGCTTCTAGTGCAAAACCTCTTGGAAATCTGGACCACAAACTTCCCAACAGCAAGGAGTATAAGCTGAACTTTCTCTAAGAAAACAAACCTTTCTGTGCCTCTATGTGACATGCAGTGTCAAGGTGGTGAGGTTGGTTACCATCTTGCCACACATGAGAAAGCAGCTGTGGGGCTTCCAGCCTTTCCTTGTGCACTCAGAAGAGAGTGTGCATGTGGACTCTATTATGACAAGGGGGTTGCCAACTAGCTTACTGCAACACTGGAAAGAGAAAGGATTTCCTTTAACAAATGACACCATATCAATCCATTTCTCAGAAAACATCAGTCATTAGGAACTAGAAAAACTTTTATCCTGGCTACAAAACCAGCTCTACCTGGTACATAGAAGAAGAGATAACATGACTGATCCCAGAGTGCCCAAATCAGCCTCCTATAATTGGTCCCAGTTGTGACTTGCAAAAACATCTAAGCTCCCTCCTGCCCTGTTCAGGCTCTCAGATAACACTTGAGGATCTTTTACAATGCTTGGGCTCTACCTTACTGTATTTCACACACCAGGGTGTCTTAAAGAGCAACACAGACAAAACTCAACCTGGTCCTTGAATTTCTTGAGACCTTGCCCCATCCATATGACTAGCCGTGGAAAGTAGAGGTGACTGTGCCCAGCTGCTCCATGTAACTTGGTGAGTGAGTAATAAGATTGAATCACCTGCATCACCTAACTTATCATTATCACTATTATCAGTCAGTCACCTCAGCCAGCTGGTTGCACTTGGTCAGTCACCTTGGTTGAATAAAGCATAGCAAAGATTCCATGGCTTTGATGGACCTCATATTGTGTACAAAATAGTTATTAATATTCCAAGTGTTTTCTATTTTCCTTTTGTTTGTAAAAAAAAATAAAATGACCTTTCAATATTTAACAGACATAATAATTTATGGTTTTTATCAAGCATGAACTTTACCAGGAGCACTTTGTGGTTGTATTTTAGTAGCATTTTAACTGCAATGAATAGCCTAGATGTAAATTGTTGCTTGAAAAATGCTCTCTGCTGTACCTGGAAATAATACCGTGCTGGGATACCAGTTCAATGCTGACTGAGAGAGAAGAGTGCTGAATCATCCCCTCAAATCACATTCTATTTCCGATCCATAAGATAACAGATTACAGTTTTGTAAAAAATAATATTTCATATGCTTAAATGTTAAATTTCTTATTCAATTCCATCTCCTCCCTGGCCTATGTGTCAGAAGAAAAAGAGGACATGAGGTCAGTCCTTTTTTCTGAAAATGTAAGCCATTCTTCAATTAAAAACAGATTTATGAACAAAGTTGTACACTATCTGTTTTCTCCTTACATGGGATTTCATTGTTTCTCAGTGAATCTCTACCAGAGTTATGTACCTACTTCACATGCCAAGCTGCAAACATATCTTTAACACTTATACGCCTAAAGAAGGAAAAGATTTTGGGAGCTTCATGTTTTCATCATGCCCAACTCCTGACTACAGAAAAGAGTGATTTTCCTGAAGCCAGAGAGTATAGGTGAAACGAAGCTGTATTTGGAAAGTGCTGGTTCAGGAATGCATTATAAAAACAAAGTAATGCCACAAGAATCATCTTGTCCAGTGACAAAAACACATGAAGCCAAACCCTGCAAAGTTTGAGCAAAGCCTACGGCATTCTAGTATTCAAAAGGCCCTGGGTTAGCTCTGGTGGCATCACTGTTGTTAGGAGCCTCATTCACTGAGATTGAGACTTGTGATTAATGAGTGGCCTGCCTTCTCTAAGGGTACAGCTCACGGGGCTGGTCTGAAAACTGACAGCATGGTGCCTACACAATTCTGTAACACAAACTTATACTGGTATTTCTTATGGATGCAAAATTTGTCTCTGCCTTTTATAACCATAGAAGAACTTCATTTTTTACTGTGTGTGGGAAAAAAGGAGAGAAGAAAGCTCCTAGGTAAACAGGTAGTGGGCACAGCTTTCTTAGATTGCTGTAATTAGAAAAGCCTAAATGATCCTAATCAGATTTAAGAAAATTACATGCAACAAGAAGCTTAGCTAAGTAAGCCAACTCTCTTGTTTTCCACTGGCAAAAATGATGAGTGGCAGCACAAGACTTCATTTCCTTTCCCCTTGTTCCTAATCCTTTGTTTAGGAAGCCTTCATTGTTGTCAGAAAGGTTTCTTTAGCCCCATCAAAGCAAACCTGCTCTTCAGCATGATTCCACCTGTTTGATACAGTGGGTGTGGGATTAAAAGCTGCTAAATGAGAGACTGTGGGGTGTTAGGGAGTCAGGCATTTTCATAAGGCTCTTTTCCATCATGATGTCATTGTGAGATTTAGCCTCTGCTTTGGTTTCTGTGCCAAGCAACTGTAAGGCTTTCTGCAGTCCTTTAGCACAGGAACCAGAGAGTTCATTGATCTGTTTGACAGAAAGTTTCAAAAATGTAGCTAAATATTTTATGCTTGTTGTTGCTAAGCAATCAGGGAAAGAGAACTAGGGTGGCAGAATTAAGAACCCTTGTAGCTGCAAAACTATGCTGTGACGATATTGCTAATTCTCCTTATGCAGATTATAATGAGATACATACTAAGGCTGCATTTTTTCCATCACGTTCCTCTTTTCTACACAAGGTGTAATACTTCCTTGACAGTTATTTATTTTGAAACCACTCCTTTGAACAAGTAATCACTTTTAAGCCATGCCTGTAGCCTGCTAATGGCTATTTAACACCACCTGTGCAATCATTCCAGGAATCTGCCTCTGTCACTCTTGACACTAGAAAGTACAAAACAATAAGATCATAAAACTTCCTCAGGCATAGGTCCCCATGCTGCTCCCAGTCTCACCCTTGCAAATCTGGACTAAGATCATTAATAAAAAAGGGACTGTTATGGACTGACCTCAGCTTAATTGAGAGCAGGGTCTGTAAGGCATAATAAAGTTCCCCCATATTTCACACCAGGATAGAGGTGCAGTGAGGCTGATCAACTGCAAGATCAGCATTGTTCTGAATTCCCTCGTGTGAAGACTATGCAGGTGCAGTTAGCTTGCCTTCACTTCATATTTTTAGGGCTAAATTAACTGACTTTATTTGGAGAAGTTAGTACCAGCATTTCTGAATTTTTACACCAATTTCAGATCCTACTCAAGGCAGGGGGAACTTTCCGTTCTACTTCCTGGGGATCAAGACTAGATTCCTGTTGCTTGCTCCTGTGAGATGCTGAACACCTCTTTTGAATTGTGCAAACGTTATTGAACATCTGTCAGAAGGTGTTTAACACTTTGGGGAAACTAAGCCAATGTGCATCTCTTAGCCCTGTTAATAAGCTCCTGGTTCAGGTAACTGTAGACTGCACTTCTGGGTGGACAAAAGTTCCAGTGTTCAGTGCACTTCATCCAGGTGACCAACTCTTTTAAAATTTAAAGGGTACAATTCTCTCCAACTAACAAATGTCTAAAGCTGCATATGACCCTGCAGAAATTTCAGTGTGTTTCACTTTTAGGATTTTTTTTTTTTTTTGAAAGAGAAGCTCCATAATCATAAGGCGTTTGTTACTCACAGGGCACATTCCTGACTCCTCCCTGTAAAAAAGCCTGATGGCCTAATTTCAAGAATGTGCCTGTAAACAACTAATGCTTCACTACTGCCTTTGCCATACAGGTTCTGTTTTAAAAGGGCATGAAAGGTGCAAACAACTGATACTTCCAGGCTTGTTTCAACACTTACTGACTGGTCTTTCATGCCAATGTAAACCATGGACATATGGGAGTCTGTACAGATGAGTGTGAAATCAGTGTAACTACAGAAGGAGACAGCATTTCCAAACTCATAATCCCATTTCAGGTTAGATTCAAATCAGTGTTTCAGCCAGCAATGTTCTTCAAAGTGCAATGCCAGATCGCAACAAATGTTGTTATTTAAAATGACAATCAAATTAAATACTGAAATTACTTTTTTATATTAATATGATTACAAGTTTTTTACATGCAGATAGTCTTTTCTGGATGAGATTTCTGAGATACAATTTTTTCCTCAACATTTTGTCTCATGAAACCAAATTGATGTTTGGCTTTATTTGATGCTGCTTCAAGAGGAACTCTTAGCCTGAAATAATTTGGGCTTTTTCACAAAGTGAGATTTGGTTTTCTAGGTCAAGAGAACCTATATATTGAGGCATACTGGGATATAGCTCTGGTGTGGTGGACGTTGTGCCTGTTATACAGGATCCTGGATAAGTGAGCATAAGGTGCAAAAGACACAAGAATTATGAGGCACAAGAAATACGAAGTGTTTTGAGTGATTCTGTCCTCTGCACAGAGGCTTTGTCCTGTGATTTTCCTCTTACTCTTTCCAATGCCTAAAATAACCATACCATTAGGCTGATTTTCCTCTCCCACTTCCAAAGTGACTAACGAGATTGTATTTGTCTAGCAATGCAAGTATTGAGTCCTTCTGTCTTCCAACCTCCTGTTATAGTATGCTTTCCCATAATACACTGCTCAGTGCTCTGTAACAAATCTTTTTATCTCCCTTGCCTTCATCCACCTATCCTCATGCTGCACCAGCCCACCTGTTCAACAAGCATCTCTGTGCTGTGTGGCACACTTGCATCATGCAGCCTCCCCAAACCTAGTCCTCAACTAGACAAAGTCCCCACTCACTCATTTTTTAATGTCTCTTAAAACCTTTTGATGCTTGTCAAAAACTTCATTCATTTGTACAGACCATCTCTTCATTGCTCACTGATGACCTCTGTCTGTCACTGAACTGCAACTTCCTGGGGCAGGAACTAAACTAAAGAAACTAAACAGAAAAGAGCTTGGTATAGCAGCTTGAAACAGTTTCAAAAAGAAATGCAGTGTTTTAGCTCTAAATGCTAGTTTGGGATAATAAAGTCAACACACATCAATTTCCACGGACAAAACTAATTTTCAGGAGATTCAGATTTCTCACTTTTCCATTTTATCAGTGTTTTTTCAGATTTTTGTTATCATTTCTCACCATTGTCCCCCTGCAAAATGAGGATGTTCTGCTAAAAATTACTTCCTCACATGTCCTTTAGTGTATCATGCCTCACAGAAGTGAGGCAAAGGATGTTAGGGAAATGTCACCAGCTGAGAACTTGATTTCAGGAGCAAACTTGAGAGATTTAATGATACTGAGAGTTGTTGAAACATTCTTGAGTATTTCAGTTTCGGTAGACTATACTCACATCTTACAAAAGCAGCTACAGTGTAGTTGGATTAATGGATGTGTGAGGCAAACTGCCTTTGTTGAGTAGATTTTTACTTTGCCATATTAATCTGTGCCAGAGAAGGACAGGTGCTTGTGACACGAACCCACAGGAACAGAAAAGGAAGAATAAACAAGTGTTTGTTGCATAAATGCCATCGCTTATTTTGAACATTTCCTTCTATGTGAAACATAGCTTGTTTTATGAACAAAACTCAGTCTGTGTAAATCCTAGTTTTCTCCCTCAGGGATTTCATGGCAATCTTGGTGTTTTGGAGTTTGGAGAGCTCCAGATTGTACCTTGACATTAAATAAACCTCACTTAAGGTAGAGGCTATTTGCAGGTGCGGTGTGCTCAACCACTCCATGCAAATTTACTAATTTTTTTGTGCCTGTGCTGTGAAGTCCTCCCGGAGTGAATGGTCCAGATACACCTCTGGTTTCATTATGACACCGAAAAAATATAATTCAAAATAGCATGGGAGGAGTAACACACAGGCCTGTGCTTCTTATCTGCTAATTGTTTTATGAGAAGCAGCATAATCAGACAAACTAGCAAACCATCAATCCAGTTAGTAAATTAAACTTAGATTGTGTTAAAATATTAAGGGTAAAATAAATGTAAAAAAGGGCAGAAAATGCAGGGTTAAGGTGCCATTCCATTTTATGCTAGCCCTGCCATGTATAGTGGCACTTCACCTGGAAAGTGACTCTTGTGAAAGGGTCTTTGGGATAGAGTTTCACCTCTAACTCTTGCTGTTCTGGCTCATGTCATTTTAAAGCCAGTGTATGTGACATTTTGGAAACCTGCTTTTCCCTCCCGATTCTCAAATGTGAGTCTAGAATTATTTATGCAGCTTTTCCTTACAAATCCTGACAGATGCAAACTGTGCCATACACTGAGCATCTAAATCAAGCTCAGTACACACTAGCCCAACAGTGTTTATGCTGCCAATTAAAGGCATCACTTTTTTGAATTATATAGGGAGTGAAATGATCTCTGACAGCTGTGAATTGCAGAAAAAGGGCTCTATTGTTCAAAGAACTGCCTTTAATATAGAGAAACCCTTGCTAAACTTTTGATTCCCAAGTATGGCAAACATTAATTGGCCATAAACTTAACAAGAATCGGTTCACTCATTCCACAACTTTTGCTCCACTCCCCCACTTTCCTTCTCATTACTTCCCATTAGGCTCTCCTAGCAAGTGCTTAACTCAGAAACACCCCACCCCCCACATTCCCATGTTTCCATCTTTATGCCTTCAGCGTTCTCATACCATTTTATTTAGCTCTTTCAGCAGTGCTTATTCTGCCAGATGACTTCTACAAAAAACAGGCTGGCTGAGTACAGGCAGCCTGGCAAACTCTCATGGTTTTGTCCTAAATCTTGTGCTCTACTGCTATGTTTCTTAAAATCCAAATCCCAGAGATGTTTTAAGGGGCGAGAAGCTCATATTTCACTCCTTTGAGTGTAGCTTTCTAGCTTTTACAGTTTCAGAGAAAAGATTAAAAATGTTACCTGAGCACTTCCTAGAAAAAACAAAATGTGAAAGAGCACCAAAAGGTATTGCTTTCTCTAAACCTCATATTCTTTAAGCCAGTCTCATGATTTTTGGATTCAGATTTCTTAAAGGAATAGCAATCTTGCATAAGACTGAAACTACACATGAAAATCTTTATCGCCTGGTATTTGCCTAGTGTGCTACGCAGGAGAAGATTATCATAGGTTATCATAATCACAGATAAATCCACTTCAGCATTGTCCTTATTCTAATAAACTTTGAATTTTACAGGCAAACAAGAGACCTACAAATTACAGGAGATATTTTATCAAATATCTTCAAAAAACAACATCCCTTTTTTGGCTTTTCAGTAAGGATTTTTCATTTTTTAGGCTTGTAAAGATCTAGGAAGCATATAGAGAAATCTAGAATGAAAAATTTGAAACAGAAGCAAACAAATAGCAAAAAAATGCTGTGTACTGATATTTTGAGTAGAGATGTGAGTGTTATGCTGATTTTATAAATGATAAAACATATCTCAAATTCATTCTGGGCATATGGGTAGGAAGAGCTGCAACATACTGATTCTTCATGTGAATGCACAATTTACATGTATTTTGAGATCATCAGGTAAAATCAGGGCCATTTGTGATAGCTGTTCTGCAGACCCATGCTACTTGCTGGGCCCCTTCTGGGTGAACTATCCGACAGAGCAGTAGGAGGAGGGATTAAATTACATGCCTGGGGCCAGAGAGATGGGGACAGTTCTCCAATCTCTGGTTTCACAGCACTCCTGTAACAGCTGAATGAAGTTGTCCCTCTGTTTCTCTGCCATTCTTGTCATATTTTCTTTTCCTGTGTCACCATCCTGTCTTGTAGATAGTCTGCAGTGCTGCATTTTTAAGTATTTAGTACCTCCTGTGGCTAGGACTAAGCTTCTACAATACTCTGGTTTTCTGTTGCTGATCCTACCAATAATATCTGCCCTGTGAACAGAGGTAGTGCTGCTCTTCATGTCTTTCTGTCGATGAGAGGAATGTATATATCCTGCCTAAAGGTTTCCTTTTCATATTGCTTCAGAGCTGGAGGTGTTTACCAGCAAGTGATTTCCTACAGCAAAAAAAGAAGAAAAATAGTCAGAGGTAAATTCTGAATCATCTAGGGGGAGATATGCACAAAAGACCGATGATACTAAGCAATATTGCACCTCAGTTTTGTTACATCAGAATCAAGATATTATTTTAACCTATTGCCCAGTGTTTGTGACTCATTACCAGGTTGTCTGTGAAGAGTTCATGAGGTGTTACATCTGCCCAGAACGAACACAGAGCTCTTTGACTGATCTCAAATTACTTGTATTTAATAATTAGGTGCCAGAGTCTATTGCTCTGATCCATGGCTGTTCAGCATATCAACATGAACAATGCAAGTCTGAGTTAAAATGATGCCGCAGGTTAGAATTTGACAGACTTTTATTTATGACCCCTGAGGTAAGATAATAAACAGTTTATGTTAGTAATTTCCTTGTACAAAGATTGACGTAAGTTTGACTTGAAAGCCTTTACTAATAGCTATTATTCTTGCACTCATAAATGTTTGGGTTTGTTGTATTTATGATAATATTACACTTTACATTAATTTGTCAAAGAAATTACTATGGTCTAGCAACCAAACATGAAATAATTATATACTTTCTTATCTATCATGCTGAATAAGAAATGAATGTGAAGATGGTTGATATAAAGGCAGAAAATTATTTTTATTCCCCATTCTAAATATAGGGAATTCAATTATATAAGAATGAATGTATGGCAGACATTGCTTTATGGCAATTATTAGTAAAAATTGCTTCTCAATGAAGTGAATGACCTAATGATGAAGTAATGGTTACAGAGAACTTGTCACATTTGGAAATCAGGGTTATTATACATGTTCTTCACATACCAACCATGTCAGGCTTATGGGCTAGTGCATTCTTATTTTCCACACACCAAAAAAATCTCTTTCGTAGTCTTAAATTAAGAAATGGTATTGATAAGAAAAATAGGAAACCTCCCTCTTCCCCTCCCCAGTCCTATAACGTATCATGTGGAATGTGAAGTTCTATCTCTTTGGGCCAAAAAATAAAGGAAATACAAGAAAAAACTAATAAAATAGAGATAGTCTTCTATTAGGAACCACATAAGTTGCAAGTCAAACTATGGCAGGTAATTGTGGATCTGCAGCCCATCTGCTGTCTGGCTGTTCAACAGATTGCACAGCAGTGAATAAGTCTTTGTATTATTAAATCTGATACTTCTCACATCAACTTATTCCACACCAGTGAAAAGGGAATACCTTTCCTTAAGAGTGGAAGTCCAGCTTGGAGACCAGCATAAATTCTTTCTCTAATGCCAAAGAGGTATATAAATAAGCCCTTTGTAGGCCAGGGCAGGTGCAAATGTCTGTGCAAGGTCCTCCTCAAGTGAGAACCAAGGAGTGCCTGCATCTTGCAGGCAGCTGCAGACTAACTGGGGTGGGAGAGTTACTGCTCCCTCCTTCTCTTCAGTACACCTCTTCCAGGGTTGTGCCACTGGCTACAAGTAGACATCACCTAGAAGAAACCTTTCACTAGCATTTGATGACCAAAATAAAAAAAAAAAAACACTCTTCCAAAGCCAGCCCAACAGCCCTTCCTACAAATGCTTTAATCCTTTAATATTCACAGTCTTCTTGGCCTGGCAGAACAAGATGAGATGACTTGCATTTTAAGGTATCATCTTAGGGAAAGATTTCAAGAACTATTCCTCAGATGTGTTTTGTAATTCTGATAAACTAATTTACTCTTTATTCTACAGCTGCACATTATCTGGTATCCAATAACACACCTGGGATTCCTCACTGCTGTAGTAAGCAGGAATACATTTACATAATTTCATTACTACCAGTGTTATTCAGATCAAAATCAAATATGTTATTAGGTCATATTCCTTGGAGAAAAGAGTCATCCTCAGTCACCCTCAGTATTCAGTTTAAATCATATTTCACATTATTCTAACAATTAATATACTCCAGCATTTCATTGCCTTATTGCCTAAATAACAATAACCAAAATACTTGTATGTCAAATTAATGTTATATAGCACATCCCATTTTCCTTTCTTATTCCACCAATTAAACAAGATCTCTCCCGTTAGTTTTGCTTCTCAGAGACTCACGTTCTGTCTGTTTTGTAAGTAGCACAATGAGTACAGAAAGACCTAGGATGGTCAACAAAATTTTGTTGATGTTTTAGGTATAGAGAGTATTTGGCCTCTCCGGTGAGTCAATAAAAATTAAAATGAAGGTAACAGGAAGGTATTTTTATAGTATAACTTCTCATTACTTATTCTCATTTCCTGTAGACCACTAAACAGCGATAGCATGGTTACCAATTGCTGATAATGATTACCAACGACCTGACTTTAGTTTCATGAATGTACAGCTTCAGCAGTAACTTGCTTGGCTCAACTAATTGTTTACTCTTCTCTCTCTCCAAAGTTATCTCTTTCTCTACATTCACTGTAAAAGGAATCAAAGGAGATTAGCTGGTAAATTGCCCAACTAAGTCATGTACTAAGTACATTTTCAGCAGAGAGCCTCAACATGCTTCCCATGGTTATCCAGAGAAAATTCCAAATATAAACGATCAAAAGACAAACTGTTTCTGGGGTATTTCCAGGTACCCCAGATATATACAGGTAAATGGCAGAGCCAACCATTTTCAAGAACCCTTTAATACTATTAAATAGCAATACTGGCAAATTTTCAATGTTGGGAATGTGTTTTCTAACACTTCGCTGGGTAAATGCTGTAAGACATCTTAGAATTGCTTATCAGTGTTTGCAACTAGGAAAGTCTGAAATGGCCAGAAGGAAAAAGACTGCAATCCATCACCAGTTCCTTAAGAGACTCAGTCCATGGTGCAAACCCTGCCAAGAAAGGTACCTTGTTACTCACCCTGACTCCAGCATACACCTAATGATAAGAGCAGCCTTTCCCATCAATGCTCCCCCTTTCCCCTTTCCTCTTTCCCTTTTCTCCTTTCCCCTTTCCTTTTTCCCCTTCTGGTTTCCCATTTCCCATTTTTAGCTCTACATGTGAGGACTAAGCTGCAAATCTCATTTTGTCTTCCTGATTCCTCACTCCACACTCTTTGGATCTTTTCCACAATGAACTGTGAGCTTGTCTTTGGCCAGGGTGAGATGACATTGGACTTCCCATCCATGACACCTGCAAGGCAACATCTATGTGAGCTTTTTGCACTTGCCTGACTTGCTTAGGCATCAGGGGAGAGAAGGAAGGATGAATGCACCGAGCCTGTTCTTTCCTTCCCCTTTGTTTAAACACACTGCACTAAGAAATGGACACAATCTGACAAAGCTGCTAATGCCACAGAAATGTTCCTTGGTTGGCATTGCCTACTTTGCCAGGACTGATGAAAATCCTTCTGCTTAAGCAGTTGTCCTTGCTCAGTCTCACTTGGAGAATATTCGGTCCCTCGGAGACTTCACAGACTTTGCGCACTTGATCTGGAGCTGGCTGTGACCCATGCCTACAGCAAAGATGGTAGGCAAAATAGTGACACCCATGGAGTGTGTGACAGGAGGACTTGCAAGAAAGCTAATGTCAGTGCAAAGAGAGAGAGGGGGAGAAGGGAAAAGAGGGAAAGAGAGAGGAGGAGAGGCTTTGGGAGGACCTAGGAAAAGCCTTCCAATACCTGCTTTGAGCATGGAGTTGAACTTCCAACCTAAATTATCTTATGATCCTATAAAGTGTGATACATAAATGAAAGTCATAAGGTGACCAGAAAGTTCAGAAAACTGTGTTTCTGTGTCCCAGAGGTCACTCTAATTTCTTATAAAATTATTCTTGTCCAGTCGTGGAGAAAAAGCTAAAAAGGGCACATACTTGACAGTGTTAGGTTAACGGTTGAACTCGATGATTTTAAGGGTCTTTTCCAACCCAAATGATTCTGTGCTTCTCTGATTCTATATAGCTCAGGTCCTCACTTGCATGAATGCCAGTCCTTGTTTTGATAGATACACTTAGTGTCTGATAATGCTTCTTTTTTTTTTTCCCCTCGAGTAAAGAAGCAAGCCCCAAGAAGCCACAGATTTACCTCCAAGTGAAAGACAACGCCTAGTAATTAACTTTATTGCATCCTTCTGTAGATTTCACTCAGAGTTGTAAAGGAGGATAATAACTTGGCACTTCCTGCTGCACGTCCTCACAGAGACTCTCAGGATAAAGCCTGTGTCTGGGGCAGATGATGACCCGGATTAGTGGAAGAACCTGAGCTACCAGATCCATTCACATAGTGCCCTGAGGCTACCTATTTGGGCAGCGGAACCTGACTTTTGTCCAAAGAACATGTAAGATAGAAAGGAGAGAAATAAAACAACAGAGATCTGCTACCCAAAGTGCCCCATCAAAACACCCCTGTCTTCTGCATGGCTGAGGCCATTAGTGAAAATAAAATGCCTGGACTGAGCTATGCATATGTAACTGTGCATATTACAAGTCTTTTTATTTTTTTATGCTCTGGTAGTAAAATTTTGGTAATTTCCCAATAGCACAATGTATTCAATCCAGTGAATACTTTTGAAAAATGTTGACTGAGAGGTTGACTTCGTAAACTGAGAAAATCCAAGGCAAATAGCAGCCAAAGGATCTCTGATAATTGATTCAAGAGTTTCCAGACCAACAATTTCTTTACCCAAATTTCCCATAAAATTTCTGTGCACTAACAGAGAGGTTATCTCTATACAGTTCACAGAGGGAGCTGATCTTAAGGGTAAATATTCACTATTTGATGCAGATTAATGTAAGAAAAACAAAATAAAAAAAGTTTCTTCTGCTTGCTGGTGATTGTTGTGTCTGATCCATCTTCAATGAGTTTTAAGCTAACTGCTTGCTAAGAGATAATACATGTCAGATCCAGAGCTACAATTTATGCCTGCAGTTCCATTGACTTCACTGAAGCTACCCCTGTCCTCCCCATCTGAGTATGTAACCCCTTGAAGTTCTGGGAGGAAGTACATTACATTTTTCAGCTGGAAAAATGGACCCAAATCTTTCAGTCCTGGGCTCTAAGCCAAGTAGCATAGCTTTAGCCTTTCCCACATTCAGCATCTACTTGCATTTCAATAGCAAAGTCTGGAAACTGTCAAAAACTGCTCTGGAGGTGGATCTGGTCCTTGTCTATAGCTACATTACTGACACGTATATCAGTGCTTTCAATACACTTACAGTCAAATGGCTTTAAAGACTGTGGAAAATTGTATATACATCTTTTAACAAAAGAAAAACAGATGTCCTTACAGTCAGTAATATGGGAGTCAGTGTACTCTATCTGTGTCACCCTTAGCTGCAGGTCTTTTGAAAATTGGTCTGAAAGAAAGGACTCTTTTTCGTGACACTATATGTTTCATAAACAAAGAGCACCAGCAAAGTTAAAATGCACTGTGTCTTCACAATCTGAAAATCTCCTGCCTTTAGATGGAGTTCAGACAGATTGGCCTCAGATGCTGGTCAGGCCTATTTGTGAGCCTGCAGCAAGTTAAGTTTTCCTGCTATAGATCATGTGGATGGCACAGAGTAACTGTGTTTTCTGCAGTGAGTAAGGGCAGAATTTTTCATTGAGGGAGAAATGGACACTCATTATTAAAATTTTAAGTGAGCGAGCATCCCTTTCAGTGTGAAATCTCAAGCTTTTCAAAATTAGTGGGAATTTTGCCATCGGCATCACTGGAGCTTGGATCATTCCTGAAGTTCCCAACCCATGTTCATGCCTGCCTAAACCACAGTAAGCAAGGCAGGCTTGCCTTCTTCATATGTCCACTATACGGGCCTTTGAGGAGGTATCTGCTGAATGAGAAGCATTCAGCTCATTTATGAAGGTCAGAATTGCTACATGAATAGTTAGCATTCATCGTAATTGTTGCTTTTCATAAAAGCACATTTTGGGTTTGAAGCATTGTGGACTCAGCACCTAATACTCTTGCCAGCAGGTATTTGCATCTGTCTCATACGTACACGGATTGCTACGAAAACCATCAAGCAACACAGAAAATACCAGTACTCAGAGGGCGCCTGCAATTAAAAGCTGTGTCCACAGCCTGCAGTTTATTAGAAGTTAACTGGCAGGAGAGAGTCCCCGCCCCAGCGATGGTACAGCAGGGCTGGTCTCCAGCTACTTACAGTTCTGCCCTGCCTGGCCATGGGCTCCACTGGGCTGGGCCCACCCACAAGCCCGTGGCTTGGCCCGGCCTTGGCCTGGCCCAAGGGAGGTGCCCAATGCCTGGGCTGGGTCTGCCCTGTTGTCCCCTGGCTGCCCCACTCCTGGCTGGGGCAGTGGGATGGGCCCTAGCCGCCAGGCCCTGCCCGGAGGTACCCCCACGGGAACACCCTGGGCTCAGGGAGCCCTCGGCCCTGTGGCACCTTGATAGTGGCAGCCAGGGTTTCCTGAAGGACTTCCTTCATTTGTCATCAGTTTTGCTGCCTAGGGAGTCTGCAATAAGGTCTCTTTTTGGCATGTACGGGAGAGAAATGAGCAGGAGACTGAAGATGGGAAAGAGGTTGCCCACCATCTCACCTTCAGGATACAAGGAATCCAGAGAGACGGAGACAAACGCAAAACTCTCACAAAGCCCCAAACCAGCCTCTCTTTGCTTCAGTTCTCTTTAAAATGTCACTTTCAGAAGCTCTGACTGGAGTTTGGTGTCCACCTCTTGCTGAAACATCAAAGGGAGAGCTCACGCAGACCTGTGTGACCCTCTCCTGGCAATGAAAATAAGGTTTGTCTGTGCCATCCTTGTCTACCAGCTCATATGATGTACGAAGAATGTTTTATTCTCTGGAGTCAAAGGTGGCTGCCTCCTTTTTCTTCAAACCACAACTGCCTGCTGCATGTCAGTTTCTGAAGTCCCTCCACTGCCTTCATTCATCCTTACCTGACCAGACTCCCACAGAAGTCTTTTTTAGTAAATCCTTTTACCAGATAAGCTGGGATGCTAAAGTAATGACAGCATATATCTAGCTAAAGTGGTATTTACTGTCATTTGATTTCAGTGGGAGTCTGCCTGAGGGAATGCTTTTATTCATACTCTGCAGATAGGGAACTGAGGCATAGATTATAAGCACTGTCCAAAATCATACAGCATGTTTGTGACTGAGCTCGGAAAAAGGGGTTCTGATTAAATTATCAGGCAGAAATAAAAAGAATTTTTAAAAAATAACATTTTTTTTTCACATGACACAATTAAGCAATGGACTTCATTATCACAGGGCATCATAAAGGCCAAAAGTATGAATGGATTCAAAGAGGTATCAGACAGCTTCTTGGGGGAAAAAAAATCTTCAGGTTCTATAAAATCATAGAATCATAGAATAGTTTAGGTTGGAAGGGACCTTAAAAACCATCTACCTCCAACTCCCCTGCCATGGGCAGGGACACCTCACACCTGACCAGGTTGCTCAAAGCCCCTTCCAAATTGGCCTTGAACACTTCCAGGGATGGGGCATCCACAGCTTCCCTGGGAAACCTGTTCCAGTGCCTCACCCCCCTTGTAGTGAAACACTTCTTTCTGATATCTAATCTAAACCTACCCTCATCCAGTCTGAAGCCATTGCCCCTCGAGCTATCACTACATGCTCTTGTAAAACGTCCTTCTCCAGTTATCTTGTTGGCCCTCTTCAGGTACTGGAAGGCCACTATGAGGTCCTCCTCCCCTGAGCCTTCTCTTCTCTGGGCTGAACAATGCCAACTCTCTCAGGTGCTCCAGCTTTCTGATCGCCTTTGTCGCCCTCCTCTGGACGCACTCCAACAGGTCCGTGTCCTTGTTGTGCTGAGGGTTACAAAGTTGGACGTAGTATTTCAGGTGGAGTCTCACCAGAGTGGAGTAGAGGGGTAGAATCACCTCCCTCAACCTACTGGCCATGCTTCTTTTGATGCAGCCCAGGATGTGGTTGGCCTTCCAGGCTGCGAGCACAGATTGTTGGCTCATGTTGAGCTCCTCATCCACCAATACCCCAAAGTCCTCCTCCTCATGACCGTTATCAGTCCATTCTTTGCCCAGTCTGTATTTGTGCATGGAATTGCTGTGACACACGTGTAGGACCTTGCATTTGGCCTGGTTGAACTTCATGAGGTTGGCATAGGACTACCTCTCAAGCCTGTCCAGGTCCCTCTGGATGGCATGCCTTCCCTCCAGTGTGTTAACCATGCCACACATCTTGGTGTCATCAGCAAACTTGCTGAGGATGCACTAAATCCCAGTGTCCATGTCCCCAACAAAGATGGCCCCAGTACTGACTCCTGAGGAACGTCACTCGTCACTGGTTTCCACTTGGACATTGAGCCGTTGACCACAACCATTTGAGTGCAGCCATTCAGACAGTTCCTTATCCGCAGAATGGTCCATCCATCAAATCCACGTATCCCCAGTTTAGAGACCAGGATATATGATAAAAATGTAAAAATGCACGTAGAATCATAGAATCGTAGAATAATTTGGGTTGGAAGGGACCTTTAAAGGTCATCTAGTCCAGCCTGCAATCAGCAGGGACATCTTCAACTCCATAAGGTTGCTCAGAGCCCTGTCTAACCTGACCTTGAACGTTTCAAGGGATGGGGCATCTACCACCTCTCTGGGCAACCTGTTCCGGTGTTTCACCACGCTCATTGTAAAAAATGTCTTCATTATATCTAGTCTAAATCTACCCTCTTTTAGTTTAAAACTATTACCCCTTGTTCTGTTGCAACAGGTCCTGCTAAAAAATTTGTCCCATACCAATTTGATCACATACGACCTCCAATTTAGTAACTTCCTAAACAGCAGGAAGCTGGGAGCTGGGTTTTGGCAGGGAAATGACTACTCTGCTGTTCCCCTGTTCTCATCTTCTAGTGGCTATTTTCAGATCTATGTATGCATATGAATATATATATACACTTGTAGATACACATACTTTATAGATATAGATATATATGTATATTCTTTCTCTATCTCTGTCTTTTATACAGTGTCCTTATATGATGTCTGATGATACCTTGCCCAAAGTTAATAAATTCTTACCGGTGAGTCACATGTTTGATGCAGAGTCCGATATATTCAACAAGAGGATCCACACAAGGAGTGAAACAATGAGAAAGTACCTCCCCATATAATAGGTCATCTTTGGGTTGTATTTGCTAGAATAAGAGATAAGCATGGCTCTGGGTGCTCAGTCCAGCACTGCAGTCTTGGATAGGGCTGGATGGCCTTGAACCAGCCTGCAGTGCAGGTGAAAATCACAAGAACTGGTCCACAGTATCACTGGTGAGACAAACCTCACACCACAAGGCAGCAGTGCTGGATGCAGCTATGGTACTGATGTGTTGAAAGTCTCTATTTGAAGGCCTCACAGTAAATATCTGTGGAGCTCGGTAGAGTCATCTTGGCTTGAGATGCAAGATCTGCAATTTTGGCTCATCATACTGTTGACACACAATACATTCTGGTAGCCCCAGTGCCAGGACTTCTGTCCTTCCCAGCTTCCATGATTACTAGTATTGTTGTTTGTAACACAAGCACTCAGCTTGCAGTTGCCTCCCACTTGGGAACGCTAGGAAGAAAACTGTTCACACTGAGCACCCTAAAGCCCGTGGATGTCTATTATGCAGCTATAATTTGGCCCAGAAGATTTATAAATGAGGCAGTGTCCTTTCTGCTCCTGGCACCGGAAAGGTAATTTTAAATCAAAGCTATGGCACAGGCTGCAAATGGAGGGTGCTTATGAAGTTAATTGAATTTAAAGCAGCAGATATTCATCTAGATATAATTCTTTTTGCCTACGTGCCATGCTCCAGTTTAGAGAGGCATCCAGGTTTGCCCAGTCCCTCCTGATGCTGTGTTCTTTCCACTGTGCTCCAGTGGCTATGTCCTCTCAGAGTCATAGCTGCACTGTTGCTGCCTTCAGGATCACAAGTCTTCACTCAATGGGAAACTGCAATCCTCGCCACGTATTTGTTGGAGAGTACTCTATAAAATGCAATGTTAATGGAGCACAACCCTCTCTATGAACAGAGCCTAAAGAATTCTCTGAACAAACACAGCTTATTTTAAACTGTTTTTCTACAGTTGTCAAAACTCTCTGTCATGTTTTTCTTTTGATTGTAGTTTTTTCAGCTGTCTCTTTTTGCAGCTTGAAACTAATGAATGAGGAAACTTGAGGAAAAAAATAGGCATCCTAGGAGAGGTAGCAGAAAGGAACTCAGGTTTTTTTTCATTTGTTCTGGTTTACCTCAAGCTGCCTTTGGGGTGTGATATTTGGCTGGTTACTCTTGCTTACTGCCTCCCTTTTCCCTACAACATCTTTTTGATGTGCATGGCATGTCCTAGGACATAAAAAGAGGTGGCAGACAGGACAAATAGGAGAAGGATGCCGTGAGCTTGATCTGCCAGAGTTTTCATTGTACTGCAGTTTCAAAGGAAAGGGAAATCTCTTCCCAATTTAAAGCTTCAGGAAAAACTTAACATGGTATGAAAGCAACAGAAATCATTCTTCTCCCCTCCCAAATACAATGAAAATTGATGTTAGAAAAGGGAAGGGAAGGGAAGGGAAGGGAAGGGAAG
>VFFE01007585.1:587225-611231 GCA_008921705.1 Burhinus oedicnemus | reverse complement strand
CAGTAAAGCAAGTCAAAGGTAAATTAGGTTCTAAGTAGTTGGCTCATTTGAATAATTTAAAATATTTTTGTTATTTTGTGGAGGAAATGTATTTTTCACACTGTTTATAGAGCTAGATGAAGTTATAACCAGAGATATCCCTTCAAATGGCTGCAAAATGTAAGACTGGATTTCACAACTACAAAACATCTATCCATTCTTGCTGACTTCACTGGAATTACTAAAACCCAGTGCCTCTGAAAATCAGGCTAAGTATCTAATTGCTCTTGGTCATCGTGGGGCACATTACCTTTGTACTTGAGGAGTAAAAGCTGATGGCTGAGATATGAAAATTTAAGTCAGCGTATGGCCACTATTACCGGAATTTGGAATAGGTCCATTTTCTCATTCTTTTTTTTGTCTAAATGAGCAGGTTCTCATTCTTAAAGGATTTATTATTAAAGGTCATCTGGCTCATGAAAACATACTGCATTTGGAAAGATTTCTGTTAGTAAAGATGGTATAGGCTTTACAAAAATAAGTGATTTCAGGATATTTCCTCTAACCTGGCCAAAATCTTTTTGTATAGCTAGATGTGATTTGGTATTTCCAAAAGCAAAGGTGAACCCTTTTCTTCATGAACTTTTCATGTAACTAACCTTTCCACTCCATGTAACTTGTCTCTTCTCTATCTGAGTATGTTTCATCTTTGATATTACAGGCAGAATTAGCATGTGTACCTTTTCAAACTTCAAATTTTTCATAGTATACCCCTGATCTACCATGATTTGACAAACTGGTTAATGAATTAAATCACAGTTGCTCACCTTTAAAAAAAAAAGGCCTATATCAAATCTGAGTGAAATTCTTTGTGTGATCAGACTGACTTTGAATGTTTAAGGACCATGCTGATAGGCTGTCATGCCCATAAAAGTGTGCTACAGTGCCATCAGAACCCCATAAAAAGTTTAAACTTCATTTGCTTTTGTGCTTTCATTTTTCATTCTTTGCAAAGGTGAATGAAGTTTTCCTCTCAGAGTCCTTTCTGGTGTTACACTGCCTATACCAACCATACAGAGTTCAGTAACAACGGAATCTTTGGTTGCAAAATTTTTTTAATCAAGGATAGTATCACTCAGAAATAGGTTTGCTTTTACTTTAAGAAACTATTTTCCTTTCCAGCATTCATGGATAATATGATCTAATTTGGATAAACAATTGGTTTAACCACACCTCTGAGCACTGGGATCTCAGTGTGGACATGGCTCAAGCAATTCCTGTGAGGCACTGCTGTTGCTGGAGCTGGGACCCAGAGGTGATGAGCAAGCAGTGGTAGCTTAGGGCAGGAGGAATAAAGGTAGCAGTGGACTACCAGCCTAGGAGCAAAAGACAATGAAGTTTGACTAAAATAGGATGGTAATAGCTGTTTCTTGAGGGAAATTACTTCCCTTCTGACAGCTTTCTGACCAGAAGTTCACAATTAATCACATCTGATGTCATGTAAAAGGAGTGAATACAGCATGCACAATATTACTGCACATTCATGCCTTTGCCTTCCTGTGTCTTGGCTACTGAAGATGGAGTTTCATGTCAAAAGGGATTAAAATTGTAAGATTGGATGTTGGCAGACAATACTCTTCTATGTGGTGATTCAGGGAGTCTGGTGGAGACTCTGAGTAGAACAAGTAGGAAATATTAACTGATAGGTTATTTAATTGGGCTATAGATAGGCATTTTTATTACATGTTTGTGTATTTTTTTAAACAAGCTTGTATATAAGTATGTGCAAGGATCATTTGAGTCAGAGAATCTGATTCTGAAAGCTAAAAGGAGACCACTGAAAGAAAGTGATCACTCAATCAGCGAACTTATCCTAGCTGAGCTATGGGCTGAGCTGTGACACCCTGCAGGTATCCATTGTGGGCAGGAACAAGGTGTTAGGTACACACCAAAATCAGAAACTGAGACACCTAAGTAGGAGCAGTGAGAGATAAGCTGCACATCCCGAGTCCTCCAGAGGTCAAGAACTGTGAGCATGCTCAGCTTTAGTCACTAGATGCACTGTCTTCCTTGCCAAACCCATGGTTGATGCTTGTGAACTGTTTTTAGCAGGAGCAGATACGAGAAACAGCTCTCATCTGGTATTTCTTAGTTTGTCACATTACACTTGATTAAAATCTGAACTTGGCAAATCCTTGAAGATCTTATTCTTGAAGGAATGCTTCATGCAGTGCAAAGCAGTTGCTGGATTATTTTTTTAACATGGCAAAGGGTCTATAAAGCTTACTTTGGGTTCACAAAGGAAACTTGGATGGTCAGTGGACTGCAAACAAGGATCATGTGTGTGGTCTCTACTGCCAGTCACGAAAAAAGAGTATGCCAAATACATATGGTTCCCCCATTCTCTCTCAGTGTTTTGGAAAGCTAAGGCTTTTCCAGGTTATAACAGCTCATAATGGTGTTGTGTAGTTTCCTATCACAGAAAACCTCAGAAAGGAGGCAGGTCCTTCTGAGATGGGTGCCCACAGGACAGTTTGGAACAGTTGTTTTTTAGCCTAGGGGAGTTTCACATTCAGGCAGCCACACACATTGAATTGCCTAACTGTCTTGAATTTTCAGTAGCAACTCAGTGGAAATTTCCTATCTCTTGATTGTGTCTGTAAGCACTTTAAGTTTTATTCACACTGAGGGTCTTACTCATCTAGAAGACAGCCTGAGTTTCAGGATAGCATGCCTGTGCCCCTCTTCTATGGTTAATAGTTGTTTTCTGCAGGCAAGCTTGCAGCTTTTGAGAGATTTTATCTCTTGCTGTTAGAAACAAAGAAAACACATTAGAAAACAAGTTGCTGTTACTCCAGTGTTCACCTAAAGGTGACAAGGGCAGGAAACTTCCTATAACCTCAGGCTCTTCTTGTGCTATGGTTACTCCATTAGGCAACAGAAACAAAGAGTGACAGAGTGCATTGGTGGCTAAAGACCCTACCTGGAGACAAGGGCATATTTCATACAGTTATTGAAGGAATTCAGTACAGTATGAGGATATGCTGCAGCTTATACGTGAAAATTAAGTATTGCTTGCAAATAAGAGAGAAGGGATCTGGATCACCTCCTGTGGGCAGAGTGGGTGGCTTCCCTTCTGCAATGCTGTGACTAGAGCATTGATTTGTGTCTCCATGTGAATTCCCAAACCAAATTGTTTTGGAGATTTTAAATAATCACTTCCAAAATGTTTTCCTTTTTTTTTTTTTCTCTTTTTTCTTTTCCTTTTTTTTTCTTTTTCTGAAGGATCAAAGTCATTCAGCATAAACTGGTCTGCTGCAGAATGAGTAGGAAGTTGCTCTTTTTCAGATAACCATGCGTTTTCTTCTTGGCTTCCAGATCTGTTAGGTGCCGTATACTTTAAGCCCCTGGAGTCTGAAAGGGCTCCAGGAGCAGCTCCTGAATGGAGTCTCTACAAATATACTCGGGGACAGAAGTCCACTATATAGCATAATTTCCTGGGAACTGTGATTTACCGTCCAGCTTGATGTCTTCCTGAGACTAATGCTGAATCCTCAAACTCTAACACAGTGAAAATAGACCCTTTCCAAAATCACATCTCTTATTTTACATACTGTTTGACCCTTGAGAGACACTTCACGAGAGAAAGTAGACTTGGACACACACAAATACATATGTGCATACACACAGGGCAATTCTGAAAACCCTACTTTTCACAGGATTAAATATATGCAGATGCGTCTATATGCAGTATAAACTCCCTCTGCCTTTCCCTTTTCAGCTCCCTTGCTGCTCTAAAACAGTGTTTGTCATGAGGTCAAACTGCAGTCCTCAGTGCAGCTCATGCCATGCGCTCTGAACCATAATTTGTCTTGTCCAGCTTGCTTTGCTGTTTCCACTGCAAAGTCATTTCCTGAGCCTATCCATTCCTTTTTTCTTGCTGGAAACATCTTGTATGACTGCGTGAGACTGTCTGGCTTTAGCTTAGCTTGTGCTTCACGATTTTCCTTTTGCAAAATCCTTCTTCTGTACAGGAAGAAGGGTGATTGTTTCTCTTGTTCTCCTTAGCATGTCTTTCTGTTAGTCCAGTGGATATCTGCTGTATTAGTTCTGGGAGAGATGTAATATATACTGCAAGCTCCTTGATAGACATATTAAAATAGACAGCAAGACTGTAACTCTACTAAAATCAACGGCAATTGAAAAAGTATACATGTGCAAATCCCACAAATCATCACACAGACTAAGTCATGAATGGTTGCCATGCTCCCAAACTGCATTTTCAACAAATAAATGATTTTTCTAACTCAGCTGTACATATGTCAGGCTTATGTTCTTTAATTATATGCAACTGGCTATGTTATACTACTGCTGTATGTAATATATCACCTCGTATAGCTTTAATAAGTAAAATATTCTATGATGTACTTACAGACATGTAGACTATATGTATATCATATGTAAAGCACATTAGATTATTAGTATAAATTTAAGCATAAACCCCCCATATATATCTGTATTTATAAAAACTTTGGCATGTGACTGAAAGACAGGGAGCTGAAGTAACTCTCTTGGTTCCCTCAAGCTGCACGTGCATGCAAAGTAATACATCCCATGTGTCCTCTTACATGTCATAGCCACACTGTCTTCACTGCTCCCATTCACCTGGGGAACCTAGAAGTGGGAAGGGAGCACTTTTCCTTGTAATTCACTGAGTGGGGCCTTTTGGGAGACCAGGACTCCAAAATGTGTCACTGAACACACCTGTCTTCCCTCTTTCTTTTAAAGAAGGATAGGTTGTAGACAAATCTGCATGCCCTTTAGAGGAAGACACGCCTGTGAATGTAATATTGAGAGCTGTAAAGGAAGACAAATGAGATAAACAGGGTGCTCCTCATGAGCCAGGCTGCTGTTTGATCAGTGTTTCTCCCTTTCTATTCTGAGTCACTCCCTGTCTCCTTCTTTAGCTTCCTTCTTTCTGTCTTCCTCTCCCTCTCACTTTCTCAGGTGGAAAATAGGATGTGGCTCCCTCAGTGTGTCTGTCAAACATTTTGGCTCTTCAGCTAATCTTTGACCGGACCCGACTGTGTTCCTTTCAGTGAAGCAGATGATTGGTTTCCAGTTAAACCTTTGGGATCCTAGGGCTCCGGAAGAATAACTCCAACCACTGCATTTGGGAAAGCTTTATTAACAAGTTGAAAGTGAAAGAAAGGTAATAATTGCATTTAAACAATCAACCAAAGCAAAGCTCACCTCTGGGTTTATAAATTTGTAGGGATGCCATAATTACAAGGGGCCTGTGTTGCTACGTTGCATTTGCTTTGAAAACCAGACCGCCGTGCCGCTCCCACTGGATGCATAATTGGGTCTTCATAGGCCTCTTGAATCAAAGTAGTGTTGCAGTAAAAGTTTATTTATCCAGTGCTCATTAAAAGAGAAGCTGAATGGAAAACTCCCACTTTGGGGATGGGATTAGATAGCCCTAGAGTATTCCTCCTCCCATACCCTTTCAAGGTTTTTTGTTTCTAAATCTGCTCAGCAAGAAAAAGTAAATTGCCAGAAGTGAGATTAGTGAAGAATATTGTCCCAAGGACAATAAGGCTTTATTGCAATGCTGGTATGAGATCCCTGCTTCAAAAAAACTACAAGACCCGGAGGTGTGTGAGCTCTTAATTGCCTACCTCTGATAAACTGGCAGTGAAAAAAAAAAAAAGAAAAATCGCATTCAGCCATGAATTAGCCTGGATCAAGTCCACTTGCTAATCAGAGTTTAATGAGGATGCTGCTGGCCTTAACATATTCAAAATGTTCAACACTTCCCTGGCTTCATGTTTGTGCAGTTAGTATTTCCTCTCTGCTGTCACTTCTGCACACAGGCCTTCATGAATCTTTAGAGAAGATAATTATGTCTGGGACAGGCATGGTAGGGAGAGTGGGAGAGTATGTACCTCAGAAGGACTGACAACGTAAGGCTGAGAGTTACTTAGCTAATTCATTCCCATATCATCCAAATTGTCTACGCCTCAGCTGCTGGAATAAATACCCCAATTTGCTCATTGTTATTCAGACCCATAGAGCTTGGATATATAGCAGGATTTCTAATACTGTATCACAGTCAGCCTTTATCTGCCCTTCCTCTCAGGGGAATCCACGGGGTAGCTGTGTGTGCTGGCCCCAGGGTTCAAGAATCACAGGTCACAGCACTGGCAACCATGACTGCCGTTTGCTGTTTATACAACATGATAAAGACCAGGAACCATGCAAATATAGCTGCTATCTGAGAGAGCTCAATGTGTAAAATCAGGAGATGGTTTAACTTCTGCTGGCTATACTGCAGTTAGCCCACTGCGGTAGCTACATGGCTGAAAGCAGAGGCCTTTGTGCACCCAGTAGGCTCCAGGACACTGGCTGAAGCAAGTGGGCACTGGCTGGTACCATTTGATCCTTATTCCTCATTCCCATCCTACTGCTCTGAACTAGATGCATCAAATTAAAAAAAAATCTGAACAAAGAACAAGAACTCAAGATTTTGATACCTTATAATTATGGGCTTGATTTGGGATGTGGGACTGACCACATGAGGCTATAAAAGCTTTTACACAAACCTTTTTTGGCTATCCAGAGCAGTATGTGACACTCATACTCTGAGAAAAAAGTATCACATCTTCTGTTGGCCAACACAATTAGGGCTGTATGGTTCAGTCGGAGACTGCTGATCAGCAAAGATGCTACTGAGTGCAGTTACATTGGGTCAAGTACATGCTGTCTTATGCTCAAAACTTAGTTTGTCCACAGCCCACTCCTCAAAGTCTAATAAATCTTAAAAACCGGTTATAAGGCTGTGAACTCTGTATACTGCAAAGCATGGGTTACCCACAGCCTGATTCACCTTGACCTGATTTTATACAGTTGTTGAGTTCCGTGGAGCAGCTCTTGATTTGCAGCAATGTGAATGAGAGGAAAAACAATTGTGGAAGACCAGCAGTGGCTTTCTAACACTCAGATTTTGAGTATCGTGTAAAAATTGCATTAACCAAACTTCCTGTCTGTCTTTGTAGAACAGCTCTTCAAGATGGCAGGGAAAGTACAAATTTACTGTCATCTGCCATGAAAAATTCTTGTTGAGTTTTTGTTTAGACAGAATATTTTCATTATTTTTGCTGATATGTGGCCTCACAAAATCCAACACTGCTATTGGTTTTAGTAGAATTAATATGTTGAGGCAGGATATTATTAATTTAAGGTTGAAACTATGTGTAAAACACAAGCTAAGTGCAACTGATCTGAGGCTTTCTTGCCCTTAACATTCATGTCATCCATTATGCAGCTAGAAGACTTCAAGTATGTTTTTTGCAATGGTCTCACATAGATCAATCAACCAATCAAATCTCTATATTTTTTTTTCTTTCTAAAAACTACAGGAATAATATCAATCTGGCAGCAAGTTAGGAGTTTATTACTTAAAGCACTAATATCTGGTGCTAAGGAAGGCAGTGCTCATATTGACTGTACAAGGGATATTTGAAAAACTAAAACTTGCCCAGTAATTAAAAATTGCCTTAAACAATTTTTATAGACTTTAATATTTTTAATGAAAAGGCACTTTTAATCAAAGGACTATTGTCCAAAAAAGATCTTCAAGTCAATATCCTGTTACAGTCTCTGAGAAAAAGGCATTGTCTTCAAAGAATACTTATGCAAGCATGGTCCAATACTACAGAAATATAATACAAATGCAGTTTAATGTAATCTGACCCATCACAAAAAATGTTTTCGAGCAGCAAGGGAACTGAGAAGAGGAAAGGCCAAGGGAGTTTATAATGTATACATATACATCTGCATATATTTTATGCTTTGAAGAATAGTATTTTTAGGAATGCTTTGCAAAACCTTTATAAAACCTGGATGTTCTCTGTAAATCTTCTATTCTTGCTCTAAACTTTCATCAGCTTTAATCACTGACATGCTGGAATCCCAGCACTTCTTAACTAGTACGCATTAGTCAACACAAACTAGCTGCAGCTACATTTTTTGAGTTTTCACCTAGTATATGATTCAGTTTTTCTTCTCTTTTTTAGCAAGAGGTACACCTTATCTGAGAATCTACATAATAGAAACATTTTGTGATTAGATATTGAAAGAAAATATGTTAACATAATCTGAGTATAAACAGGATCTTTTTAAACCAGCACATAGTTCATGCACCGTTTAAAAGCAATAGCTTTCTTTCCAGCAAGTAAAGTGATCATATTTGATAATTCAGCTTTGATACAAAGAGTAAGCCCAGCCAAATAAGAAATATTTGGGTTTGAGAATGCTGAAATGTTCCATCTGGATGGAAAATTCTTAATGAAGCATTTAGACATTTCCAGAACAATTTTTTTGACATTTTCAAAATGAAATGTTTTGATATTTCTGAATCAATCTTTTTTCCGCTTTTTATTCTGTACACTGTTTTGCCATTTTGACATTTTGTTTCAGTTCAGGACAAAACCAAATATTGAAATATCTCTGCAGTAAGAAATTCCAGTTTTGGACCAGGTCTGCTTCTGATAATGAACCACATGTAAAGTTGTTCAAGATGTTATGAATCTCAAAGAAACTTCGGTTCAGGTTTGAACTGCAGCTGAAGGTTCAAAACTGTTCTTATTTTATCCAAATTACAAAGGAAAACTTGCCAATGACTTAAAAAGTCATTTGCAAGATATAGAATCCTTTTGCTCCAGAGTAATCTGCCAGAATGGAAAATATATAATACATTTCTAGAAGCTTTAAGGAACAGCCATAAAATAAGATTTATAAGACAAACTGTTCAGGCAGTGCAAGGTCATAATGAAACCCAGTGCTTGCATTATAGCTAAAAAAAGGTTAATAATATTTGTAGAAGGTCAGCATATAGTTCAAGATCTAAAGAACTCTCACATAAATCCAGTTATAGAAGGCTCAAACTTTTCTTTGAGTCCTGAAAAGACCATGTGTAGCCCGGTTCAGGTTTGATTCTTCTCTCTCTCTGCAGATGCCCTGTTTACTTGGAGACAGACACATGAGAAAGATGGATGCAGATGATGCAAAGCCATCACTAGAAGCACAGGACGCTACTGCTTTTTTATTTGCCCCAGGATCCAGGATTAACTTCCACTGGAGCCAGTGAACCAGAATTTAACCTGGAATGCCTTCTTGCATCTGTCCCATGCATGAAGGCTGCAGTAGCCACCATAGCTGAGAACTGGCAATGTACCGGTGCATGTCCTATCATGAAAGAAAGAGGAATGGCTGGGCCATTTTCTGCTTTAACTGTTTTGATCTACAGACTGGAACACACTGAGCTTTATGAAAAAAGCGTATATCAAAGCAGCTACTGAGCTGCTGTAGCTACCCGTGAGAGACTGGGGCAGCCTGGAGTCTGTCACATGAAAAAGGTAATGTAAAGAAAGCTTGGACTCCTGGGAGGTGCAGGAGGTAATTTAATATCATCCCATTGGCATAGAATAAATGCGAATGAGGGAGAAAAGAGACCCACAGTTTACAAAAGGCTCAGTAATACTGCATGCATTTCGAGCAGGCGCAAAAGAACAGCACAGCGAATGCTTCTAGAAGTTTCCTAAAAAGCAGCCTTTCTGCTTAGATAATTTTTCAAGGGCTTAGTATGCAGGAATGAAACAACATTTTAAAAAGAAAATTTCCAAGTCACGAACTTCTTCTTTGAAGGTGTTCCCAGCTCCTTCAAAACTCAGAAAGGGTTTGTGTTCATTTCAAGTTTTGGGTGAAAATTTGGGTCAAGTTTCAAGATGGTTTCTCGACCTCTAATTACTATTATTAGCACTCCTAAATGGACTCTTTAGAAAATCCCTTGACTAAGGAGGGCTGGAGTGAGCTAATGAGTATGAGAGGGAGAAGAAGGTCCTTGTCTGAATTTTAAATACTCCAGCTCATTAATTGGGGGCCAACGGAGAATGCTTCTTTTGGAGTGGAGAGAGTTCAGGGGCAGGTGGGAGAAAGAACAATATTTTTTAGACCTGTCACTTTAAAATATACCTACTGCTGCTTTGACGTGGCACCAAATGAATTTTAAGCAACAATAAGTAACCTTATCCTCCCTTTAGGCACTTGCAGGGGTTATTTGTTTTTGTTTTTAAAAAATGAGCTGGGCAGGTTTTTCCAAGGTCTTATGGCTTTAATGAAGAATAACAATCTCTGACAATCCTGGCAACAGGCATCTTTTCTTTTCCAAATAAAAATGAAGAGACAGAGAGCCTTGTGCCTACAGTTCTGTTGCATGTTAGACCAGCAGAGTCCCCACTGACAATGCTGTTCCAGTTGAACACCCTTCCTGTCTTCCTAGATTTCTGTTTTCCCCTTTTCTGGTAAATATATTTTTGGACGCTGTTCCCACTACCGCCTGCATCATTCCAACCCTCAGGACCCACCCTGAATTTTTTCCTCACAGGACCTACAGCTGCAGTAGCCTTATCCAGCATGGAGAAGATGTACAGAACTTTTTTGTGACAGAAATCTATTTTAGTGATCACCACCTGAACACAGCTGACACAAACTCCATATTTTTTCTTCCAAAAAAAAAAAAAAGGATGAGGAATGCATTTACAAAAACATGTATTTCTTCTTTTTGTCTATAGGACTTGTGAAAGCTGTTGTACATGCTAATGTACAACATTATGAGTCCCTCATGAACTGAGAAAAAGCGTGGACTCATACATTAGACACATGAAAGCTCTGCAGATCGGGCTGTACCTAGTATTTCAGAAGGCACTTCCAAGTCATGAACAACAGAGATTCAAAGTGACTCCCTGTTTCCAAGAACATGTCCTTTTTTCTATAAGCCAAGGAATCCAATGAACTGAAATATTTCATTTTGACTGATTTTATTGCCTATTATCTTTTCTTTTGCAACTACACATATGTAGGCAATTCCATCCATGTAAAGCCATACAAAGTTTAAGGATTACTTAGGGTCAACCCAAACTTTCCTTGGTGTATGATGTTCGTGCTCTCCGGCTGTACAGAGAACTGAATCCCACAGTTCCGTGGTGACAAACTAGCTGGGGGTCAATGTCTGGCACACTCGTTTCCCGTCTTACGTGTATGCCTTTATAGCCCTGATTGTTCTTCTACTGATAAAATAACGATAGCCTCATTTATATTCAAAAAAATTCCTTCTGTCTATGAAATGCTTAAACACCAATGAAAGGCAACCTTGCTCATCCTTTTGTGTTTATAGAGAGAGCTGATGAAAATCTGTCAAAAGTATGGCGGCCTGATTTTACAAAATAGTACCAATGAGAATGGGAGCTTAGTTAATCTGAAGTGTGTCAGAAAGAGTCAAAAAGTGCTTATACAGCTACAGTTACACAGCATGTTTTAGCCCAGTCCTGCAACGTGCTGAAATCTATTTGGTTTTTTGGGCTTTTCCAAAGCACGTTGGCACAGGCTTGCAGACTGCATAAAATTGAAGAAGTGACATATTGCTTTCCTCCCCTTGCTGCATAACTGTATCACTCAGTTACACAGTTTTCCTGACATTGTGCTTTTGACTCCCATGAGGAAAGATAGGGAAATAGGTGCTAGGACTAAGAGAAGACACTGATTCTCTTATTTACTTTAACCAAATGTTTTAAAATGCACTGCACAGAGTACCTCTTAATTTTTATTGTGTGCCTTTACATCGCGATGGAAGAAGCATCTGATTGGAGAAAAAATGGGACCTAACGTGAGCTTGTTACTGCACTATAAACATACACTGTCAGTCCAGCTATCAGGTCCATAGAGATTTTGTTACTTGCTTTTCCCATTTGCTGGTCAGGCTTTGGTCTGCTTCGTAGGCAGAGGCAGGCATCTGTTTTCAGTATCCAGAGGACAAACCTTGAAAAAAGTGCAAGGTGCCATCCTTGCACTCTGGATATGGATTATGAAAAGATTTGATCAGGGAGAAAAAAAAAGAAAAAAAAAGTAAGAAAAGTTGGCAGCTGCTTTCTACATGAGCTGTGCAGTCAATCTCCTGGAATGAACTTAAACAGCTTCAGAATAGGTCACCTAAATGTGTTCTCTCTTTTAAATAGGTTTAAATAAAAGCAGATTTCTGTTTCTCTTTCTCTGTTCCCTTGACATCCCAAGATAGTCCTGCCTGTGGGATGCCAGGCACATAATGAAAGGGATGTGTAGGGCATATGGAACTGATTTTCCTCGGTGATAGACACATGGCTCTTCTCCTTAGGCCTGCCATGACTTCAGTAGATCAAAAATAAGTTGGGCACCAGAAATGGACTGTGAGATAGTCGAAGGCTTCTTACCATAATACATTCAGGTTCCTACAAAGCCCATACGCATACAACATGTCTTTATCTTTGTGGCACTGTGCAGATGCTCACAAGCCTACAAGGAGAGAGTTTAAGTATCTAGCCAAAACTGACCAATCTGAGGTTTGCCAATGGCACCTATAGGTTAGAAGGAAGGATGTGGATGGCTTTTTGTAAATGTTTACCCAGGTTACAATCTTTGATGTGGACATGAGTTCTCCTTGCCATGCCTGGTGCAGAGGTCCCAGCCAAGGATCACTGCTCAGGCCCTTGCCATCCTGGCCAGGCTCAGAGGCTCTGGAGAGCCTAGGAGCATTCAAAGATACTGTTGCCTTCATTTGTTAATAAGTTCAGTGCCAAGCATGTGTTTGTGCAACTTCCTTAGTCTCGGGGAGGCCAGACTAGAAGTGCCTCTGCTAGCTGTGCTCCTGCATAGGAGTCCAGGCCTCAGATCTCCTGGGGCATATGCAAAATGTGAGCATAACCAAGCACATGCTAACTGTCTATGCAAGATCCTTAGTGTTACTTAGGCACCTAGCGCAGCTCAAGAAACCCAAGACCCATTAACATCAAGGACAGGAATTGAAGAGGAGATCAATACTCAAAGTTCAGCTTTGAAAATCTGACCTGGAATTGTTCTAACTAAAAAAACAGTCAAGTATCTCAAAATATGGACATTTACATCCCTGGCTGTGTGTCACAGGGAGTCATTCTTTTGGGCACAGCTGCTAAGTGGTTTGGGGGCCTGCTAAGTACTTTGTGTGTGGACTGTCAGCAACCATATACCTGCACATCCTACGACAAAAATTTAATTCTTTCTGCCTGGCCAGTTTAGCCCATCACATGCATACGTAGGGCAGCTCAAAGGCTAGACTGTACCAGAGGCTGAAGCAGTGTTCCTCCCAAGTATGGCTCTTCAGCTTGTGCCATCTGCTTCTCAGGCAGCAGCAGGGCCCTGTAGCTTGCCAGCCTCTCACTGGAATTATCCAAAGTCTCAGGCTCTGGATGTAAGGAATATGCCTATACATCTGTTGCTGGGCATCTGTATGCATACATGCCCTAATTACCTATGCAGATGATTATGTAGAAGATCTGTTATTACCATTTTACATGCAAATCCAGTCTTAAGGGGCTCTGATGTGCATGTTTGCAGGCATGGAGTGGTAGAAAAGTCATTATAAACCATAATTTACAAAGGAGTTTTTCAGAACAGAGCTGGGAAACTTTCACAGAGACTTGGATTAGAAAAAGAAAGAAAAAAAAAGAGAGAAAAAGAGTGAAAAACAGAGAAATAGAAAGAAATCTTGAGTATGTGGTTGTTGTTTTCAGAAATGAGAGACATCTGTTTGGGAAATGAAATCTGTCCAAAAAAATAAGGAGGGGGCAGGGAAAAAGGTGAAACACTGCCAGTGAAATAAAAGAAAATCTCAAACTTTCCCACAGAAATCTTAGTCAAACCAACACAGAAACAGAGGAGTTAAGAACAAAGGATTTATTTCCAAAAAGGAGCCAAGGCAAAGATTGCCAGACAGAAAAAAAATGTCCATGGAATCATTAACACTGCAGGAGTCAGGAATGATGGTAACCAATATCATCCAGCAGGCCTGGATACATTTCTGTTTGCTTTTCACTTTTTGTGTGGAAAGCTTTGGCAGACCCCAAGTGTAGAAGTCATCTTTTCCCCAGACCATCTTCGGTGGTCGCTCCTCCCGTGAGGCAGGTCCTACTTCCCCTTTGGCTGATTTATGCAGCTCCCAAGGCACAAAAAGCAGTAGAAAACCACTAGCTCTGACCCCAGAATTTAATCTGTCTATGGTACTGTCAACATACCAGCCCCTACCCAGTCACCCACAGTAGGAACTTGTCTGAGAGAGGTGGGCATTTGCAGGCTCTATTTTTCCTTAGCTAGCCCAGGCTGTTAAAGCAATCCCTTGGAAAGCTGTCAGCCAGCATAAAATCAATCATCCTCCAGTTAATCTATGTGGCATGAGCCAGCCTGGTTGCTCTACTTGTGTGGGAGCAATATGTTGTAATGGCAGCCTTGTCCCCAGTCCCCCAGATTGTGCCAGATGCAATTCAGTTTCAGAGTCAGAACCCACAGGTACTACCATGGTAGAAACAGTAGATTGGAAGTTTGGTGCCTAGCAGATATGCTCTGGATTTTTGTTTCTGTTATGTAGCCGATTCCCTGTTGTATTGACAGAAAGCTGACTGCCATAACAAATCTCCAGCACTGGGCAATTTGGGTATCCTGTTGTTGCTTTCAGTAGTGAGGACTTTATAGGCATTCCTGTGAAAACCCCACCTGCTGTGGCGTTGCTTTCTTCTTCATAGACCCACAATCTGGCTCCTTTTTTTTGATTGAATTACCAGGCTTCAAAGAGGAAATGCGCAGTAGACTATAGAGAGCCAGGAATCTTAGTGACAAAGAAAACAATTGGTATTACAGATGCATTGTAATACCTTTCTTTATTAGTAGTAATGCTTGGGAGAACATAATTGTTTTTAGGAACAGGCTGTTTTTTAATATCCTTGCTAAAATGACCTAAGAAGTATGCAAAGGCTCCATAACCTTAACCTTATATTCTGTATAATTTGAGGTGCCTAACAATTCAAAATAGACATTGTCATCATAACAAAGCATATAAAATGTGGGTGGTGAAGACTGCAGAGAATCTTCAATCCTGATCCAGACTTCGTTGTTGACCAGAACAGAATCTGGCAGGAATAAAAACTTTCAGAACTTCTTGGAAAATGAAAGTTTAAGTCATAAGTAACACAGGAAAAAACAAACAAAAAACAATGGCAAATGAGAAAAATATGGGAAAAATTCCAGTGTCTGTCCCTGCTCATGGCATTCCCACTTGCAAAACCGTTTTTCATTCCTTTCAGCAGGGAAGCATTTATAGTTTACAAAGATGACATTAGTAATGAAAACCACCTTAAGGCAAAAAAGAAAAAAAGAGGGGAAAAAAAAGTGAAAATAACTAAGGTACAGAAAACATGAATGGAGATCTTTCCACAAAGAGACCTGAGCAAAAATCAAGCCAGAATTTCAGAATTTGTCCCTAAAAACATAAACTTTTATTATTATTGCTTTATTAACATTAGTCTAAACAAGTTGCACAAACCAGTGTTCTGGTTTAACTCACATCAAGGCAGTACTAGGCTGACCTTCAGGATCAAGGACCCAAAACTCATTCCTGACATTTTCCAACCCTTTTCAAGCACAGCCTGGCTGCCGTTGGGAACCTGATCTGGCATCTACTTTTAACATGAGTCATATTGGGACTATCTCTGCTCTAGAGTGCTGGTAATCATAACACTACCTAGATCCAATGTAGCACTTTTCTTCCTTGGCAGACCTTTGGAAGGGACCACACATATTCGGTGCTTTTTCTTCAATTGTTATATGTTTGAAACTGTAAAGCAACTGTGCATTGAATTACTGATGGGAACATCATATATTTTTAGTTCTGCAGAAATAGTAGCCAAACTGCAGTGTCTTTCTCACTCTGCAGTGTTTATCCTGTGCTTTCTCTTTTTTTTTTTGATTTGAGATATAGGGTGATTATGGCTCACTTAGGTTGTGGTGTTCAAAGCAACCTCAGCTATATTTAGTGTTTTCATTAGTGAAGGATACATTGAAGTTTTCACTTATCCTGGCCTTGTTCTACTATGTTGTTGACATCATCAACTGTAAACTGCTGAAAAGTCACTTGGTAACAGATGTCTAAGACCATAGGGCAGTGAATATGGACAAGGAACTCTCATTTCAAACACTGTTTGGAGAAAGAGGATGACTACTGATCAATAATTATAGCTGAATTCCTTCATAATAAAGATCTTGAGACCCAAGCCATAGGGTGGTTCAAAAACAGACCCTTGAGGCAGCTGTAGGTCCACTTTGAGAGCAATAGGAAGAACTTTTAACTACACAAACCAGATGAAAACTGCAAAAAGAAGACTGAAATAGATCTTGTGTTGTTGTAATGGTCAAACAGTGAAAACAAAATGTGTTTCTAGTGTACATATAGAGAGTAACCATGCCTTGCTCCACTAGCTGTCTGGGATTCACGACAAACCAAAGACTTAAGAGCTTCAGGCAGGGAGCACAAAGTGGCAAGGAGCTCTGTGGAAAGGGAACTGGACAGTGACTGACTTTGTTGTGTTACCTAAAGGAGAGAGGAACATCTCAAAATCTGTTGGGTGAATTTAGAAGTCAGACACTAGGGGAAAAGTGGACCCTTCACTTTTCTGATTTTCTGTTCAAATGAACCAATTATTTTGCTGACCTCAGGGTCTGAATTTCAAAGGGGGCTGAAGACAGGCTTAGGCCTGCTGCTATGGCAAATTCCAAAATACCCAATTACTGACCTCAGGAGGAGTCAGCATTCCTGAGATTAGAGTCACTGGGAGTTTACTTCACAAACTCACTTCTAATAATATACTATAGTGCAGACACCATTAACCTGCCTTTTTCAGTTAGCAAATAAGGTATGTCTTAAGGCAAAATAGTTATTAACAGCCAGTGGTAGGAGTTACATCTCTAATTGGAAACAGCAACATCTGCAGGGGAGTATAATAAAAACATATAATAAGTAAATGTGTTAGTGGATTATGGGGACTCTAGGTAATCATTCCATAAGAGAGCTTTAGCAGGAACAATGAGCATTTCAGTGCTTCATAGGTCCAAACTAATTTTGGGTACTGAAGAGTGTCCCAACGATTAACTCTGTTCTTACTAGCCAATTCGACTAGCATTATATTGGCAAGCTTCCCAGATTTCCTTATTATTTGCACTGCGTTTATTTCGTTGTTTACACCATTTTGTGTCAAGCTAATTCTCTTCTTTTCCCCCACCTGGTGTCAGGATGCTGTTCAATAACAAAACCCTTTTCCGCCAGCTGCCTGAGGTAGAGCTATTGTGTCCCAGCTGTCAGTTATACTAAGGCATCTTTAGGTCTAAGTTATTCTAATATGAGTGACCTGCTGTTTCTATATACAAAACTCTTCCACTGCTTTTATAATTAAACACACAAGGCAAAAGCCTGAAAGCTGAGCACCTGCTGAGCACCCGCATACTCCCTCTGAAGCCTATCAGTATTACAGATACAGAAGTTGAGACATTTAAACGTATAGAAAACATTCTTTACTATTCTCAGTGTCTAAGGACATATCTTGCCTTCTGGATCAAGCTCTACTTGACACAGTTGGAGGAGATTTCTAGACCTGGTTAAAAGAGAAACTCTTACAGAATTTTTCTTAATTTCTCATTTTAGATTTTACTCAGTCCTTGCTGAGTGAACATCTGTGGCCCCATTTCAGATGACTGAAGACAGCCTGTAGTTTACAGCTCTCCTGTATACCATTCTAAAGTTCAGCTGCATTTTGTAGCTGAATTTTATTTTGTGGATGGCAATGTTAGGCCCTATGTTATGGCTTCCCAGCTGTTGGCTGTTCTGTGGCCTAGGGTCTCTCAAGAGGGACAGCAAACATGAAGTTCTGTCACTTCTAGAAAACGTGCCGAAAAAAAGAGGCAGTTATGTGCGTAGTCATTCACATTTTACCTAAAATATACTTTTACCCTTCTTGAGATAAAAAAATTATCAGATCTTTACCAGATGAGATCTCACACAATTTATTGGCATGACATTTTGAAGGGCATAATTTATCATCACAGCAGAGGTCAATAAGAACAAAAATGTCCTTAAAACACAATCTGTTACTTGACAGCTAAAATGCATCAACAGATTCTGCTCACAGAGACTTTACCCAGAACTCTGTGCTGCAAATGCAAAAGCACAAATTTCCCAAGGGTATTTGGCTTTGTTTTCAGAAACAGCAGTACAGTGGATAAGCAGGCATCCTGAGTTTCTTTCCGACTTTTTGCTCATTATTGTCCAGAACCAGATTACGTTTCCAGCACCTTTTATTGCTGTTCCATGCAAGCTCTGTGGAGCGAACAGCCCACATCCATTCAGCAAAAGCAGGCAAAACTATTCCTATGTTCAGACAAGGGAAAAAAGCATCAATTTCCTTGTCCCTGTAGTTGTGGATGGCAATGACTTTTGCATTTTCAAGTTTTATAGAGCAACGCCTCCCTCCACAAATTTCCTAAAACAGGCAGCCTGCCAGGGCACATGTTGCAGCTGACACATCTAGGGGCCTTTTCAATTTTCATTACCACCTTCTTATTTCTTGTTAAATGAGGTTTGTTTCAGTAGGATTACCACAGCCATCGTAGCAATGTGGTACAGTCATTCACAATTTAGAAGGTGAGGTGGTGAGGCAGCTCAGGCCCATGAGGACTATTGCGGAACAAGAGGATCACATAGCCACCTTCTGTTTCTTTATATATCTACCCTGAATTTTGGACAGATAACAATGTAGTTTTACTAGATATGTCACTTAAACTTACAAGCTGTAAAAACAAAGCCAAAAACCCCAAATGGTTTGAGAAGCTGATGAAATGCTTATTAAGCCTCCAAATGTTCCAGCTGCCCTTTCAAGAAGCTTTGGCCAAGACAGGTGGTCATGTTATGGGGTGGTTCCCATTGCACCTTTCAAATGACTCTACCAGAGTCTATGGCTCTGGTCAGACTTCTTTGTGCTTTCTGGAAAGCATGGTAGCAGCTACTGGAAAAGGGAGACACTAGTGATGTGCACAGTATCCTGGGCATCAGCTCTTATGCCTGTGAGTATTCTCAAAAGTCCAGAACATGGAGGCTTTTCCTGGTAGCTGTTCTCTTGTTGTAGCCAGATCCTCATCCACAGGATAGGGCAGAGGAGGTAGAAGCGGAGGGTCAGCGCACTGATGGATCTACTGTTCTGCTTCTAATGAACTGGGGCAGAAATCAGCCACTCTCTTAATTTGTGAACATTAAAAAAATCAACAACAAAAATTCTTCAAATCTACAGCCTGCCCTAAGCATGTACTGTAGTCAAATTAAAGCCTTAATAAAGTATCTATGAAATGAAAAACAAACATGTTCATCTTTTGTAGTTCCAGCCTCCCCTAATGGAAAATGGCTGTATTTCAATCAGCCACATGTCCGAGCTGTGGTTGTTCCCACAAGTCTGAATTCTTCCCTTAAATGGGATCCATCCGAGAAGGGGACCCTGTTGTTTCTCTCTCTGCAGACCTACATGGCAGTTAGAAACAGCACACAAGTGAGCTCAGTCTTGCAACACTGAGGTCCTCTTAAACGAGACTGAACCCTTCCAGCTCCAAATGAAGATGTTCAGACACTTGGAGAAGCCAGCAATTCTGGATTGCTCAGGACTGCTCTGGCAGCCAAGGGATAATGGTGCGGTGAGGCATTTAGACATGCCGGCAGCACTGAAGGCGGCTTTGAAGGGCAAAGTCCCTCTAAACCACCAGAGTGGTGTAGAGAGCTGCAAGTGTGAATCACAACTGAGCCCAGAATGCTGAGTGCAGTGTCCTTAAATGGGAGAAGCCAGGCTGACTCCTTGGCATCTCCCACCTAGTTGTTCTGCTATTACAGACACTCAGCATGACGCAGCAAAAGAGAATGGGTGAATAGTTACAGGGCTCTAGTGACACTGATTTCTATTTAACTCCCTTTGCATTAATCGGGCTGTTTAAATGGGCCCTGATGTAAATATGAATTGAGCCTCTCTGGAGTTGTTTGTTTGCTTCCCTGGGAAGTTTTTGCACAGCAGAGACAAAGCTGTCTCTTATTAAAGCTTTGTCACATCATGAAAGATGAAAATAACTGATGGTCTGTAATAGATCAGTTCTGATTGCTGCATCTCACCTTTCCCAAGGAAGCATAAATATAGAGCAAAGTGCTAGAAAATGTTACCAGAACTTGTATCAGTGACTTGTTGGCTTTCTATAGGCTCAAGCTGTTCACGCATGGTAGTTCAAAGTGTCAGGATTTTACAGCTTTGCCAACTTTTTTTCATTCAGCATTCCAATGCCATTAATTTCCCAGACTTTGACATATACACTGATGTGACCTGGGGAATTTCTTTTTTGGTCTGTTCATTGTATGAGAGTTAAGCAGTGTTAGGCCTTGTTATTTGTACATTTCCCTATGGTTCTATAAAGCTAAGGCAATGCCTTTGCATAGCAGATGAAGTTGGACATGTTAATTTGAAACAAATATTGGCTATTTTTGGTAGTTAAATGTTCCCCATGATACTGATGGCAACAGTTGCTGTTCATGGAGATGTCTTCTTTTCTGCATTTTACTGGGTTTTCCATGTTGAATAATGAGCCTGTCTGAATAGCCCTTTACACCTAGCATTTCCTAGTAACTATTTCTGTGTCACTCTGTGCTTTGGACCTTCCTCAGGACATCAGAATTTGTTTCTCTTTCTTCACCTGTAAAGAGGTAGGTGGATTTTAGGCTGCCTCAAAATGGCCCTTCCTATGCTAATTTCTTTCCATGAGGCTGACTTTTATGCTCCATCTACTGACTGGCTGCATACACACAGACTGCTCCTGGTGACATTAATGGAAATTATTATGTGGGCACTTGGCTTGTCTTTGCAGCTTGCTACTGAGTGCAGTGATCTGGAACGTAGCTGTCAAGTACCCTGATGCTGTCTGACCCAGGCTCTGATTTCCTCCAGAGCAGGTATTCTCTGCATTTAATCTCACCACTTCTCACACAAAGGAATCCCCTTTTCGGAACCATGGAATTGGCACTGCCTTAGCAAGAGGTCAGTTTGTGCAGCAGCTTTGGACAGGGAAACAGCAGGACGCCTCACATAGTTGTTCAAAAATGAGTGACTCGAGAGATGAAAGGTCCTGCTGCAAACAACCTCCTTAAAATTTAACAAGGCTGTTACTTGATATGAAAAAAATAGATGATTAAAATTTTGCTATACAGCACTTTGCACAGTTAAATAATAGATATAATTTCTTAGTATCTTAAAGCCACTGCCACAGGATAATGCAGTTATTAAACAAAATATTTGTGTAGTGTTAGTTAAGGTAGTTTTAGGAACCATTTCGACCAAAGTCTGGAGGAACATCACTAAGAAGGTAAGCGAGAAATGAGGGGTACTCCCTTCAAACCCCATTTCCCAGGCTCTCAACAGCACATTTCTTGCTGCCATCACTCTTCTGCTTCTGTTTTCCATCACCCTGGAACATGAAGTGCCCCCAGCTTCAGTGTGCCCGTGTGTGACACAGTAACTGTGTCCTGCGGAACTCAGAGGTGAAAGGGCAGGTGGTGGTGCTCATCACCCCCCCCGGCCATATGAGGAAGTGCCCTGGGCATGGCCACCCCGGCCAAGGCCTGCCGCTGCCCTGCTCCCTGAACAAGCCCAGCCAGCTCTCCTTGGCCAACGCCTATGGCCCCTCTAGTGACATCCACCTCTGTGGTTTTACCTTTCATGGTTTTGCCTTTCAGAGCCCACCAGAGCCTCCCTGGGGAGCCACCTGCCTTTGTGGGTCCTAGGGTATGCCTGGCTTCCACCTGACGCTGCTCTGGTCCTGTGCCTTGCCTTTGAGCTAGTGCCGAGGAAAGAGCAAAGGAGATGGGCTACAACAGAAGGATCCCAGGGGTCAACTGCCAAGGCAACAACAAAATACTTTTCCACCGCAACTGCTCCCACTGACCTGGTCAATCAGCATTACAGTTTTAAGAACACTCTCACTCCAATAATTTGCTCTAGCATTCTCCTATCAGCAGCTTTTCAGGGGCTAGAAATGTTTGGATATTAAGACTTTAAGCTACTTTTTGAATTATGAATACAGAAAAAATACAGACACTTTTGTTACAGCTTAAGCCAGCCTAAGTTCTTATTTTCTTCCAGGCCAAAAAAATTTTTTAATCTGCTCCTTCTGAACTTGTCAAGAAAATACCCCTTTGGCTGGAGGAGAAAGAGTGAGCACACCAGTATATACGCCAAAGAGAGTCATTCAACAGGCTTTAAAGGCCTGAAAATTGGGGTGCCTGTTGCTGTCATTTTGGCACTGTCAGAGTCCCCTCCCTCCTGGGGTAGCAAAGGAGCGTGAGCAGCCACAGTAAGGCTGGTTGTGTTGGTATGTCTCTGCTGTCAGAGCACTCCCTGAGGCATGGCCAGGATCCGGAGGCTTGAGCTGTCACCTTCATGGTTTCGTATTTTAGGCCGTTCTACATAACCTGGCTGATTTTCAAGTGCTGCCTGATGAGTACTCCTGGACTGCTGATAAAACAACCCAGTGCTCAGCACTGTGATAATGCACACTTTTGATTTTGCACCTTGAATGAAAATGCCAGTAAGCTGCTCTGTTTGGACTGGGCAAGGTGGGAATGAACCCCTTAATAAAAGGGGTAAATTAAAGGGTGAGAATGTAACACTTGAAGCAAACGAACAAGAGACACTGGCCAATGAAACTCAACATAGCAAAGTGCAGAAGTTACACTCTGCTTAAAGGGTACTAATTTACCGCTCCGTGAGACACCCAGGTGTACCAAGTTCTCTGACTTTATGAACCCTGATGGTGAGACTTTGGCTTGATTGGAGTTACTGGAAACAGTGGTTCACCAAAACCATGACTTCAGCGTTAGACTCCCGCTGCTGCTACTTGAGAGACCTCACACAGCATGTGCTGCAGTGCTTCAGGTTTGATTCTGTCCAGGACATTTTTTTTTTGCTTATTAGAAAGCCACAGAATTTCACAGCCAATTGATCTGTTCCTGACAGATCACTGAAGGAACTGAAGACCATTGTCACCCGTTTGAGGATTTGGGGGGGTTGGGGAGGCAGGAGGAGAGGGAGGGGTTACTTGAGGCTGGATTTTCAAAGGTAGTTCTCAGATGCACTATCAGGTAACAAGTGGATTAACCAGTTATTGCGCATCAGCTGAGCTGTGGTAACCGATCCTGCATGCATTTTAGCCCAGCACAAACTCAGGCTAAACACATTAGCCTACTCTTTGGGTAAGGCCACTGATCTGACCTTGCATTTGCTGTGCTAAAACCACTCAAACTCAGTCCCTTGTGATCAGTACATCCGATTGTTAGATAGGATATGGACAGTCATGCTCAGGCTTAGACGAAGGTTGAGGGCAAGGAACAGGTATCAAATGTGGGATACAGAGGGAGTGGGAACAAGAGGAACTAAGGGACGTGCCCAATTTAGGATTGTAAACCAGAGCTGCAACTAAAGAGATGAGAGACCATCTCTAAAGAAACAGGAGCAAGACATCAGAGTAAATCTATAGGGAATGTCAGGTCAAGTAGCTAGGCTTCCTTCATGCTTTGACCCTAGGTTGCCCAGAATAGCTGGATTTAGTGCATGGGGACCCTGGCTGTGCTGGGGCTGCAACCCTTGAACTGGCTGTGGGCTGACACATATAATATTTCCAATACCTAATGCTTTAGGCACCGCTGCTTGTTTTATCTTTCATTATGTTTCATTTGTTTCAGTGGCTCGTGTGATTTGGAAAGGGGAGACCAGGTGATGGCTTGACAGCATATGCAGGTGTCTGTCACTTATGGTACCTTGGAATGAATAATTTCCCCAATTACTGGGATGTTTCTAATGGGTAACAAAGCTGCTCTTTGTCCCTCTGATCACGTACAGCAGTGCAAAAAAAAAGTCTCAATCCCTACAAGATCTTCCTCCCTCTAGATTTTTAGGTTTACCTAGACTGAAACCTCATACTTTTTCCTGTTATGTGGCCCCCACAAACAAGTGGTAAATTCAGTCTGGATAACTTTCTTTTTTTTTTTTTTTTTTTTTTTTTTTT
>VFFE01007585.1:509115-585520 GCA_008921705.1 Burhinus oedicnemus | reverse complement strand
GAACTACTGCTTTAGAAAGTGAAACAACCCGACAAGTCAGAAATATGTTTTTACCCACCTGTCCAAAATTTGTACACAGAAGCTTAAGTGCTTCCTGCTGACAGAGTTGTGTTAACGTCGTTTCTACATTATCAAGAATTTAAAAATGTTCTTTTTGGCCTCATATTTTGTCTAAGAGTCCAACTGCCAGTCTACACTTACTGGTCTAAAGGGAATAAATTATGGATCTATCATACCAATGGATGTGCCAAGCTTTGTACTGAAAGAAAGGAAAATAATTGCTCTTATTATCCATGAAAAATTCAGTGGATCAGACTCAGAAATATCAGACATGCTTTTTAGTTACAAATTAATTTTCTTAGAATTTACTAACACATTATTAATTTGTTTATGAGTTAAAATAGGTTTTGAAGTATTTTAAAATTATCTTTGAAGAAAGTTGGCACAAGGTTCAGACCTGGGTTAGGTCTGAAATTATCTGGATGGAATCACGAAAACACTTCAAAAATCATGTCTCACACTGAATTTTTAATATTTAATCATCTGTGTTGCTATGGGTTAACAACAGTGTCTCTCCCTCAGTATTTTATCACCCTTTTTCAAAATGTTGGCTATATATGCTGTCAAAAACATTTCCAGTATTTCTTAGAAAAGGCATGCCTGAAACAGATCATCTCCAAAGGTGAGGCCCACCTACCTACCTTCTCCACCTGGGTCCAAGTGTGATATATACCGTCACGATAGTAAAGACACTACAGGTCAGTCATAGGCACCTGGTTGCACCTGAGACACCATTCAGCCTCTGAGACATCCTCACAGGGCTCACAAAGAGGCACAGGGCCTACAGGAGGTCCTGATTTGGTATCCTGGAGGGTAATGCAGGGTGTCTGAGGTGGCAGTAGGCTCCCACATGAAGGCAGATGTCAAGATCCTCATCCTGTGAACCAGGCTGTAGATGGGATATCCCAGAGCTCAGATAAACTGACCTCAGAGCCTGCAGCTTCTTGCCCTCTGCAGTAGAGGACTTGAAACAACAGGGAATCCAATATTTTTACCAGAGCTGCCATTGCACTTGCTGAAGAGCAAAGGTTTCCAACATTTTTCAGGTCACCAGGTTGCCTCCAGAACTCTAATAGCAAAGAAATGAAACATAGGAAAAAATATGCAAAAACAGGGATTGTAATTTGGAGCTCCTGATTGTTCCCTTGCTCCAAGCAGTATTGTTTCAGTCAAAGTATCAATAATTATTTAATTGCACAAACTACAATGGACTATGATGGGTGATCACAGAATGAACAGAAGAAAAAGAACAAGCACTTGCTGTTTGCCCACTGCTCCCTCCCCACAGTTGTTTGCCATTTTGCTCTTTCAGGTTCTTTCTGTTGGTTTTCTACAGCTAGCAAGTCTGATTTCATTTCTTAAAGACCCTAGTCTACATATTCAGGGCTTTGAAACCTTCATGTACGTGATCCAAAGTTCCTCTCTGTGTCTTTGTTTTCTTAGTGGAAATTAAGATTGATGCAAGGCATTTGAATCTTCAGGAAAGACGTGCCTTGGAGTTATTCATCATCTCTTTCTACTCTGAAATAGAAAATTTACTACATCTAAGTAGGACTGACTTACTTTAATCATGGGCCTTTGTGTACAAGGCATGGAGTCATACTGATTGACTAAAATATTACTTGGCAATCATTTTGTCTTCAGTCATGGATTAAATTGTTTTGTGTGTATCATTTTTCAATCTATCATTAATATTTCTTTCTTTCATCTTCCCTTCTGTTTCCTGTTTTGATTTCAATTTGCTGTTGCTGGAGACTTTGAAGGGAGAGCCAAAATGACTATCATCTAGAATTATCAGCTGTATGAGCAAAAGTACTCCCCCAGCACTTCTTGGTGATTTTTATTTCCTTTTCTGGCACTCTGTTCTCCACACACACACACATGCATAATGTGCTGTGTGTCCAAGTCCTCTGCAAGGATGAACTCCACGTCTGTGGATTTAAAAGCACAACTGTCTTCTGCTCCAAATGATCCTGATTTCATGTGTAACTTTTGCCAAGACGATCATACGACAAGCAACTGTGCACAGGGAGAGAGCGCAAAAGGCTTCAAGACTGATCTTGAAGATGAGGGAAGATCCTTTCTCCGTATATTTCATTTACTGTGAATTCCTTGTTTTAAATGAGGTTGCAAGATTTCATAATGTTCAAAGTGTGGCATCTGGTCTGTGCTTGTCTGAACTTTTGCTGAAATTTCTTCAGTTCAAGCCAAGAAGATAGGTCCCAGAGCTGTTACCACAATTGCCAATAATTGGTGCTGGATTTGCCGGGTCATGAAGGAGAAAACCAAGTTGCAAGAAATTCAAGCACCCGTGTCTGCAGACACATTTATGAGTCAAACTTACCAGGCGTTTGACTATGCTGTATCCAAACCTTTCTAAATTACTGATTTCCAGAGGAAAAGCCAAATTGTGGCTGTCCCTGACATGCTGTAGGGGTAGAGGTGCCACTCTGCTCTGCAAGACGACATGGAGATGAGCACAGTATAACTGAGCTGTTCAGGCAATAGAGAGGCTTAATCATATTTAAACGCCAAGAAACTGAGGGTTAGACAGCCACGCGAGAGGCGCAGGCACTTCATCTGCCTGGTGAGCCTCTGCAAACCATTTCCCTGCGACTGCTTTCTGTTTCCATGATTACGCAGCTCTTACCACCACCACCACACTCCAGTCACCCCAGTGTGATGGGCTGCGAGGGTGTCAGTGCTCCTCAAAAGCCATGGGACCCCATCATCCCTCAGCTTTCCCAGGGCAGTGTCACCACTCACAGCAGCCTCTGCCTTGCCCTGAGTGGGGCCATTTGGCCCGCTGTGGTCATAAACACCTTCCAGTTCTTCTCCTTTATTGCTGCTTTAATGAAAGGGAACTCAACTTAAGAAAATATACTATATTTCTTTAATTGTAAAATTTTATTGTGGGCCATGATTAAATCATTTTCAAGCATCATTGAGTCATGTGGAGCTTTGTTTTACAGTTTAATGCTATTGGTAACCAAAGCCAGTTTTATATCCAGACCACATGGTGCAATAGTCATAAGAAAAGAAAACCTTCTAAACCTTTACAACCTAAAATTACACTTGCAAAGCATTATTATCATACATCTTATTTAAAGTGGGGTAAAATATTTTTTGTGGAGACTAAGGCAACTTCAAAATCTTCCATTCATACTCATTTCTAATACAGCAGAGTCCAGAGAACTGTAAAAGAGCAGATGTTGTCCAAATGGGACTAATTTACCCAGACTGTTATTTTAAAACATAGTGAATGCAAATACAGCATTTAAAATTGGTCATGCCTAGGGCAACATCTTTTGCTGAATTTAGATTAATAATTTTAAAGGTATAGCAGTGTAGAAAATGTAGGGTTAACCTTCCCAAGCCCTCTGAGAGCTGGAGTTCCTCCTTTTTGCTTTTGTAATTACTGTTTTTACAACTACAGCATTTGTGGACTTTCACCTACTCTCAGCTTCAGCTCTGAGCATGAGGCCTACAGCGTTCTGTGCTGGCCAAAACATTTGTAATTTTAGCTACGGTGTTTCACGGTCTGTTTCTTCACCTTATTTCTTCGGTCTGTATAAAGAACAATAGTCACAGTTGGTCTGTGGAGATGTTACTTTTTTTGACATCGAAACTCCTCTTTGCCACTTTTGTCTAGATTTTTCATGGAGGATCAAACATTTCCTAAGTAGCTCTTGCTACTAGGCTTATCAAAATGTTCAAAATGGCTAGAGGGGTTGTGGTTGCTGTATGCTTTAATGCCATATAGAGGCATCTGATTCAGCTCACAACTGGACACTGTAGACAGTAACTGTATAGGTTACTCCTCTACCTTTTCCTGCAGAGATTATCAACCCTTAAAAAGCATCTCAGGACCTGACAGCTACAGCAAAGCGAGGAACAAGGGAAAGCCAAGGCTGCGAAGTAAGCCAAGAAAACCAAGTAAGAGGCAAAAATGAAAGGATGGGGTTTGATGGGCTGATGAGACTGTGGTGGCAGGGAGAGGAGAAATGGAAACCACTGGATCTCCGTCACCCCAAGGAAATCCCACCCAGGGTAGCTAGGGAGTTTCAGGTCTCTACCATGTAATTAGCAAGGCCAGCTAGGCCCTTGCAGGAAGCATGCAAATTGTATCTTTATGTTGCATTAGACATCTGACCTAATTACATGGAATTACACTGTACCTGGGAAGTGCCCACATCTCTCTCTGTGAGGAACGTAATGTTGATCCTCTGAATCATACCTAAGTGAGATGTCCAAATTTGATGATGTGAATAACCCTCTAGGAGTAATAAATAAAGCCCTGCATGGCTTAGTACTGGCAGGAGGTGTGTTTTGGTAGTAGTCATGTTTACTGTTTCCAACTGAATAAGCATTACTCTTAGATTTGACCTTGTTGGGAATTAGTCTATAATTTCAGTATCTCTTTCTACAAATGCTGTAAAAATTTACCTAGCATTTTAGCTAGTTCACTCACTGTCCTGGCCAGTAACATTTTCATGGCCAGAGTCTGGAAAAACGCATCCTTTTAGGCTGCTACCCCGCACACCAAGAGTTCGGTTTTGAAAAGTGATTAATGATGGCTAACGTCTCCATTTTTGATTCCCAGTTTGAGATGCTGAAAGGCATAAGGTTTAGTGTTCCCTGAAGTCCAGGCTCCATTACACTGTCTGAGGATCAATATGCCAAATCACTACTCACTTTTGAGCTTTTTCTTACTGAGTACTGGTTGTAAAAGATGAATTGTGCTTTTAATGTAGTGGTCTGCTCTAGGATATAGCAATTCCAGAGGTCTTTCCTGGTTACTCTTCTGCTCTGCAACTGTGTTGCTTTCTATCCTAGCCTGATCTATCTGCCAAACTTATCTCTGAGATGACACACAATGCCAGATAAAACAGTCTGAAAGTTGCAGAAAGAATAGCTTATCTGTTGATTATTTAGTAAATGAAAATGTAAACAAGAAAAAACATGAAGAGAGCGAATGTCCTCTAAGAGCAGAAAAAAAGCCTACTACTGAGTAATGGCATTTGAAGAAGTGAAAGGTTTCTTGCTTGCTGAAAAAACACTGCTCCTGGCTTTTCCCTGTTCTGGACTGACTAATTGACTTGGCATCTATTTCTTTAGCTAACAGTCAGGGTGCAGTTTTTGTGTTCCACCCTTTGCTCCCTTGCTTGCTAAATCATAAAAAAGCAAGGCCAAAAGCATTCTTGTCTACCTTACGTATGTTGCAGCTGGTTTTCTGCTGTGCTTTACCTTCTGTATTTCATATGCTGAATATTTGTCTTCCGTGGGAAAAAAAAAAAAAAGGGCAGTAAAAGGGCAGTATTAAACTCTTTCAATACCCACTTAATGCACAAAGAACATCCTTCAAGATTCCAGTTGGGCACCATCAAAACAGAGAGCAAGGGACTTGCTACCTTTCTCTTGGTCATGCTGTATTATTGAAGATGAGAGAGCCCATTGAAGCTGTTTTGCCCTTTCCGACTATTCACCAAGGAGGAATAGTGCTTTGATACTCAACCTGAGAGCTGGGAGATGTCTTAAAATAAATCTTACCTGCTATTACGTGCATTGCTTTGTGTTACTGTACGGCTACTGAGTCATGTTTGCAGAGTGCAGCTAGGCGTCTTGGTCACACCACTAACTGTGGAAATCTTAAGTGGCACATCTGGGTTCATCTTCTTAAAAAAAAAAGTGCATTAATATGGAGCAAAGCCTGTCATATGCGCTCCAGGAGCCTACAAGAATAGATGCCTTAGAAAAGTAGGCAGATAGAAAGAGAGGAGAGAGAGATAGGCATGCAGACAGGCAAACATTAGAAAATCTGTCCTTGACCTTCATATGCCAAAGAAATTCTTTTTGTTTGAGGTGGGGGAAAGTCAATCCCTTAAGGGAAAACAGAGGAGGGGAGAGAGGTAATAAGGAAATGAGTCAGACGCAAAGAATTGTTGGCAAATACAGATACTTCCTAGTAAAGGAGGACAGTTTTCAGCTGATCTAATGTAAAAAACCACAGATAATATGTGCCTGGTTTTTATTTAGTCCCCATTGTAGCTAGAAATATTAGAGTTTAATAAATGGGGAAAAGGTGAGAAGCAAGACCCTTTTCTCTCTCTTCACTGCTTCCCCACATCACCCAGGGGAGCAAGTTGAAAGCCTGAAGTGGTGTTTTCTTTGGTTTTAGGTTTTTTTTTTCCTTCCCAGATAGGAACTTTGAGAAGTGGTTCCACTGTAACCATTTAAAAAGAGGTAAAACATGTGGTTTCTTCACAGGGCTGTTTCTAATCAGATTGAATTAACTTGCGTAACTGTGTAATTATAATGACGATAACTGATATTTTATTTTAGATTTTATTAACCAAGGAACCCTGAAGTCCTCTAGATTCATTGATAAATCCCTGAGGTCCTCCTTGCTGCAGAGGCTGATGAGCCTGAAACAGCCACAGAGTCCTTCCCCATCCTTCCCAGCACTCAAGTTAATTGCAATCTGAGGGGCTGGCTGGAGATCTACCTAGATCCTAAACTTTACAACCTAACCAGTATAAAATCTGTCAAAGCATAAAGCCTGTGGCTTATCGCTATTGCTAAATCAAAGTTGTAGTTATGAACAGCAGAAACATTGGAGGCAGCAGCAACTCAACTAGAAACAGCTATGCTCAAAAATGATGAAGGCAGCTTTTTGCTTGCTTGGAAACAAACTAGGAGGGAAAAACAGGAGGTTATGTACTCACAGGAGTGTACAACTGCAGTCCAATGTTAAGCAAATGAGGGATATGGGTGGAAGATCTGTAGTTTGTGAGAGAAGCTGAGCTGTAAAAGCATTGGTTAATTGGTCAATCAGTGTTAGCCTTTGTTGCAGTCAGGATCTTCAGCCAGTGAATGTTTGTTGAAGTTCTGTTTTCTTCTGTGAAGTATTGACTGAATTTACTATTCTGATTTAAGACTGAATTTACTCTTCTGCTTTAACTCTTGTTAATCTGAGGAATCAGAAATTGGGCTGGCAAATCTGTACCTTGGCTGCCAAGGTACAGAGGTGCCATACTCCTTCCAGTGACACCTGGAAGGCAGAGCTCCTTCTCTGACAATGTCACTGGAACTTAAATAGCTGTGCAACAAGGTGGTTTTTATTAACCCCATTGTCCATAGGGCAGTCACTGCAGTCCCGTTTCCTTATGATGTGGGAGGGGATTCTTTCCTTATTAAATATATATATATATATTTGATCTTTAGTACAATTAGATCCATAGCAGCTCTTCTAGAATAGTTCTTTGTGGTACAGACCTAGGCACCAGAGGCAGGCATGATTTGCCATTGGCAGAGTAATGCATCATTTTCACAGTGATGTGCTTATGGCAGTATAAAGTCATGGTGTTGGGGGGGAGCAAAGAGAGGCAGGGAAAGGAACCATAGCCTATAGGTCCTGGCTGCCTTCCTCCGGCAAGTGTTTCATAGGAAGTCAGACTAGGCTAGCCTATATTTGGCCCTTCTGGCTTTGACCTACAAGTCTGTGAGTTTAAACTTTTGACAAAATTCCATTATCTTCTTTGTTTGCTAAAGATATGAAAAGATGTTGTGCCTAGATGGGGAAAATTATGCATAAAGAAGAAAATCCCTTAGCCTCTTTCCTTGAAGGCACACACATCTCTTGATGCAGGGTTTATCATGGGCTAAGGGGAGACATTTTCATTGCACCTCATGGTTAAAACACTGTCATTATGGTGTGTGAGCATGGTGACATTTATTTATCCTTTACAGTATTGTCATGGGTGTTCCAATATGCTTTTTCTTCCAGGAGGAATTGAAAAGGTGTTGGTCCTCGGTTTTGCTATGGATGTCAGATAGAGTGAGGGCAAATCCAGACAAGCAGCACCCTCTCACACTGTCCTTGATGTTGCTAAGGTTCACCTAAATTATAACAGCCCTCAAAGAATGTCTATATCTGCCTCAACATTCTGCATATATCACAGCTAAAGGCACATACATCAGTTAATGGCACAGAGACATCCCCACTGGAGAAAACCCACAGCAACCACTCAGCCCCACTGCAATTCAGGATAAGAGAACTCTGTATGACTGCTCATCCTGGCTGCTAAGAGTCAGCTCAGAAACCCTCAACGTCAGAAACAAAATTCAACAAGGAATTAGCACTGACATTGTTCAAAATGAGTATTTTGTATGAGAAACATGTTACAAAATGGAAAACAGCTCCAAATGTATTTGCAAATATAAGTATGTGACAACTCAGCTCTGTGCTTTCTGTAAGTTATGACATAATCTTTCTGCTTAGTTTTGTTCCTTCCATTCTGTGATTGCTATAAACTTTGGGAACTAAACCTTCAAGTGAAATTACCCCAGGCACAACTAGTTAATTGACTCATTTATTGTTGCCTGAAATTATGCAGCATTAACAGTTCTTCCCATTCATCCTTTTTTGTCTCTGACAGAATATACAATGAAACACCACAGGATAAACTACCAGAGGTTCTTTCCACTCCATTGTCCTTTTAAGCTCCTTTGGTTGTGGAAAAAGTACTGAAACAGAGGACTGCCAGCAACACAAATACTGATTCAGCCTGTATAAGTAACCTTACACTGGCAGGACTCCATCAGACCTGTGACACAGGTAGCAATCTCTCAAGAAGAAACAACAATCCCCACGAATGTTAAAAAGTTTTTAGGAAACAAGATGTGCTCTATCCATCTTAATTATTTCAGATGTGCTCCAAAGCATTTCAGAGAGCACACAGAAAAAAAACCCAAAACAAACCAAAAACGGGCTGCAGTGTACTCCTTCCAACTGTCTGTTATCTGTCATCACCTGGGTTATTCCTTGCACTGTCATCTTGAAACGCTTTGTAGATGGAGATACTATTGATGTCAGCAGGACTTCTGAGCAAAGATGAAGGATACTAACACTGGTATTTTCCTGTAATGTTTCAGCTTGAACTTTTGATTTACCAGTACTACACAAGGCTTTCAAAAATAATCGCATGGATGTTTGACCTGTAAAAGAATTAATAGGTAAAATATTTCTACAACCAGATACACTGGAGAAAAGATATCGACCAGCATATGTATTATCGACAAATGTGCACATTGACTAGTTTTATTACAGATCAGCATTTGAGAGACAGGTTTTTTTCAGTCATACTTATATAAACCTACCAAGGACAGTAAAGTTAAAAAGAGTCTACCTGAAAACTACATTTGGCCCCATGTATTCACTAAGCATCAAAGGATTTTTGCTTTGCTTTGTTTGACATGGCTGAATTTAAGGATATACTTTCAATCTTTCAAAGAACAATTACAGTGTCAACACCTAAATTGGAGGTTGCTGAAATACAGACACTACTGTTACATTTTCACTGAGGGCTTGTGTCTACACAGAGGCATATAGCTATCCTGATGTGGCAGAGAATAATCTTAACTCTTGCAGCTGAACTCCTAGTGAATCAGCTCCATTGTGTCAAAGGACTAGGACATGGCTCACAGGCACCACACTATAAATTGTTGCATGGTAGTCAGAGTCCTAATTTTATATCTTTGTTTAAGCAAAAAGACACCACATTAGGAACTGAACTGCAGCACCCCTGAACTGCAGGTGTTTGCCTTGTCCATATTGTCTTTCTTGGGTAATTGGCCACTGTCAGAGATGGAGGAGTGGGCTGGGTGGACCGTTGTGGCATTCCTGTGAATACCTTGCCATAACAAGCACCCTCACGAGGAGTTAGGCTGAAAGAATCACAACCCTCAGTCTCATCAAGAAGCCTTCAACAGATCAGTAGCTCCATTGATTTTAGTGCACATATTTGATAAAACAAGGTGATCCAGAGCTGGCTTGTATGGCCACGTTTTTCATGATAAGCAGTGACTGCCTTGGAACTGGAAGTATTACTGTTAAAAATCTGCTTATACAAGCGAGCAGGACAGCCAATCAGATATGTGGCATTTCCATGGGATTCTGGCTTTAGGGCTACCTATTAAATGGATCATTAATGAGTCAGGTTCTGGCGAAAGCACAGGAAAGCCTCAGGAGAAAGGTGGGGAGATGAGCTGGCATTCCTGGTGTCAGTGTCCCTACTTCCTGCTGTGAGCTTCACAAAGTGTAGAAGGGCAAACACCCAACCAACAGCAGGAGCCGTGCCTGAGTAATTTCTCCAGAAACTCTGCCAGTGTAGGACTCTTCTCCAAAGATTGTGGTGGCAGAGTGTAATGTTATTTTACCTACTTGAGGTCCTTCACTGCCTGGCATTTGTTTCTCAAGATGGCAAAGGAAGCCACACTACCCATATGGCATCACCCCGTAGCTGCTGTCTGATCCGCTCCAGCGGTCCTCCCATGCCAAGGAGAAAGAGGCAGGAGCCAAAGGCATATTCATCTGCTTACTCAGCTGGCAGTCTTTTACAAACGGGAAGTTAATAGATTTTGATGAATAACAACAAATAAAGACCAAAAGAGAAAGGCCGGAAGTACACCACAGAAGAAAAAGACTTTTTTTTTTCAACAAGGAAAGGAGGGGACTTTGATGATGAAAAGAACAAGAAGAGGAGCATAAGGAGGAACAGGAGAAGGGAAAGATCCCTTCAGGGTGATGTAATGGGGAGTAAAGAAAGCAGAGTAGGAAAGAAAAGGCACCATTGCAATATCTTGCTGAAAATGAGATGAAGTAAAATCATTATCTCAGTTCTGCTTTTGTTATCATGCTTGATTCTTGATGCAGCAATGGACACATAAAAATTGTCTTCTAAACTGAAGATAGGAAACTGTCAAATTAAATTCTCTTAGTTAAGGTCTTAAAAATCCAATATCACAATTTGAAGGCACCTTTTTCCCACTGCAACTAATTCCAGAATTTTCTTGTTAATTTGAATATAAATTGAAGATTTTTTATTTAGGCGGTCCTACATGTACAGCACTAAGTTTCAGAGCAAAGTAAGTGTAGAAACATTTGGAAAAATGATTGCTTTAATGATACCAGGCAATACCGGTATCTTAATAGATCTCTTAACAGAGATTCTTACTCTGCTAATCAAGTAAAGCTTCATCAATTTGTAATTATTTCTAAGGACATCATTACTACTAAGAGGAAGTGGCAATGTCTGTGTTGGAGACATTTGATTTTAATATGTTTCTATTCACTGCAAGAGATTCTATGATTTGTAGCTCTTTCTGCAAAGGATCTTGGGACAATGCCACTTCGACAAATTATGGGGTATACTGAAGAAGTTTTCACCCTTTGGCAAGCTTGTGGGACAGGAGGACTGACATGAAACTCCATTTAATTTGATGATATCTCTCTTTCTAGGATGAGAGTTCAAGTAGTCTAAGTTTCTACTGTCAAAGGCAACTTAAAAGTAGAAACCCAAACCTTATAATCTCTGTAGCAACTGTGGAAGCGGTACACAGTGTGACAGCTCCTAAACTTTGCCTTATCATCTTTTGGTTTCTCATATCCACATGTTACTTTTTGACTCCTCTCTTGACCCAGTGATCATGTTGTTGCATCATTTTTATAGTTTTTTTAGAGCAACAGAACAGACGGTGTGTTTGCTGCCAGCATTTCCAAAGTAGTTCACATTATATTATGTCAACCGGGAATTATCTTAAAGGTAGAGATGCTAAGGAATTCAGAATTTGGCCATTAACATAGTATTCATTTTGTCTCATATAGCAGCGTCTGCTGCAGCATCTTTCACTGTTATCTCACCTATCCATTTCAACAGACATAGCTGAATATGGGAGATGACAAGTAGGCCCCTAAGGAGAGGACTCAGATGTTAATTTTTACAGGTTTTGTGTACCACATGATAGAAATACAAATTAGAAGGTAACCCTGGCAGAATGAACGATATATTTCATCTTTGTTTGCTTTTGGTTCAAGTAGTTCCATCATGCAGCTTAATCAAAATAAAATTAGCCCTTTCTTCTAATTTTGATTTTCGCAGAAGAAGAAAGTAATTATCATGGGTGGCTTTCTTCTGACTTTGTGCCCTGAAGGTGAGCTTCCAAGAAGCGGCTCTGAAAGGCTGCTCACCTTGAGGCATTAATAAAGTCTGTCTCCCCTGCCTATTCAAATATTTTCTTAACGTGTATTTATGCACACTCACTCACAGAATGTGATTGTCTGAATATCACACTCCCAGGAAACCAGGCTAAAAGAACAGCTTTAATTTTTCTGTTACTCCCAAAAAGGTATTATAAAGCACTTATAGGTGTTCTTGGGTGTTTCAGAGTTAGGCTAATGAAAGGTATTACTTGCAAGTTGAAAGTAATTTTAAATTTTGTCTCAGCAAGAAGTTGAACCAAAGTTCTGCTGATGTTTTCTTTCCTTTCTTGAGCCATCTGACTGTAGCCTGTTTCCCTTGGATTTTGGTCTTTTGCAGTTCGTATTCTACCTTTTTCTAACTGTGCAATCTGAAATATTAACTGAGCCCAAGCTTTGTTATGAAGGTTTTCTGTGACTGAGACATCAGCAAACCAAAGACTTTCAAATTAGACTCCACAGAAAAGAGGCTGCCCTGTTAACATGTTGTTGCAAGATCTTTCTTGAAATCTTCATCACAGCAGAGGAGGCAATCTGGCAACAGCAGACTGAGCAATGGGTTCGTGCCATTAAGCTGAACAATTGGAGACTTTGTCTCTATTACTTAGAGCTGCACAATGTTTTGATGTTTGGAAATACTGTACAGATTCACACAAGTAAAAAAAAACAGAGAGATGCAAAAGACAAGAAACAGCATTTACAGTATGTGTTAGAAGAGAGGCTGATGGCTTTCTGAGCCACCTTGGAGTCCTTTCTTCAGTCTTTCAAGGTGTGCCTGGACAAGGTGATGCACACAATGAGGTGATTCCTCATTTCCAGGTTTATGTGCTAGCTGCAGCACTGAACTGAGAACATCTGACTTTCTACAGATACAGGCATACTCCATTGGTGTGAGAAAGGCACGGTCATAATGCTTTCAGCACAACTTGGATGATTTACATTGGCTCCAGAAAGTCTTGCATGGTGAACTCACATTCTCATTGTGGCAGAAGAGCGCAAACCATGTGAAGAAATTTTGGGGGATTTTCATCCCCGCACCCATGATTTTAAGTGGTCCTTCATGAGAAAGAAGGTGCTGTTCCAGGAACAATCTATGATTTCTGAGCAATTTCTGAGCATACAATTTCTGAACAGGAAATTGGTTCAAGGCACAAGTTATCACTGGCAGACCTCATCTATATGCAGAGAAAATATCACCTACAGCTTTCCTGAGATTGGCCCATGCTCAACATGTCTTCACTGATTACATATGTTGCCTGCAGCTGCGTTTTGATTGCACACACTGTATCCTGAAGCTCTCTTGCAGGAGAGGGTTACACAGAACATGTTGTTCCATTGGAGCCTCCTTTTAACAAGAAGTCTGTCTTCTCTGCTGTATCTGTCACACCAGACATAAATCAGTGTCAATATACTGCTCCAAAAATAGTCTGGGCCTGCTCTACCTTCAGGCAGCCTTAGAGAGTCGGCACATACTGCCTCTGTCCCAAGACCGGGAGAGAGGCAGGTGCTTCTTCAGCACCGCCGAATTTATGATCATTTGTCAACTGAAAAAGAAAGATGAGTTTCATGAAGAGGCAAGACCTTCCTGTATTTGACCCTTGGAGGTTTTTTTCCTTTTCCTTTTTGGCTCTATGTATCTTATCAGTGGCTTTTTATGCCCTCCCAGTCTAACTAATTGATTCCTTTCTCTTGTGATGCTTTCGTAATTGGATTGTAATAAATTATACCCTGCTGTTTAAGAATGTGTCAAATATTGTTTTAACTTGTCCAATGCAAAGAATTGAGAACCAGAGCCTGAATCATAAAACAACTTAGAATTTTGCTGGTATTAGATAGACATTTAGTAATTCTGCTGTCACTTACATCTGCATAAATCCAGCGTGACTCCACTGGCCTCAAGTACTTTCTCAGCATTTACACCACTGTGAGTGATGGCAGATTTTAACTCTTCATTCCTGTGGTGAGATAGATGGACTACGGGCCAAGATATACAGACTGCACTGGGAAAGCAATGAGTAATGCTACACAATAATTTGAAGAGACTAAATTAAAAACACTGACGGTTGCCTGAGGATGCTGTATTCGTGAAGAGTGGTGGCTAAGAAGTACCCCTTTGCCTAGTACCTAATATTGCAATGAAACTCTCCCATGGATAAAATCAGAAGTTTTAATTTTAACATAGATTCCCCTACAGTTGGTAAAGTATTATTTCCTCTACCGACAGGACTCAGATAGTACGAACACACTGCCAGGCAAAGACCAGACTTTTCTCAAGACAGCAATTGTCTTCCGTATCACTGTGAGTCAATCTGGTCTCCAGACCACTCCAGTTTCCTCTCCCTGCAGCAGACTGGCCAACTGGGCCAAATTATGTGTCAAGGTTTTGGCAGTGCAACCTATTTCCCACAGAAGACCAGAGAAGTGCACTCTTCATTTAATTCACTGACTGGACTGCAACCGTTGAGCTCTTTTATACAGGATAGAAAAGCTCATGTTTCAGCTGATACTTTACATGGGGACTTCTTTTTCCATTATTGTGGCCACATACCACTGGCAGTTTTACAGATTAAAAACAATGCTATAATCCTCCACAGGCCCTTGACAGCACTGCCCACACATCTCATGAGTAAATGTTTTTTACTCAACTGCTTCAGAATTTCATTTTTTAAAAAATCCTAGAAAGTAGATTTGATATTTTGTACTGCTTTACCTGCAACAGGGAGGTGCTTTCATTCTCTTTGTGCACCTATTTAAAATCCTGGGCATTAATCATTACGACTGAACTATACAGAAACAAGGAGGGTCAAAGCCTGTTTTCTTTCCCTATCTAAAATGCCAACAGAAGTGGTAGGTTAACGGTGACTCATTAAAGACCACAGAACCTCAGCTGAAGTGGTTGAACTTCAAGATTTAGTTACTAAACCTGAAGAATGGCTGTTGTTTCATACATTCACTGGAGATTGATTATAAAGACTCCCTTTAAATGAGGAGTGGATAGGCTGCTACCTCTGGCAATATCCCAGCATCATGGCAGACAGTCTTGGTGGCAGGTGTTAGAAGTCAGGTCCCAGCTAAGTAAACCCAGCCACAAGATGGATGGCTGCTGTGGACCCAATCCTCTTCTCAGCATGGACCCAGAAGTGTAGAAAGTCTTGGTGCCAGTAGTTTAGAAGTGCCCCCCTGCAGCGCTCCGAGCAGAACTTTGCCCATGAGAAGTACACTTGCAGCTCTTGTTCTAGTGCCTCCAGTTCATGTTCCTTTGCTTTAACTTAGGATATGTGGAAAAGTGCACACATACCTTTGACATATCTCATACAACTTTTGATTGAGGGTGAGGGTTTGGTCTGGAGCCAGAAGGAAAAATTCTAGCAGGTTCTGTACATTTCCTGGCTAAATTTAGTCCACTGAGATTTGCAGCAGTGACTGTATGATACAGATCGGGGGTTTTGTAGGCCTTTAATTTTGTCTTGTATCATACTCAGGTCTGCATTTCTATTTACTGAGTCTAATTTAGGAAGATCCTCTGGTTTTCTGTCCAGTTCACGTACATCTTGGAAAATAAATGAAAACAGGCATGACTCAAGCAATAAAAACTTCTATAATAAAGTAAAGGCAGATAGGCACTTTGGGAACTTTTAAATGGAAACCTGATACAGGAAGAAGAAATGAGTCTAACAAACAAACCTCCTATGTGTTGAAATATCAAATGGAATCAGAAGTTGAGCAGTTAATATAACGCATATTCACTGCCTATGCTGCAAAACAACAGCACCCTCCTTGCAAGCAGAACAATCAGAAGGAGCCTGCAAAACTTAACACTTGATGCTTCATAGTTTATTCCCCATTGTTCACATTCATATGTAGCCAAATCTTGAAATCTTGACCTACATTATACTCAGTCCCTGCCAAGACAAAATTGACATTAGCCCTATATTGTTGCTAGTGCTAGAGCATATGAAATGTTATGGGCGGTGTTTCCACAACTACTGTTTCTCAATAGCATGTCCAGGAATTTCACGGCCTTTTGAAGGAATTCAACACCTTGTTCACAGCAAAGGTCGAAAGACAGCCACGCAGATAAATCACTTATGCTGCTTTGAAAATACTACTTTAGAAGGACTGAACTGAAGACACAGGAGCCGGATAGAAGCAAGGTTTCAGGTGGGGGTCCTATAGAAGGTATGTAGTTTACAAGTAAAAGTGAGATTCCTATGACTGCCAACTTGCTGCATGCCCTGGCTTGTGTCTGACAGCCGTGCAGAGCTCTGTCTCGTGTATCATCAGCAGAGATCTCGGAGCAGGAGCTGCACTGACAGTCCTGCAGGCAATGCTCGGGGTGGGGTGCATGTCATTCCTCTCTCTCACAGCAGGGTTGGCTGTACAGCATGGTCAGACGTCAAAACTTGCTCTGGCTGGTAAATGGAGCAGGAGAGACTTGCAAGATTCACAGGGAGAAGGCATTTAGAAATGTTCCTTCTCTGTTTTAATGAGCACCCTCTGAACACAGCAGATGTTGCTTCAACAGCTCCCAAGCTTCTTGCAATGCCATGCACAGTGCTAGGCCTTACTGGAAGGAAATATGAATTCCTATGCCGTGCTCTTTGTTTCTGCAGATTTAGCCAAGTCAATGGAATAGTCACCCTTTTGATATTTGTAAATAAGCTAGCACAGCATTTTCGCTGTAGGAATTAACTGAGTACCTAATTACAATGATGGAGAACTATTCTCTTGTGGCCTAATTAGAATATTGAAATACTGTACTTAACCTCCACTAAGGCCCATGTATGTCTGTGTGAACAAACTTTCTTTAAAAAACAAAACCAAAGCATCAATACCACACATGGGCTTATGTGTTGGTAAAAAGACATGAGCAAACTTGCATATCGTATGTCCTACCATGAAGGTATTTTCTGTGAATTGGGCTGTAAGATTGCAATTCTAAGCAGCCACACAATTAATTCTTCAGTTATGCAGTCCAATTAGGACAAATGCTTCCTTTCTAGTTTAATTAGAGATGGGTAAGCTCGTTTGAGCTTATTTGTATAAAATATGTGCTCATTAAACAAGGCCTGGATTTTGTTCAGCTTGTTAGAAATGTTGTGAAAAAAAGCTTTCTCACACTGCCTCTGGCCTTTTTAACCCTTTAAAGACCACAAGTCTGACAGTCAATCAGTTATCCTCAAAGTACAGTACACTTGCTTCAGCCAGAAAAGGGGTGATTGTGTTACAGTTGGTATATTTGTAAACTTCATGCTGCCATGGAGACAAATATCTTCCACCCTCAGATATCACTCATTGCAACATCCCTCCCTGCAGGCTAATGCAACAGATGATGGGTTCATAGGGTTGGCTAATCTTCTTTTCAGAGCTCCCTAGGAGCAGAATGAAAGAGAAACTCTGGGGCTAACGCACACCCTGTCTTTGCTGAGAAAAGAGCAGGGGACCTGTGAACCAGTATGTGAATGTCTCTGCGGAGAATGAAGTAGAAAGATTTACGTGAAAGCCATACAGTATGAAGCCACAAATGGCACAAAGTCTGTTGAATTGTCCCAAGCAAAGACAATGCCAATGGTTTGAGCATAGTGTCTTCTCCTTCCCTCATCTTACGTTAATTATTTCTTTTGTGAGCTCATTTATCAGCAGAGAGTAGTTAACTTCTGTGGTGAAAGCACCTGCATGAGTCTCATGCTGAAAAATGTCCTGAGATACGATGTCATTTGTTCAAACCATACCTGTAGAAAATCAAGCCCTCTGTGCTTGTGATCAGGGCAGATTTTCTCCTGACGTGCTGCTTTGGCCTCAGGTCCTTGAACTAGGAGAAAGGGAAGATTGAGCCACCTTCCAAGCTACACTTGGGCACAGGGAAATGAAGCCTCACCAGAGTATCAGGCATGGCTGAAAACACCCAAGCCTTGGCAGAAGCAGTGGCACAGGGGCAGTGCCAGGATAGAAAGTGCCCCAATGGCTAGAAAAGGCACAAGGGCAGGCTGTCAAAGATTAAAGTCTAATTTATCCCTCTCGGGGCCACACGCTCCTCCACGCTCTCAGCAAAATGGACAGATGCAAACTGCAGGCGCACACAAAGTGGGAGATGGCAGCCTCAGCCAAACGAGCTCTGGGGCACACCATGGTTATCTTACAAATGCAAATCCATCCCTTTTCTCCTGCACGTGAGGGGGATTAAGCATGCAATGAGTGTGCATTCAAATATTGTGTGCACAAACACAGCCCTCGCCCTTTGAAATCCTGGCCCTGAATGCCTCCAGTTTCTGCTGCAATGCTTGAAGCCTGGGTTTGAGAGGCAGTGAAAGGAGGAGGAAGCTTAAGTGTAGCTTCCAGGTCTCCAGGTGATTTCCACAGGGTAGGAAGGAGCTTGTAGCCTAAGCTGAGCTTGTGTTTGGGGTTTGGAGCCCATTGTTCAAAAACCAAAAGAAAACGGGCACGGTTCTGGAGTCATGACTGTCTTGGCCTAAGAGCTGCCTGCAGCCATTTGCAGGTTGACAAAACCTCTGAATCAGGGGGAAAATGTAACATATATAGGAGATGTTGTTCTAGGTTGTGCATTTGGGACGACATCTAAAGTCTACTGAACTTAATGGGAACCTGGACTTCAGAGACCACACAGTGGTATAGCAATGACATACAACTCAGCCCTACTGGCAGGGGTTTCAGCTTTCTCCAGTGCACGTGTTGAGCTTCTTACTGTCTCAACACCCGTGCTCTCAGGATTGCCTTGTGGGCAATACGTGGTGTGAAATAAAGACACTGTAATTTTCGTAATTTTATTTAACTCCTGCAGATTTACAATGACATGATAGTATTTATGATCTTGTATTTTCACAGGTGTCATGTCATCATCTCTTAGTCTCAACGATTGCTGCATTACAGCTAAATGGGATAGAGTAGAGGGGAAATGTTGGTTTTGAGCTAGGACGTACTGGGACCTCTCATGTTGTATTGATAAAAATAACAAAATGCAGACCTTTTTACAGACGTGTGTCATAGGAAAATAACAGCAGAATCTCTTTTTAAGGATCTGCTGATCCCAAGATACTTTTTGCTTTCAGAGGGAGAAGATTTCCTAAACAATCAGTCAAAATGCAAAGGGAAGATCTTCTTAATTGGTAACCTGAAGGGCTAACACAGAGCTATTTCCTGTTGTCTGTCTCACTTTTCTGACAGACAGCTTGTAGCAAATGGAAACACTTTTGGAAACACCAAAACACAAATAAGAGAGGACCATGACCTAATGAGTGGAGTGTCCTCGCATCAGTCCCACAAGGGGAAGCTCTTCTGGAAGAAAGTAGCATGAAGTTTTCTCTTACCTTTGCAAGTGAATGATGCTTTCCCACAAGTAAAATGTCTTTTCTACTCCAATTTTCTGCTGTGGGAGAGCTAGTATCACAGGGGAGCATTTTACCAGCACTATGCTTGTCCCTGGAAGTGGTAAAGACTTCAAATACTTCGCAACAAGTTAATAAATATGTAGGCAAAAAAAGGAGTGGAAATACAACAGTGGAGACGTCTGCTGGTAACAAAGACATTTCAGAAGTTTTTATTTTTCGATCAAATACTGTAATGGTCCAGATAGCATTAGTCTGGCCATGATGGCCAAATATAAATCTAATTAATTTCAGCTCAGGTTTGCCCATCTTCACTTTCTGACAGGTGTCTTAAGTGGATCGTGGCAATTTTATTTCAGAACTGGAACTGGGCAGCAGAGAAGTGACTGGCTTAATGCCCAGCTCCCATGTGCCTTTGCCCTCATTTTCATTCATACTTGACTTTAACTGACATTATCCCCAGAACAGCCAGACTAAAAATGTGTGAAAGGGTTACTTCTGTTTTTCAGATGGTATAAGTTACTTATCTGTAGCAATGGCAGTTTCTGATGTTACACAGAGAAGAAAGAAAGCAAAAGAGCTATCCTGAGGGCTTAACTTCAAGGCCAACCATTGTGAGCCCTGCCATGGCTAAGAGCTTTTCAGTCAAGTATTCAAATAATTCTATGACATGTGAATATTCTCAAGAACTAAGTGATATATCCTTCTAACCCTGATTTTAAGCCATTTTTCCTGAAAATAAAACACCTGCGTTCTCTACAATGAAGTGTGCCTTTACTTTTTCTGCCCTAACCACACTGCTATGAACTGACAGAGGGCTGACACAGTTATTCCAGTTAACACTTGTCCAAATATGCTAAATTCACCACAAGCAATTGCCCTGTGGGCGAAAAATTATTCGAGTGCTCACATAGCCTGGAGAGAGGGAACAACTGCCCTTGTCACTATGCCGAGGACTTGGAACAGGAGCTACACTATGTGTCAGGTTAATGAACATTTACAATTGCAAGAGGTGAAAGGTGGAAGGGGAGTGTGGGTGATAGAGATACTTCAGGAGTTTTGCTGACAGATAACAGGGAAGTCTGAGAGGTCTGTAATAAGCTAAGAAAAGCTTGCCGCGAAAAACCTTGTGGAGTGAGGGATGTGCCCGGCTACACCTGCTGGAGTTGCTGCTTGTCCCACTGCGTCTGGGTCTGAAGGGAATATTTTTCATCAGGGACAGAGGGCACAGGCGTCTCCCTGTCATTGCAGTGAACCAGGAGCTACCGAACTGCTATGCTCGTGAAGATGTTAACGGGGTCCTGATAACTGAGGCCGAACCTGAGCTAGCACCAAGGGGATTTTCAGGCACCGTTATTGCTTGTTTCAGTGGGCAGCGAGTCAAGGAGGATGCACTGCTCCTGACTTGGTATCAGACAGTGGCACTGTCCCTCAGCAGAGATCATGAAGTTAAGCAGCCTTAGGATGAGATGGATAAGCATTGCATAGACAAAAAAGAGGAATAAAATTAGATGGTGGGCATTAATAGCTATTCTGTACAGTGGAAGGAGGTTATCAAGAGAGCCCACAAGGATATGAGCCAACATTCCCGATCCAGAAAAGGGGAGTGAAAAGTATTAGAATCTGCTGATTATATCTAAGCTATTTAGCAGGTAAAGAGAAAGTCTGATTAACAAGAACTACAGAAAGGCCTCATAGCACTAAGATATAAAGCAAGAAAATAGCAGATGAAATTCAGTGTAGGTAGCTGTAAACTGGTGCATGTTGGAGAGAAGAAATTCCAGCTTTACTTATACTATGAGCAGCTCTGGTGTGGCTGTTTCTATGTGGAAACAGGATCTTGGTTTTAACAGAAAGATAAATAAATAAATAAATAAACAAACAAATAAATAAAATCAACCACTGTTCTGTGTGGGTCAAAATAGCAAATCAAATGCTATGAATTATTTAGGAAAGAATAAATAGCACCGCAGAAAATGTCCTTTTGTCACTGTATAACACTTAGTCTCTCACACCTTGAGTACAGTGTGGTCCCTCAAGGACATAAAAGAAGTGGAAAATGCAAAAAGGAAAACAACAAGAATGAACTTGGAAAACTAGGAAGCTACAGGCCAGTCACCCTCACCTCCATCCCTGGAAAGGTGGTGGAACAGCTCACTCTGGATGTTATCTCTAAGCATGTGGAGGAAAAGACGGTTATCAGGAGTAGTCAACATGGATTCACCAAGGGGAAATCATGCTTGACCAATCTGATAGCCTTCTATGATGACATGACCAGCTGGGTAGATGAGGGGACAGCAGTGGATGTTGTTTACCTCAAGTTTAACAAGGCTTTTGACACCGTCTCCCATAATATCCTCATAGGTAAGTTTAGGAAGCATGGGTTGGGTGAATGGACAGTGAGGTGGATTGAGAACTGGCTGAATGGCAGAGCTCAGGGATTTGTGATCAGTGGTGCAGAGTTTAGTTGATGGCCTATAGTGGTGTTACCCAGGGGTCAGTACTGGGTTCAGTCTTGTTCAACATGTTCATCAATGACCTGCATGAGGGGACAGAGTGTACCCTCAGCAAATTAGCTGATGGTACAAAACTGGGAGGAGTGGCTGACACACCAGAAGGCTGTGCCACCATTCAGCGAGGCCTGGACAGGCTACAGAGTTGGGAGGAGAGGAATCCAATGAAGTTCAACAACGACAAGTGTAGGGCCCTGCACCTAGGGAGGAATAACTCCATGAACCTGCACAAGTTAGGGGTTGACCTGCTGGAAAACAGGTCTGCAAAGAAGGACCTGGGAGTCCTGGTGAACAGCAAGTTGACCAAGATCCAGCAATCACAGAATCATAGAATCATAGAATCGTTTAGGTTGGAAGGGACCTTTAAGATCACTGAGTCCAACAGTAAACCTAACACTGCCAAAACCACCACTAAACCATGTGCCTAAGCACCATGTCTACCCGTCTTTTAAATACCTCCAGGGATGGCAGCCTGTTCCAATGCTTGATAACACTTTCCCTGAAGAAACTTTTCCTAATATCCAATCTAAACCTCCCCTGGTGTAACTTGAGGCCATTTCCTCTTGTCCTGTTGTTTGTTACTTGGGAGAAGAGACCGACACTCACCTCACTACAACCTCCTCTCAGGTAGTTGTAGAGAGCAATAAGGTCTCCCGTCAGTCTCCTCTTCTCTAGGCTCAACAACGCCAGCTCCCTGCGCTACTCCTCCTAAGACTTGTTCTCTAGGCTCTTTACCAGCTTTGTTGCTCTTCTCTGGACACACTCCAGAACCTCAATGTCTTTCTTGTAGTGAGGGCCCCAAAACTGAAAACACTATTTGAGGTGGGGCCTCACCAGTACCAAGTGCAGAGGGATGATCACTTCCCTAGTCCTGCTGGCCACACTATTCCTGATACAAGCCAGCATGCTGTAGGCCTTCTTGGCCACCTGAGCACACTGCTAGCTTGTATTCAGCTGGCTGCTGACCAACACCCCCAGGTCGTTTTCTGCTGGGCAGCTTTCCAGCCATGCTTCCCCAAGCCTGTAGCACTGCATGGCGTTGTTGTGACCCAAGTGCAGGACCTTGGCCTTGTTGAACCTCATACCATTGGCCTCGGCCCGTCGATCCATCATGTGCAGATCTCTCTGTAAAGCCATCCTACCCTCAAGCAGGTCGACGCTCCTGCCTAACCTAGTGTTGTCAGCAAACTTACTGAGGGTGCACTTTACCCCCTCATCCAGGTTGTTGATAAAGGTATTAAACAGAATTGGCCCCAGTACTGAGCCCTGGGTAACACCACTTTTGACCGGCTGCCAACTGGGTTTAAATCCATTCACCACCACTCTTTGGGCCCGGCCTTCCAGCTAGTTTTTTACCCAGCAAAGAGTACACTCATCCATGAGCAGCCAGTTTCTCCAGGAGAATGCTGTGGGCAACCATGTCAAAGGCTTTACTAAAGTCCAGGTAGACAACGTCCACAGTCTTTCCCTCATCCACTAAGTGGGTCACCTTGTCATAGAAGGAGATCAGATTAGACAAGCAGGACCTGTCTTTCCTGAACCCATGCTGACTGGGCCTGATCACCTGCTTGTCCTGTATGTGCTGCGTAATACCATTCAGGATGATCTGCTCCATAACCTTCCCCAGCAGCCAGGTCACACTGACAGGCCTGTAGTTCCCTGGATCCTCCTTCCGGCCCTTCTTGTGGATGGGCGTCACAGTTGCTAACCTCCGTATTTGCTAATTGGGACCTCCCTGCTGATAAATGATGGAAAGTGGCTTGGTGAGCACTTCCGCCAGCTCCCTCGGTACCCTCGGGCGGATGCCATCCAGCCCTATAGACTTGCATGTGTCTAAGTGGTGTAGCAGGTCACTCACCATTTCCCCTTGGATTATGGGGGCTTTGTTCAGCTCCCTGACCCTGTCTACCACCTCAGGGGGCAGGGTAGAATCATAGAATCATAGAATGGTTTAGGTTGGTGTCCTGGTTTGAGGTAAAACAGGACCAATTTTCTGTTCTGTAATTTTACTTTTTAGCTAAGCCTCTTCTAACTACTGAAACTAACAGCATATTGTGCTGAAACTGTTTGCTCTCAGAGTGATAAGGCCTGATGTTTATAGTTGATACCAAGGAATGGTATGCAGAGAGGCTCTTGCTTATACTTATTGCTATAACAACCGAGGCCAGCCAACTCTGTTATTTACCCCGTTGGAGGGTCAGAAGCAGAAAAGTGTAGAGCGGTCACACCTGCAGGGAGGAGCGGACAGGACAGGTGACCCAAAACTGACCCACAGGGTATTCCATCTCATCTGCCTCATGCTCAGTATAAAAGCTGAGGGATCAAAGGGTCAGCCCTCTTTCTTCAATGGCCGGTGTTGGACGAGGACTCTGCCTGTCTGCCTTTGATCCAGATCTGTGCATTCCTGACTCCAGATCCAGAATCCAGTTCCCATCCACCACTGAGTCCAGCCTGGGACTTCCCCAGTGCCTGCCAGTAATGAGACCATCATGCTGGGAGCTTGACATGGTTTTTGTATATATTTCATAATGTTTCTTTTTATTTTATTATAAATATTTCATTAAAGTAGTTTAGTACCTTCTAAACTCGTAAGTCTCTCTCCCTCCTCTCCTTGGAGAGAGAGGTGGGGAGAGCACCTGTCATTTGCTTCAGTGGCCAGTCTGGCCCAAACCACAACAGTTGGATGAATCTTAAATATCATCTAATTCCAACCCCCCTGCCATGGGCAGGGACACCTCCCACTAGACCTGGTTGCTTAAAGGCCCATCCAGCCTGATCTTGAACACTTCCAGGGATGGAGCATCCACAGCTTCCCTGGGAAACCTGTTCCAGTGCCTCACCACCCTCAGAGTGAAAAATTTCTTCCTGATATCCAATCTAAATCTACCTTCTTCCAGTTTGAAGCCATTACCCCTCGTGCTATCACTATGTGCTCTTGTAAAAAGTCCCTCTCCACCTATCTTGTAGGCCCTCTTCAGGTACTGTAAGGCCACTCTAAGGTCTCCCCAGAGCCCTTCCATCTCCAGGCTGAACAACTCCAACTTTCTCAGCCTTTTCTCATAGGAGAGGTGCTCCAGCCCTCTTGATCATCTTTGTGGCCATCCTCTGGACCCACTCCAACAAGTTCATGTCCTTCTTATGTTGGGGGCCCCAGAACTGGCTGCAGTACTCCAGGTGGGGTCTCACAAGAGCATAGTAGAGGGACAGAATCACCTTCCTCAACCTGCTGGCCATGCTTCTTTTGCTGCAGCCCAGGATGCGGTTGGCCTTCCAGGCTGCGAGTGCACATTGCTGGCTCATGTTGCGCTTCTTATCTACCAATGCCCCCAAGTCCCTGTCCTCAGGGCTGCTTTTGATCCATTTTCTGCCTAGCCTGTATTTGTGTTTGGGATTGCCCCGACCCATGTGCAGGACCTTGCACTTGGCCCTGTTGAACTTCATGAGGTTTGCACAATATGCCCTTGTGGTCAAGAAGATCAGTGGTATGCTGGGGTGCACTAAAAAAAGCATGGCCAGCAGGTCGAGGGAGGTGATCCTTTGCCCTAGTGTGGCCACATCGAAGTACTGTATCCAGTTCTGAGCTCCCCAGTTCAAGAAAGACAAGGAACTACTGGAGACAGTCCAGTGGAGGGCTATGAAGATGATCAGGGGACTCAAGAATCTCTGTTATGAGGAAAGGCCGAGAGACGTGGGTCTGTTTAGCCTGGAGAAGAGAAGACTGAGAGGGGGATCTCATCAATGCCAGATCAGATCACCTTGGGTGCCCTTATGTGGCACATGCAGGACAACCAGGTGATCAGGCCCAGTCAGCATGGATTTATGAAAGCCAGGTCCTGCTTGACTAACCTGATCTCCTTCTATGACAAGGTGACCCACTTGGTAGATGAGGGAAAGGCTGTGGACGCTGTCTACCTGGACTTTAGTAAAGCCTTCGACACAGTTTCCCAGCATTCTCCTGGAGAAACTGGCTGCTCATGGCTTGGATGGGTATATTCTTCACTGGGTCAGAAACTGGCTGGAAGGCCAGGCTCAAAGAGTGTTGGTCAATAGAGGTAAATCCAGCTGGCAGCTGGTCACAAGTGGTGTTACCCAGCGTTCAATATTGGGGCCGGTTCTGTTTAATATCTTTACTAATCACCTGGATGAGGGGATCGAGTGCATCCTCAGTAAGTTTGCAGACCACACCAAGTTAGGTGGGAGTGTTGACCTGCTTGAGGGTAGGATGGCTCTACAGTGGGATCTGGACAGGCTGGATTAATGGGCCGAGGCCAATGGTATGAGGTTCTGATGGGTCTTGCACCTGGGTCACAATGACCCCATGCAGCGCTACAGGCTTGGGGAAGAGTGGCTGGAAAACTGCCCAGCAGAAAAGGACCTGAGGGTGTGGGTTGACAGTCAACTGAATACGAGCCAGCCGTGTGGCCCAGTGGCCAAGGCGGCCTACAGCATCCTGGCTTGTACCAGGAATAGTGTAGTAAGCAGGACTAGGGAAGTGATCGTGCCCCTGTACTCAGCACTGGTGAGGCTCCACCTTGAATACTGTGTTCAGTTTTGGGCCCCTAACTACAGGAAAGACATTGAGGTGCTGGACCATGTCCAGAGACGGGCAGCGAAGCTGGTGAGGGGCCTAAGAGTACAAGCCTTATGAGGAGCAGCTGAAGGAACTGTGGTTGTTTAGCCTGGAGAAGAGGAGGCTCTACAGCTGCCTGGGAGGAGGTTGTAGTAAGGTGGGGGTCGATCTCTTCTCCCAAGTAACAGGCAATAGGGCAAGAGGAAATGACCTCAAGTTGTGCCAGCGGAGGTTTAGATTGGATATTAAGAAAAATTTCTTCACTGAAAGGGTTATCAAACATTGGAACAGCCTACCCAGGCTGTTCCACCCAGGGAAGTGGTGGAATTGCCATCCCTGGAGGTATTTAAAAGATGGGTAGACATGGTGCTAAGGGACACGGTTTAGTGATGGATTTGACAGTGTTAGATTTATGGTTGGACTCAATGATCTTAAAGGTCTCTTCCTACCTATGTGATTCTAAATATGTAAAAAGTGAGTGTCAAGAGGATGTGGCCAAACCCTTTTCAGTGGTGACCAGTGACAGGATAAGAGGCAACGGGCGTGAACTGGAACACATGAAATTCCATCTGAACATGAGGTAAAACATGTTTACTTTGAGGGTGACAGAGCACTGGAATGGGCTGCCCAGAGAGATTGTGAAGTCTCCTTCTCTGGAGATACTCAAAAACCTTCCTGGATGCGATCCTGTGCAATCTGCTCTAAGTGAACCTGCTTTAGCAGGGGTGTTGGACTAGGTGATCTCTCGAGGTTCCTTCCAACCCCTATCACTCTGTAATTCTGTGATCAAATGCTTTTATTCAAGGAACAATTGCATAGACCAGACCTCTATGGAAAAGACGATTGAGGTTGTTGTTGGTAGTTGCTAATAAGGCAATCAGTGCAATGCAAGAAAATAATAGGGAAAGAACAATCACCATTTCCTTTGTAGCAGGAACCAGGGGACATCAAATGAGATCAGTGCAGAAAAAACCCCCAAAAAAAGCCATTGCACTGAGTGTGCAATTAGGCTGGGATGCTCCACAGGGGGCATCGTGACAGTGTGCATGCTAAGTAAGCAGTGTTTCAAGCAGGAATTACACAAATTTAGAAAAGAAAAATCTACCGGGGCCTATCACTTATGAAGGCCCAGGAAATTACTAAGCCACGTATCGTTGGATATTAGGAAAGTGTTCATGAGAAATATGCCTCTTTCCTCAACATCTGGCATGGGACACTGCTGGAGACAGGATGTTAGGCTAGGTCAGCCTTTGGTTCTGGTGTTTTTCCAAGCTTTTGGTCACCTTTCTGTTTGCAACAAACTATCCCTCTGGCACTGTTATGATGCAGCTGCAAATGCTTTTATACTCTGACCACCACCACCACGATGATCTAGATAGCTGCTAACATATGAAATCTGCTCTTATCCTTGAGCCACAGTAGGGCAGTCCACTCCCCAAACCAAGGTGGCAAGTCATTAACTTTGCATATAAAAATCATTGACTACTTTAGGACTTCATTTAAAAATAAATATAAAGAATTTTGCTGAAAAAGGAAAAAATTCAGCTAATATTTCAATGCTTTGCTGAATGCAGCCCATCACGCTTATGTCTTTCAACTGCAAGAAATTGTACCACCAAGCAATCAGAAATACATATAGAATCTAATAACTCCCAATAGTTTTAATTCATCCTCTCTTTGTCCCGTGTTTCAGACTGAGTTTTTTGCTTCAAATTGGTAAGTGCTAACAGGCTTCTTTATAGACAACTTCATACATATTTTTTAATTTTTATTTTCTGCAGACAAACAGGTGCAGGCCAAGAGTACGGCTCAATTTATGTCTCTGGATAGCTCCTATCTAGCAAGATATTGGTTGCTGAATTAGAGGAAATATTTCATTACAGGAAAAATTGTTATCCGCAGTAAAACTGGGGAAAAAATAATGGCAATTCTGGGTAGTCTGGGTGAATGAAATAAGGCAGGCTTGCAAAGAGACATGATCACACTTCTAGACTGTTCTATTATTTGTTCGCCTCAGGATATATTTCATCATCTTGTTTTCAATACCAGTTTTAAGATTTTGAAGAGATGATTACTTTATGCAAAAGGTCCAAAATGATGAAAAATGACTGTGAAGCAGGGAAATGTGGAGAATTCCTGAGAAAGGTACTGATGCTAGATCCCACAACTTTGAAGGCACAGTTACTACTCTCCAGAAACTGGACTGCTTTAAGGACTTAAGACAGAAAAGCCAATAGCTATAGGCAGTTTGCCCAGGGAAGTTATGACATCTCCTCTCTATAGGTGACAAATATTGCACGCAAACCAAAACCTCAAATTTCCCCCCATTGTCTCATGGGATAAGATGGCTGTACAAGGTCTCTCGTCAGCCTGTCTAGACAGGACAAAAACCTAGCCCCAGAAAAGTTTTCCTCCCAGGAAAATGAAAGTGTCTGGAGCCAGGGGACACAGTTCAGCCTGTGAACTGCAGTAATGTTAATTGCTTGCTCCTTCCACGATACCAAAACAAAAGTAGGCCTGTCTTTGGGTTTGTGGCTGAGGAGCAGAAGGGGTCTGCATGCTGTTTCAACCTCTTCTGCATCTGTGCAATCCAATTTCCCCTCATGCCACTCCTAAGAGACAGGGGAGTGAAGTTACTCCAGTTTTGAAGAATTTATTTGAAACCTTAAGCAGACTGCCTGAGCTCACAGGACAGCACGCTGCTGGCAGCAGGGGGTGTCTTCATTTCCAGTTCTGGGCTTTCATCACAAAATCATCTGCCAGGACCAGAGTTCAGAGAGCCTCTAGGCACTTCGCTGGAGATCCAGTCAAACCTTCCCACGAATGCAAAGCGGCTGCAGGCAACCCACATGTGTGTGAGCCAGAGGAAGAAAGCAGGGATGAGAAATTTAATCTCTCATTGTCAAAAACGAAGGACTGGAACCTTATGTATGCTTCCATTCTGAGGACTACATTACAATAGAGTTGACTATGTCTCTTCCTAACCATGGTCTTCAAGTCTTTTCTCTACTTTGATCAGGGTAGAGCCATGTCCCCTGCAATCTTCTGAGTCACATCCTCTTCTTTTGGTTGGCAGACCATAGCATGGCATTAGGATTCACTGAGGTCTGGCTTCAGAATACATGCCCTGGACAGACCTTCTAAGCTTTTTGCTCTCATAGAAGGACTTGCCATTTCTTAGCCAGCATGTCGTTGCATGTCCCAGCTACTCATCACCGTTCAGGTCAAGTTATGCTACAGAGACCTGTATTCTGCATCCAGGAATGTGTGACGAATGCCAGCAGGCAGGTAGGTACCTTCTAGGACTTGTTTCCTGCTTAACAGTTACTGTGGAACTGCAGAGAACAAAGGGTCCTGAACAACACACGCACATGTCATCTCATCTAATCTTATGTTTCTTTACAAGCTACATTAGACAGGCTTTGTGTATGAAAATAGATCAACATCTACTCATATATGTTAGCAGTCCTGGAACCCAGTCTGGTTTCAGTTTAACTCCTGGAGTCTCTCTCTCTCTCTCTGCTCCCTCTCTCAGGGAGCCAAGTTTGGATTTTTTTCCAGAATATGCACCCACTTTACTTGAGCAAGGTGCCGCAGGGTCTTTGTATTGGGCCCGTGCAGTTTCCCCAGCCAGAAAGCCAAGCTATCTAGAAGACTTCTCCGGAAGGGTTGTTCCATTGCTGGAGTGAGCAGATCTGCTCAGCTTCACTGGCTTTCAGTCCCTTGCCTTGTGACCCAGTCTACCTGTGGAAGGGTTATCCAGGCTTTCTGGTCCACACTTGCAGGTGCAGCACATCATCAACATCCTTGTCACACCCGGGGCTATGAATCCAAAATAACACTAGAGGTGCCCAAGATGACGTGGCTTGGTCACAAGGCCGAGCTCTCAGCTGGCTCTTCACTGTGTGCACTCTGCAGAGCCATGGGTGTAGCTCCCACCTCTTACATCGGCCTTGCCAAACCAGTCATCATGTAGTTGCCATGCTTATACTCCCTAGCATATCTATGCAACACAGTGCTGTCCCATGGGAAGACTCCTGTCCCTTCTTTTTGCTCTTCAGTTGTCTTTTTCACCCTCTCTCTTCCACTGTTTCAGCCCTGAGCCCTGTCTTTGGCTTCCCACCACCCCAACTCACTTCTTTGCCACTTAAAACTGTGGCACAGTGTATTTCAGGTGGACAGGAGTTTATGATCTTGGGTATGCAACAAGGCTATGAAAAATAATTGCAGCTCCCTCAGTCCATCAAACATGTTATGACTGGGTTTTCTCATCTGATTGTTTCTGCAGCTTTGGAAAAGCCAAAGATATAAGTTCAACACTTGCTGCTCCTTGTTATTTTTTTTATTTTTTTTTATTTTACTGGCTGGTGCAGTGAGAGACTGCGGAAGTGCCTGTTTGGTTTGACCAAACTTCTCTGACAGATGTTTTCCAATTGTGAAAGACTCTGACCTTTATTGAAATCAAGAACTTTTTAATGTTGTGCCCAAACACTGGAAACAACAGCATAGTTTAGTGGTGATTTTCATATTTTAAAAGGTACATTTCTAGCTGGGATAAATGGTACTTGTATTTGTTCTTGTTTTGTTTAAATTAAAATCCAGTTCTATTAGCTGTTCCTAGTCCATTTGCCTTCTAGCATTGTTCTGAGCATCTTTGAAGTCATAAAATGAGACATCTCAATTAATGGCAGAAAAGTGGTTAGTAGAAACAGAGTACCAGAAACCCACTAACTGACTAATCAGTTATTAAAGTCACTTTGTCAGACCGTAAATTGCAGCTATCACATTTCCCTATAAACAAATAGACTTCCCTACTCTGACACTGAGGGCTGACATCTGGGATATGTTTGAAACTTTACAAAATGCGTTACACATATCATTTCTTCCAGGCGATTCAGAGAGATAAACCAGATTAGATGAGGTAAAGGATGAAACCAAGTATGGTTTTGGTCCTCTGTTCCCCATACTTCCTACAGCTTTCTGTCTCTTTTGGGAGACTGTATGCCAGACTGTATTCATTCCAGTTGTACTCAAGTGCACAATTCATTATGTGCAAATTGTCTTCTCTTTCTTCCAGCAAAAAAAGCCATGTTGAAGTTCTGGCTCTGATGGGCACAAATGTTTAGTCTGTTTACTGAGTATCAGGAAGGGAATAACTGGTTATTCACTTTCTGCAGGTGAGACCCTCTTCCAAGCATCCTCCTCTTCTCACTTTCCCTTTTCTCATGGCAGCCCTTTGGCCATTCAAGATTTTCTACTCCTCTCTACTGAAATCACCTCCTTACTGCCAGATATAGACCCAAATCGCTTCTGACAGTCTTGGAGCAATCACAATGTACTAGATTGAGATGGTTTCCTTAATGACAAATGAAATGAAAATGCTAGTTACAGCGATACAGATCTGAGAAGCTCTTGGATGCTTGGCTTAAAGTTTCTGAAAACACATAGGCATGACTACTTTTCTTGCTTGACTCCAAAATCTTAACTATGCAATGTGTAAAAGAAAAGTTGGGCTTTTATTATGCCATTTTATATAAAGATTATTAAAAAAAAGAAGTAATTTATTGTCTCCCTCTGCTACTTCCCAGATTGAACTGTTTTTTCTTTTCCACCCCCAAAAGCTATTCTCCCAAAAAAAGAGTCCAACACCTATTTGGAAGAACACAAGTATGAGTAAAGCCCAAAAGGCTTTACTCCAGAAGGTAAAATTTTGCACAACAACTTCTGTTTCTAAAGACATGTCAGCCAAATAAGTAAAGTGCATTGACTTCATGCTTTAAATCCTGATTCCCGTGTTTGGGCTTGAGTTTCAAAACATGAATTGCTTGTATACTGAAGGGAAAAAAAAGAGTAGTCCTATGCAAATTTGGCTGTGGAGTCATAGTCTGTTCACATGATCATTTTCTGCTTCTACCCATACAGAATCTTTAGCTTTGAATTCTGCTTTGTGTTTTGTGTTGAGCAAGCCAAAAATCAAAGAGCAGTTCAGATATAACCACAAAACAGTTCACAAAGCTGGTGAAATAAAAATTTTGCAAGGTTTTCAGCAGAATACTGTAAGTGGGTTGATTCCACATTAGAAGACACTGGACACAAGTTTGCTTTGTAGATTTGTAAACCTGCGACTAATCAAAATTCACTTATGGAGTGCATTGCAAAACCTGAAGCCAGATGTGTTTTGCGTCATTTAGACTTTATTGGGTACATTTAGCTGCTCTAATTTGAGAGCAAAATCTTTTTTACTCTCTTCATTGGGCAATGTTTGCACACAAAAATTCCTGAAGCAATCCACAACCCATCTTTAAAATCTTACTATTTTTTGTAGCTGAACACTTGTAATTTATATATATGAGCCTATCAAGACCATGTGACACTGTTTTTCCTAAGTAACATGCAAGTATCTACACTTAGGATACTCCATGCAGTTTCTGTCCACGCATAAGAAATCTAGCAATAACTAAATGTCCAAAATAAGGAAAGCAATGAGAGAATAATAAATTGTTTGCCTATATATATTTGTCATGAAGATATTCATCTGCAAAAAAAGACAGTAAAGAAACTGATTTTTGTAATTTGATAAGCTATATGCATACTAGCTAAAGGACAGCAATGTTTTCTGAAGCTCAGTTAGAAACATGCACATGTATTTTAAATGCATAATTCCAAGCATCCAAAAGATATTGTGTTCTGTATCATCCTGAATAGCTTTTTTAATGGATTTATTGTTAGAAAAGCACCTCAGAGCAGAAACTGTAGTAACAATAAAATATTTTAGGCATTTAAAAATCCACAACGCAGAACTTTTTTGGTTTTTCCATACAGCAAGTAAATCCATAATTTTTCAAAACTCATTTAGCTCACACCATGGAGAGTATCATTGCAGAACTATGGCTATATTACATTTCTGAAATTCCTGTAGGCAATGTCAACCAGAGAATGTTTAATAGCATACCTGACAGAGATATGGGAATATAAAAACATTTATCAGTTAAGTTAGAAGCTTCTGAATGGCCTTTCTACTTCATTCTTTTGCTTTTCAGGGTTTTGTCTGAAGAACTGCTCTTCTCAGTTAAGAGACAGCCGAATAGCTACAGTAAGAAACAGGCCTTGGATTACTTAAATTATTTAAAACATTACAGCCCATTGTCCCTAGAGAGCGGAGCTGCACACTTACACATAGAAGGGAATTGAATCAAGAATTTGTTGTATTCTAGGTTTCATACTCCAATAAAATCTAGGTTTTACTCCAAGCTGATGGTAATCTCAGTGGTTGTGTAGCCCTTTGAAGGAAGAAAGAGATTACAACTGAAGTATGGTTTGAATCTATTTCATCCAGCACAACCCAAGCAGCAGCTCAGGTTTGGTCTCACCCTTGTACATTGATCAATACCTTATGCAAACATACTGACCCATTAACCAGCACAGAAGGAGCCAACATTATACAAGAAAAAGCTCCAGCAACAGTCTTAATTTCACAAAGAAAAAAAGGAAACTTCTCATTTCAGAAGATAATGCTTTATATGGTAACTACTATGTATAAAGTAAGTACTATGAGAAGAGCAAATCTCTATGCAACACCTGTGTCCATTTTATAAAGTATCTTGTTGAGCCCAAATGGGGCGGAATAATTGGATAAATTAAAAATTTGTTTCACCTGTGGAATCTGCTTATAATTAGAAAAGCCTTAATTTAGACACTAGAACTCTTTGGTAAGATTCGTTAGGGAATGCAGGTTTTAAGAAGTCTTTGCTTAATTGTGGTTTATATTAAGAAAGTATTTGTTAGAAGCATTATTCTTTGCAAGTCAGCTGTTTAAAAAAGCTCTCCTGTCTCTGATGAATATCATGGGGCTAGTAATACCTTCTGAAAAAGTCCAGGGTTTTTGTCGGATATTATCTATGTGAGAGAAGCCTTCTGCTACACAGTTTTTTCCAACTCTCACCAGTCTCTTTCTTCCTATACTCTGGTTCTTGCTGATAATTTTACTCAGGTGCACAAAGTGAACAGAATTCCAGAGCTAAAAAGTGATTTCTGCTATTTTATATAGGGTTGTATGTCTCTAAAGCCATGGCTGTTCTGTTTCTCTCTATATAAAGTATGCTTAAGAAAGAAGAGGAGCTGAATTTTCTTCTGTGCATTCTTGTAGAATGCAACGCTACAGCTAAAGTGGCACTAATTTTTCACTTTTCCACTATATGGACATTTTCAAAAGAGTATAAGGACCACAAAAAACTATGTGTCTTGAAGTATTAACTACATGCAATTCCTGTAAAGAAAAATTATATATCTTGGAAATATTCTTAGCTGCATGCAATTCCTTTTAAGCTATGTGTAACTCTTAGGATTAGACCTGGTGGTCAGAAAGGAGCTGATGTCGTGCCTGGGCAGGCAGAGTCCACTTCTGATATCCTGTAGCCTCTTTATGAAGCTGCTGGCAACAAAAGTGACCATTCTTCAACCAGATATGAAGGAGAAGATGTATATGTGTTTACCTATACTGATTCTCTTCATTTAGGCCGGAGTCTGAGCTTCACTATTCCCTGCATCCTTTATAAAGGTAGATACAAAAACACAACCCAAAAATGGTTAGTAAGTGTTCTACCAAATAATTTTTGGAGTAGAAAGCAGCACACTTAAAATGTATTCCTGAGAGAGGGCAAGTGTGTTATGCTCAGCTGAACACATAGTTTTCCTATGTATTTCTGCTTGTGTGTAGCCAAGCTGGGGCTACCCGAGGAAAGACGTAAGGAAAGCTCATCAGGGACTGAGCGTGGGTTATCTGGAAGAAGTACTTCTTTTGGGTTTTCTTTTTATATCATAGTGACCTTCCCTCTCTATAAAGAAAAGGCATCATGTGTATCTTACTGGTTATCTTTTGGGAAAAGAGCAGCATGCTGCTTGGGTTAAATGCCCCATGTTGTGTACTGACTGTGCTGCAGGAGAGCCTTTCAAAAATCAGAAACAAACAGAAACAAAAGTGGGTTTTTTTACATAAAACCACCCATATGTAGGTGGAATCTGACAGTTTTGTTCTGGACAAGTGAGATCCCTATTGCTCTGCAATGTTTTTCTAATTTCTCCAACAGACTACAGATGAAAACACCATTGAGAAGGGCTGTAGAAGAACCAAACTCTCACAGGTTTTCCAGACTCTGCCCTTTCTTCCCTTCTGGCCATTCACTCCCCTGTGTGGCTGTGGGCTCACGGGGAAACTGCGTAGCTCTAGCCTAGGATAGGGGACTGGAGAAGCACGTGGAGGCCAGTCATTGAAAGACTGCCACGAGACCATGCTAACACCACTGAGATTTTCCTTGAAATCAACTGAAGGAGATAAGAAATGGACTTCAGCCACAGAAAGATGATACCCCTTCAAAGATGTTATGACTTACTTTTTAAAACCTTTGCTGCAGGAATGCAGCTTTACAAAAGGGGTACCTGCTTGACAATGTATCCCTACTCCTGCTCTATATGCTTTATTGCTTCATTTATGAAGAACTGACATTTACAATTTAATTATTCTAAATTATTTGGGTTCTTTTATGTCTAAATATGCACCTTTTTAAAAGATTTTTTTCATTAAAATATATAAAGCAAAGAAATGCAATATATTTTGGGCATTAGATCAGAAGACTTTAGTTAGACCTTTTTTCCATGTCACCCCCTAAGGGGAGTACACATTAAATTGCATAGTTTGCATGGCAAAATAAGTACAGCTTTTCATCATCAGTGATTCTCAAAGAAAGCTTAGTTTTCTAATGGGACACACACTACCCTGCTGGATGGTGCTCTGAAATCAATCTAGATATTTCTCCATTAAATAATTGTGAACACGAGGAGTATTCGTCCTATCGACATTGCAAAAGTCCCTGAATGAGCTCCTGAGGAATTTAGGCTGAAGATTGCTTTCAGATTTGTAACAGATTGATGGGTTTTTTAAGTGTGTGTGCGCGTCCGTGCATGGATAGATAGAAAAATCCTCATCGTCAAACATCAGTCAAATGGAATACAGCCTGTGTTTTGGCTTAGATTGGAAAAGAGGAAATTAAATGCTTCAAAGGATTATTAAACCATTCTAAAAAATGGAACATTTAAACGAGAATAGGAAAAACATGAAGCAGGACAGGAAAGCAAATGAGAAAGGCATGCATGTAAAACTAAACCCAACAGATAAGTGTCCTGCTTTCAGACTTTCAGCAAACACTGACGGGAAAGATTGGTCTTCACTGACTGCCAGATATGATGAGTTTAAGAGATATGCAAGGCCTTATAACCCATGGAACACCACAGATGAGTTACTTACCACTTTTCTTAAGCTTTCCCTTTCTCCTTCCAGTGCCATCCTTGATATATTTGTTATATCTGGGCACTTTTTCCACTACACACCCCTCCTTTCCTAATTTTCATAATACAGAGTTTTGCTTTGAAACCCACAGCTGTGTTAGGTGAGACCTAGAAGCTGCAGCTCCTGGGAAAGGGGAGCAGGAGTACTCAGTCTCCCCCAGGAAGAAGAAGGGTCAGTTTGTTTTTTCTGGCTGCTAGATAGCAATTTTTCTTTTGGTAGCAAGGAGAGGATACATCTTTTTTCTCCCTCCTTTCTTTTAAATGGCGATGAAGGTAATCTGGATTGTCTTTAAGATCTTCAAAAGATCTGTGGTTAATATACTCAAAAGTGACTCCAAAAGTTACTCTAGAACCTTTGGAGTGACATGGTTTAACAAGCATTGTCAAGCCTAAGTATACTCTTTGTATTGTGGTAACTGGTTGATAAGAAAGTCAAGGTTTTGTTTTGCCCTCAGACTTACTGGGTTAACATCTGCAAAATAAAACCTTGGCCTACCAGAAAATGCTCAAAAAAAGAAGACTACTGTGTATTAGAAACTCCTCTGCAACAGACCCCTGAGTTTGGGGGGCTTCTTCAGCCCTGCAGTGCCTGTTCGTCTTACCTGCTAGCACTTTCTTTGAGGATGGAGTATGATACTAGCTTATGATCCTGCTAAACAGCCCTCAGTAGTCCAATTTATAAAGTAGGCCTGGAGAGGTTTTAAAGTCAAATCCCATTGTAATTAACTGGAGTGATTCTCAGCTTTCTAAATGCTCATATCTTTTGGCCTGAGTTCCAAACTGCTTCCCAAAGTAGCTGCATCTACTGTGCTTCAGACTCTTTAGTAGATTATTGCACTTAGGTTTGTGTTACTGTTCTTAGTTTAACATGTTTATCGCACCTTTCTACAGCCGGTTGACCTATTTTGCTTGGAAACTGGTTATCATTTATTTTCTGTGGATGGATCATTCTCAAAGTGAACCTATTTTTGTACACATCATAATAATTTGCAAATATTTTCTGGGTGGCTTAATAAAAAGTTAGCCTCCAAGTTACTGATACATTGTTCATATCAACCATTATGTTTGTTTTCTATTCATAGTTCCTAAAACACCTTGGGTTTATGCTTTTTGCAATTTTGTTTTCTAAAGCATGAAAACAACTGTAACCAATCATGGCAGGGTACTCATAGCTACTAGTCTTGCTCGAATGCAAATAACATTTCACCCCTTATCTTCAAATAGGAATCCCTTCATTTGCAAATAGCAAGTTGTATGGGGGAATAAAATATTCCAGCCAATTATCCAAGCCATTTTTGTTCTCACAGTCCTTTGCTTAAAAGACAATGAGACTGCAACCAGACAACAAAGTTTAGATCCTGTCTGCAGTGATTTTGGAAATGTTAGCTATTTGAACAGTCAGTTGTTTTGGATCTGGTTCTATAATGAAGAAGAAATTTTTTATGGATTTTATGACTATTTACTTTTTTCAACCGGTCTGTAGTGCCAAGGTGTGGAAAATGATGGCTTGAACACTGATTTTTAGACAGTTTTCTACCACAGGCCACCCTTAGGACTATAGGGTACATTTTTACTACATGAAGCAGATGCTCTTCTTTATTTAATGTTGATTAAAAATCAATCTGTCTTCTGAGTCTTCCCATCTGCAAAACACATAGGCTCAGGAAGTGCAGCTGGGATTTTGATTAAGTACATATTTTCCTTTCCTCTTCTTTTAAAGGTATGAATGAAACATGAGGAAAATGACACCCAAAGTTATGTGGCGTGTGAAGGTTTTGAAACTCTCAGCCAACTTTTTTCTTTTTTAATTTTTTTCTTTTTTTTTTTCTTCTTTCCTTTTTTTTTTTTTCTTCAGCCATATTAGATTATGTCTTACATCTGGGTTTCAGGAGAAACAGGAAACTGGTGAGCCAAATGACCATACAGACTGCCTTTATGGATATTTCAAAGATGTTGGCAAGAATGAGGTAAATCACCTCAGACCTCAGCTCTTGAGGCTTTAGTGAAGAATGCATCACTGAAAAGGCTTCAAAGAACTTTGGAGGAATGCCCTCGGCAGGGAGATGGCAGTTGCTATAATCATGTGATCTATAGTCACAGCTGCCTGAAGTCCACTCTAGCTGCAACTACCAGTCCTTAAGCACATCACCTTTTCAAGAATGGACATGTTTTCTTGCTGCTGTTCCTGTCAATTCTTCTTCCCACATCCACATCACAGCATGAAATCTCCACTAACTTCACTGATTTAGGTCAATCCCATACACAGAGGTAGCCAAATAGAATATATCCACCTTCCTCAGTGACTTCATCAATGGGATGGAAGAAGATCCTGGGGAAAATAGTTTATCTTCCAAGGCCATCACTATTTTGAGATAATTATTCTTATCTTCCTGAAAGGGAAAAGATAGTTTTAAGAAATTAGTGCGATTTCTGCTGTGCTGTATGTACTAATCTATCTATTGGCAATATTTGAAGGCATTTTGCTGCATCTTCCTGAGTGTGTGCTAGCCTAGCTGGAGGATGGGAAATTGCATGAACCATATTGGGATTTTGTTATGGACCCTGGGAAGGTAAAACCTAAAAAACCCAACTGCAAATGCATTTCCAATGGACAATTCTCTTACTCCATTGCAGCCAGTACTATGTATGTATTACCCTATAACTTCTATCATGTATTGCATAGTAATTAAAAGTCAATTAAAAACAGTTCTCCCAGCAGTTTACGTGATACATGTGCTGCATAAAAAGGAAACTGAATCATGTAGTGAAGAATGCTCAGTACAAAAGGTAACACACTCTGACTAATCTAGGAAAAAACTGTCATGAGAAACATTTTTGTATTTTATGGTAAAAATCTTCTGTTTGTTACTCATAATTAATTTCAGTGCCTAAATAACAGGTAGAATAGTAAAATCATGCTTAGTTAGAGTAGTTTTAGTTAGAGTAGTTCTACCTTTGGAGAGCCTAGTGAAGGACTCTTTATATGAGCTATTGCAACAATATCAACATTCAAGAGAGGAAAAAGAAGAGTAGAATAATCCTGTTGTCCCATAAGAGAGGATCAAAGTTTGGAGATTCATGGTATCATTCACAAGCTGAGTAAAATATGCCTTGAACACATCTCATCCCAGTTCTGATGCATGTGATTCTAGAATCAACACATGGAAAATAATGAAGTGTATAGCTTCATGTTTCTTTCCCTTCCTCTAACAAAAAGTAGAAAAGCTGGAAGTCTGGGTAAATAAGAGTCAGACATAGCAATTAATTCAGGAGGAAGCTGTTTGAATTAAAAATATGAAAAATCCCAAATGGTGGATGTTTTGGGGTTTAGTTAAAAACAAAGCAAAGTTGGAAACCCAGCTTGATTTTTCTTTCATTACTTAAAAATTAAAATTGCCCAACAATTTTTTTTTAAGGTATTTGAGTCATGTTTTGTTCTTTATAGTTGTTTGTTGTTTTGTTGTTTTGTGTTTTGTTTTGTTTTGTTTTGTTTTTCTCTTGTACAATGGTAGTATAAAAGATGGGAAAATACTCTTTTTGTAAAACTGCAATATGATGTAAAATTTTGAAAATATACTATACAGTTAAAAACAAATGAACCAAGCATGAAATCAATGGAGAACCTGTCTACAGTCATGTTTTCCCATATGAATGCAACAGATAAAAAATGTAATAAATTCATTCATCTACACCCACTTTAAATATCTGAGCTGATCAGCAGTTTCACTGATGTGCGGCCAGACTTTGAAGTCTATCTTAGCTCTCTGGAATTCGACCAGCCACTTTCCAGACCATGTAATGCATTGCAGATCTTTCCACATTATGTATTCCAGATGGCCGTACTTTTTGTGCATTTTGTCTTTCTTATTTAGGTTACTGGGGTAATTCGGGAATAAGACTTGCATGCTACAATGTGACAACTAATATATTGTTATGCTATCATGTTGCTTAGATATCAATGATGGACTTTAATGAACATTTATGAAGTTTGGATTTGTTGTATTTTCCACCTTTTTCAATCATTTTTATGCTCCTGGATAATGAGACACTGAATGTGGCAGATTCTTCATGCATCAAATGTAAGGCTTGAGTTTCAGAGGTGCAAGCACCCACAACCTTACATGAAATTAATTGGAGCTGGCAAAACTTAGCACTTTTAGTAGATCAAGCCTCTGGTGTACGCAAGTTTCTCCTAGGATTTCCACAATAAGGAAAGCAGGCCATAAATTGGATTAGCTGAGGCCACCAAGCTTACTTTAGGGACCAGATTATCTATATCATTGCAACCTTCTTCCTGAGGTTGAATTCAGTCATTCTCATAGGCCTCAGCAAGATCTTATCCACCACCATCCAGAAAATAGCAGGTAGGCAGACAAGTGTTATGAGGCTCTAATTCTCCTGAAAGGCTCTGAGGGCATACTACACCTTGGGAGATACATCTATGTCATTTGTCACTCATATCTCAAGGTAAATCTTTCTTTTCTGCTTCACACTGTCTTTTCTCCTCCATAGACCTGGAACAAAGCCTCAGGTTTCCTAAGACTATGTTATTTTTCATCGCCCTGCCCTCACTTTGCATTAATCTCTCATTCTGTCCTTGAATCTAATAAGTCAGGAGAAGTTGGAACCCATTTGGAAATATGTAACTCCAGAAACCACTACTTCTTGCATGTTTTACTGCAGTAAATGAAAAAAAGGCACAGACAACTGCCAGAAGCCTTAGAGGAACGTAGATCGGACTCCTGCAAACACTTGGCAAAAACACAGGGGAAAAGGCCAAATGTTGGCAATATTGGGGGCTATTAATGCTATTAGCAAAAAACATTGTGGAATACCATCTAAAATATATTGTCACAAGTTTTATTCAGTAAACAGATTAAAATTTCATCACTGTGGACAAATAACTTTTGTCTTTTCCAGTGCAGTGCCTCAAACAGCATCTGTCTTTAAGAAAAGATATTTCTGCTTGAAGAGCTAGCTAATTGAAATAGCTTGTTTTGTATTGATACTCAGCTAAGGCCATCTGGAAACACAGGTGTGGCTGGAACAAACTTTTTTTCTTCAAATGGATATTCTTTGCTGCAGTGACCTGCTGTGCCCACCAAAGCTTGTATCAGGACTGAAGAAGTACAACCTGCGAGTTTGTAGTGGGGCATGGAGTAAGAGCAGTTTTGTCAGTCATACCAGAACCCATGCCGTTATCGGTCTTTGGTCATTTTCATTGTTTACTTTGCAATATATTTTTTCCTTGAAAACCTCCATTACTGCCCTCTTCCTTACAAACAGCTATGGTCTTTTAAACTTCAAACTGATGAAGACTGAGCCTCCAAATGACTAGCTTCCTGGCACAACAAATGTTGCTTATGTTGCAAAGGCAAAAGTCATGGAAAATGAACTCCCCAGTATATTGTCTGACACCACAAAGAAATAATGGAAATCCCTGCTTTCCCTTCTACCTGTGATTTTGGTCCAGCTCCAAAAATGGTACCGTCTGCTATAGGTCATTTATGAGTATAGCCTGATGCTCTTTACTGAGGTGGGAGTGGCACAGCTGAGGATACATCACCTCCAAATGCGAGTTTCTGTCTCCTATTGGAGACATTTCTCAGCGCTGTCTCAGATGCCACATGGCTGCTTTCCTGGTCTCCTGTGGTGCTGTTGTGAGAGCCAAGTGCCCACTAGGGCTCTTATTTGCAGAAAAATTCTGGGGAAAGGTATTGTCATCAGGAAGGTTACTGGATGTCCCCCAGGGAGTTATGGCTGCTTGACTATTTGTCCTATGGTTTCCTGAGTTCCCAGAAACTCCCATACCCTCTAAAAAGTCATTTTCTTCAAGGCTCTGTCTGCCCCTCAGATACGTACCAGGAGACAGACATGCTATGACTATATTTGTAGAGGGATGGCACGGCTACAAAGTGAAACTACAATCAAATTTCACCCCGGGCAGTGTATTTTGTGCACAGATATTGCACGGTTGTTTCCTTAGCTGTTGTATTTGCAAACAAGTTTTTCTGTGTTTATTCAGATTCCTTTTGGAGCTCTTTTTATTTTCACTGTATTCATAAGGAACACTTTAAACCAGAGCAAATTAGGAACTCTCTGAATGTGATGTTAAAATAACAAAGCCCTCCCCAGTAAATTTCAGTAGATTGGTGGGGGTTTTGCCAGCACCTGTGACTGACCAGCTGTTACCAGGGAAGAAAGCCATGAAGCTGAAGGGTGCTTACTCCACGTTCCTTGACTGATCTTCACATACAGAATAACACAGTTCAGGCTCCGGATACCAGCTTTTGTTTTCTGCCTTTGCTCACCAAACAGTAGATGAAGCTCTCTTCATATTTGCTGCAGGGTGTAATATCAAATGAAAATACAGCCTCCTGCTTTAAAAGAGGAATCCACACTCTTTGCCACAATAATATTCACACACATCCCCTAAAATCCTTCTTGCTTCCTCTTTTGGGTTAATGTTTACTGTTTATTTTAATTCTCAAGAGCTGTGGCTTTTCAGCATTACTCTGTACTGTGACACTGATACTTGATTTAGTGTTTTAGGGATGAAAAAATGATTCAGTAAACTTTTGTATTCTTATAAGATGTTTCTTATCCTTACCATTGTGCAAAAAAAGCCTTGGGAGGTAGCTACTTAGCTTAGCTCCTGCGGTTTACAAACTGCTGCTCACGCTCTCATTTTTAATATCACCATGCCACCAAGGTTTTTACGTACACAGTTGCAATCTGTGTAGAGCTCCTTACATTTGCCCTGCGTTTGTTTTTTTGGTCTAATGCAGCTGCCACTGTCCAAGCCATCGCTCCCAGCTGATGCAGGAAAGAAGGCAGGAGCCAGCGATTCACATGTACACAACAAACTAATTTTCCTGATGTCAGAGCCATAGCCGGCTTGCTCTGAGTCCGGGATACTGCCAGTCAGAGGTGGGACAGATGTCAGGCAGTGTTTCTGTGACACGTCTTTTTGGCCTCTTGCCTTAAGGGCTGAATGAATCACCTTCACTTTCACTCCTGACTCAAGAAACAAATCGAGCTACTAAATTAAGTGCTGGGAATGATCAAGCCTAAGGGACTGAGGGCTGCCTTCTTCAGTACGGCACCAGAGTCTATATGTGAGCAAAAGTAAACAAAAAAGTACAAATGACAGTTGTTTGATTTGCTTATACACGTTTTGCATTATTGCCATCAGAATAGCTAAGCTGAGGATATATTCACAGCTCTGAGTGATGAGGAGCAATTATTGACAGGATTACATCTCTCCTGTTGTACAGTTGATTGAGCCAAAATGGGTCAGCTGTGCAAACCTGGGAGCTGCTCCACCCTCATTTGGCTTACAAGTGCTGTCTTCAGTCCTGGCAATCCAGCAGCCCATCCACAGCCATGTAGCTGTCAATGCATGGTCACCGCTTCAGGAAGCAGAGGACAGCCGCGGCACAACCTATGCCAAGTGATGCCATTCCTGCTAGGGACTCAGACCCTCAGCTTTGCAATGTCCCTGGGGAGGCAAGGAAGTGGCTTTCCTCTGTTACACTGAAACACAAAGCAAACAAAAAATTTCTCTAGGTCATGTAAGAAGTTTTTGTTGCAAGCAAAACAAATGCAGATCTCCCACCTCCATCTCGTCCCTCTATCCCTTTAAATAATGCATTTCTCTAGTAGCTGGATCTCCTTCCAGTCCTGAGGCATCAGCTGCTGCTGGAGAAACCTTTTATATTTAGCACCCTGAGTCAGTAAGTCTTGAATTCTCCTTCATCGAGGACACCACATCTGTGTCATTCCAATTATTCCAAGAAAGTGTAAACTGTGATGGGAAAAGCTACTCTGTTTAAAATATGTTGACTTTATTGTATCTTAAAACATGTACCCTTCAGCTACACTTTATCTGCACTTGTCCAGACACCAGATGCTGGGAAACCAAGGCTGGCATGAACTAAGGGCACTTCTCCAGCTATTAGGGTCTGATTCTAATCCTAGTTAAATAGCCTGCAAACTTTCCGTGTATTTCAGTGACAGCAGAATACATTAATTGGCAAATAAATGCAACTTTTACATAGTCAGGATTTGATTTACTGCTTATGCTCAAGTCATCAATGAGAAACCACCTCAGTAAAACTGAGAGTTGATGTATCTATTTTAAAATGGTTGCAAGGTCTTTGATTTGGTGTTGACAAAGTTCCTAGGATCCTGAAAAGTAAATAAAAGTAGGACGGATGACAGATGACGATCACACATAGTTGATGATGGATAACTCTTGTTCAGCTGAATTGAAAATATCAAAGGTCTGCTCCTCTGTACTGTTTTCACGTAGATTAGCTCCTCCCTCAGGAAAACTCAGATGTTGCCTGTGATTTTGAAATGTGCCTGTGATTTTGAAATGTGGATTTCACCAAGCATCCCTCCTAGAAACAGAGTAGCACCAAGATTTTGCCTTCTTTTTTCTCAAACCACAAACTCTATGACCAGTACGCTTTTATGAGGGAAAGGGGCTGCATCTGCATGTGCTTTCCCTCCTATGCACACATGCCCATCTCACAGATGTTCAGCTCTCCAAACTCTTAGCCCTGTATGTAACAGTGGCAGCTGTATAACAGTTTGGCACACTCTGGCTCTCTCTGGAGTAATTCTAGATCCCTGACTTCCACTGAGAAAGCAGGCAAGCTGCAAGTCAGTGGCTGGGGGGCTGGGGTGGAGGCATATATGACCTCATGGGTACCCATAGCAGATTTACAAACCTAAGGGTCTCCTCCATCACTGGCGTAGAGCTGGTGCGTATTGTAGACAAGCATTTGATACAATAGTCTCCTGTAACGCAAACTGTGTAGCAGCTGTGTGAAGAGTTTTCTTAATTCAAGTTTCCCTGCTTGAACACTTTCATTGCTACTAGTAGGCTTGATATTGCTTATGAAAGTATAAGCCCACAATGAGTACACTGACACACGTATGACCTCTGTAAGCCCATGGCACTGCTGACTGCACTTTAAGGAATATCCTAAGGCAGACGAGAAGGCTGTGGCTGCAAACAGAAGTGTCTCTGGAAACTGCACTTTAAGATGAGACAGAAACAGGGCCCTGGTCTCAACTTAAAGAGTAGTGTTGTGCTTTGCTGTTCAAGAGCAAAGGCAATGCCATAAACATGAAGAGAGGAGGAAGGCATAGTGCTAAACATAAATCACACCAGTTGTTCCAGACTATGCTGCAGTAATCTGATCTGGCAGGAAAAAAAAAAAAAAAAAAAAAAAAAAAGGATGAAGGGAGCTGACAAAGGTTTACATACCAGGGAGGGAATACAGGTGATCTTCTTTTCAAATGCATTGGGAGACAAGTGATCTCGGGTCTGATATTACATGTATGTCTGTCAGTCTAAGAGTCAAGGATCCAGTGAAAGAAGGCAACTACAAATCAGTTCTCTATAGCCAAAGACTATTCTCCACTTACAGGGACCTTCTTGCCAATGTGAGGATGTCAAGCACAACTGTGCATAGTCAAAGCTGAGTGAACAGCAAATTCTGAACCTCTCCCCACCTTTTTTTCTTTCCATAACACAGTCCCAGTGATGGTGCTACCCAAATTTCAACTCAATCTATGTCAAAAGAGGCACAAATCTTAGAAAAAGCAGCATTCATATCTCATTTGTGTACTTTTTTCTGAATCCTCAGTGCATAAGTAAGGATTGGATTGCCAGGCACATAGGGCAAGCTTTTTTTTTCTTAAAAAAAAACAAAAAAAAACCCCCAAAAAATTAAATAACCAAGATTAAAAAATAAATTCACTGATTTGGATGTGTTTCACTATCAAAAGATATGTAGAGATATAATGACAATGATGACACTGCATTAGCATCAATGGCCTCTGTACAAAATGACCAAAGCCATGTTTCCAGAGGACCAAAACAACAGTACTCCTCCAGAGACACTGCTTAACAAGAATATTTGTCACAGTTTCAACCAGCAAAAGGAATCGTTTCCATCTATGCCCTAGAAAGCTCTAGCCTCTGATGCTGGCTTCTGTGTTGCAACCTGGGTTACAGATGAAACATTTCAAGGAACCTGTTAAATGTTGGCAGGCTGCCTCCAGCTTCAGGACAATTTTCAAGAGTTTAGTGGGGGAGCAGGTGAGCGTGGACACTTCTGAGCCATTCCTCTTCTTCTTCCCCAGCATCACTGAGGGGTGAGACAGGCTACATCCCTGCTTCATCCTCTTAGTGCCCATTTATAGGTTATAGATATTGCATGGGAATTTGTCTAATCCTCTTTCAAGGGCCTGCTGGCACTGCCTGACTTCTCACCCTCCCCTGGCAGCAAGTTCCAGAAGTTCACTGTGTGCACTGTAAATGAATACCTTTTTTATCTGACTTGAGGCAATCTATGAGTTTCACTGAGTGCCCCTGAGTGCCCCCTAGCTCTAGTGTTGTGAGATTTACTGAACAGCATGCCCACATCCGTTATCCATCATCTTTATCATTTTGTAAACTTGTCATATCATCCCTCAGCCTTCTCCACTCTGCACCAGAGTTCCAGTCCTTCTAGACTCTCCTGCTAAGCTTGCTGCTCTGCCAATCTAAGCATTTTGCTTTCCCTCCTCTGTGTGCTTTCCAACTACATTACACCCCTCCCAGGGTCCAGAGACCAGCTCTGCATACAGCACAACAAGGTTTTATGAGGTGGCAAAACAATGTCCTGTGCCATCAGGTCCCTTCCTGTTGTTGCTCAACATCTTGTTGGCTTTTTTGGGCAGGCAGGAGGGTTTACTAAACTGGAGTAGAGGAGAGAACAAAGCTGTATCCAGAGACTTTAGAGATCTGGCTGCAGAGAACTGGTCAGCAGAGAAGTTGTTCAGAGCTGTTGAAAGCCCTGGCTGGTGTGTCCAAGGGCATAAATAGTGGCTTATGTTGAATGCTTGTGTAAGATGAGGTAACAGCTTTGAGAGGGAGAAGGAAGTGGTACCAGCTTTCGTTCTGTATCTTGGTAGACCAAAAGCAAACAAGTGCTTATTTTGCTGTCTCTTTGGAAGAGGAATGGTGGCCTGGATAAAGGGTCACCACTGAGGATAAGCCACATTTTCTGTGGATAGCGTTTATTGGCTCAGACTGAAATGTTTTAAGGTGAAAATTAAAAAAGAAAAATAGATGTATCGATCTTTAAACTTTTTTTTTTTTTTCCCCTTCAGCATTGAGACAACACATGTTTTTCAGCACAGCTCTCAGACAGCTAGCCAGCTGGCTCACATGCTCAGGGTGGGTTGTCAGTGTCTGGCAATGTCCTGATGGATGACCTATTATTGGTCAGTGATGGGAGACTTAGTGTTCATGCTGTGGGATTGCTCACAACCAGAGGTCCTAGCCCCCTGTGAGAAGCTACAGTCATCACTTCTCTGCTGCCTCCTAGCCAGTGCGTTACGAAAGCAGAGCATCAAAAAAACCCTGAACTCTGATTCAAACCACTGCAGTGCACTTTTTGTAAGAGCAGATTTTCATTAAGAGTCATATATCACATAGAACAGCAAGCCATTTTTAGCAGAACTACCAAAATGCTGATTACAATAAGTATTTCCTTCAGGAATGTCATTTTCATTTGAGTTTCTTATGAGTCCCAAGAAATCAGCAGGCTTCTCTTACAATTTACTGTGGAGCTAACAGTGTTTGTTAAACTTTGTGGTTATACGAAGCACAACTCATATTCCAATTTATCATTCACATATTTTTTAAATCTATTTCTCATCAAAACCCCTCCATTACAGGTGCACCTCAGGAAAGAGAGCTAATAATCCGACATGATTCATGTAGTGAGGACCAAACACCTCCAGCCATTCTTTTCAAGTGCTGTTGGCATTAGTTAATATTTTCTACCTTTACTTTAGGTAATTTCCTAGTTTTCTATAGACAAGAAAAACATTTCAATAATGACACCCACAGCTCCAAACCACTACTTAGCACATAATGAACTAATTTAAACCAAGTCAAATTGATTCCAATTTTCCACCATGTGAAACACATGCTTTTGCCAAGGCCAAAAGCTGGACATAAAGAACAGTAGCATGTGAGCACATTCGTAACTCTAGGTGTAAATCATGCCTATATAGTACTATATTTCAAACAACATTTAGTACAAAGTAAGAAAATAAATGAACTTACAGCCTTAACCACTCTGCGTTTGCCATTTCATTCCAGGTCATTTCACAGTCCTAAAATTTTGCTTTTTGTAAAGTGTTGTTTGTTTGCTTGTTTGTTTGTTTGTTTGTTTGTTTTGGTGATAAAAGGAAGGTTCAGTAGCTGTTTATTTTGTTTGTTGTTGAAGTGTGGTTTTGTACTAAAATATTTATAATACTTTGATGAAAATATCAGTCTCCACAAGACGAAGCTGCTGAAATTTAACCTTTAAAATAAATTACTGAGTAAAAACAGTACCTTTTTTTTACCATAATGCATTCTACTCATACTGAAGCAACGATGACTGCAGTACACAAGACAACCTGTGTCTGCAAAAGATGTGAGTCCTTTGAGCAATATGCACATTAGTGTATTTGCATTTCAACCTTTTGTATACTTTTTATCACCACACAGCATCAAAGGCAGGATTTAGATTTATTAACAAAGCCAAAATACACAACAGTATCTCTCTAATACTGCCACGTGTGGCTAACAATAGGATTGTAATAACAAGCTCTTCATTTAAAAGTCAAGGCTCCATGCTTTTAAGTCATAGATTACACAGAGCACTTTCTGCCACAACTGCCATGTCTTAACAAAAGGAAATGCTAGCTTAGGAAAACATTTGATGTTTTCAAGTCATTGCTGGTGGACGAGGACATTCTCTTTGCTGTGCTTTTTGGAGAGGGATACATATCCAACCAGCTCCTTTCTGCTCTAGCGATGGTAGGGCTGTATCCTAACAAAACCTTTGCTAAAAGAACAACATTTTGGTTCCCAGGAGGGAAAGGGAGCTAATCAGCTGCTGGGCACATTTTGCCTAAGCAAACACAGAAGAACTCTGCTGGCAGCCCTGGGATATGTGGGAAGTGATTGCCTGAAGGAAAGAGGTGGTGGAATTTGCTGTATAGTGTTTTCCTATCAATCCAACGGCAGGTTCAGCTGTTTATCCTTGCTTTTATTGCCCGATTGCTAACTTTAAGCTGTTATTGAATGCAGTCTGTAAGTGAATTTGGAGCCAAAAGAGTAAGTAAAGCCACACAGAGCAAAAGTCTGAGTTGGTAGGAGCAGAGCACACCTGCCACATCACAGGGTTATTTAGACAAAGCAACCCATTTGAGAGTGTTCCTAGAAAAAATATGAGGTATTTAAATATAGTAATATCTAGTATGATCTGCAATTTTCCTGTGTGGATACAATGTGAACTCTGACACTGTGACGGGCAGAAGCGTGGAAAATCACACATTCAGCAGGTAGCAATCTAAAGTGCATCACTGAACCTGACCTCTGTGTACCTAACAAGTGGATTAGAATATGCCACTGCTTTGTTTTGACCCATGTTTCAGCCTCGATGCTTGCATCTGCTCTCACTTACCGCGCGTAGTGTCTGATTGCCCAAGGGCAGGAGTGTCAGCATCCTTTGCTTATCATGTTGCACCTACTCCAGTCCATTTTACTTCACATCCAGTACATGTACTGGGTGCGTGCAGCTCCACAGGTAAAAGTTAAGGTTGGAGTGATTGATTGTGTTATTGCAGTCTCTATACGATCTGTCATCTAGTGTTTGGACAGACAGCAAAGGCCACTTTCACATAAATAAGGAGTGCAATAGGAGCAGTACTGGAGAGCCAACGTTCACACCAGATGTGTTTCAGGAGTTTTATTTTGGATTAGCTCTGATCTGGTTTTGTGCTAAATGTTCATTAGCAGTGGGAATACAGTCAGTGTGCTGCTAGGGTGTGTCTTCTGGTTTAGTTTAACCATAAAGGAATGCAGTTTGTGTGCCCTGAGATCAGCCAGTGATCTAAAACTCCATGTGCTAAGCAAGAGTGATCGGGAGACTCCCTCGAAATTACTCTTTTGTCTAAACCAAAATGTTAATATTACCAAGTGGGACTAGAGCAGCAGCTCCTTCTGTGGGCCAGCAGTTCCTGCTGCTGCAGCTGTCCATGCTGCTGCAACTGAGAACTTGTAGGAATAACGAGAGCTGATCTGCACAGTTGCACAGCATTTCATGAGACTGATGGTCTCCTCACTGTTGTGGTTCCATGATAGTGTAACTCTATTGGCAGATACTGACAAAACCAGAAATCCTTCCTCCTTATATGCTTATTTTAAACAAAAATAAATGCTATATAATATGAATTTAATGTAGTCTGATGCAAACTCTTCCTTACAGAGGTCATGAACACATTTCACCTGTATGGAAGTTCAGGTCAGATGGTATCAGGGGATTCAAGGAGGGAAACCAGGCACACTTGTTACTTGCAGAGTAGGTGTCAAGGGCAGTGTTGCTCCCTGGGGTAGGGAGTAACACTGTGATTTCACCAGAGCTACCACCACCACCTGTGCTAGACTAGAACCTCTTCCAAAGACCAAAAACTGTACTGTGTGTTATACACACAGTGTACAGTGTAGGAAATGGTGAGGTGGAGACACAGGCAGGATAAACGGCATGGCCAGGTACCTATGGCTAGTCTGCATGCACTTGACCTGTGGACTGCTGTCTCTGAGAAACCTTCCTATTCCTCCTCTGTGACCAGCAGGTGACTCACTTGTGGTTTAGGTGTAGTTCCAGCCAGGCTAGCTAGGTAGGTATTGCATGTTCCACAGCACACCCAGGGAGCTTGGCGAGAAACAGACTGGTTTGGGTTTTTTTCAGCATTCCAAATGAAACAATGAAGGCAATTATTTCTTTGATTTGGAAGATGATACTGAATTTGTCTCTAATTACAAGAACTACCTGGAGGCTTTCCCATATTTGGGTTTTTTTTCTTTCCTTCAGGAAGGTCTTTCAGCGCAGCACCATTGCTACAATCCTCTTGTCCCCTAAGGGATTAGCCTTCCACTCCTTGCTCTGGCGAAGGTCCCAGTGGCTCTAACGAGTGTTCACCTTGAGTCGGTGTTACTGACTAGGCCTTAAGTGCGTAATGTAATTGGAAAAGGGGGGTATACTGGATCCAGTGGTCCTTTTGCTGAAAAACATTAGTTTCATGTTCGTCAAAAGAATTTCAGTTGCATTAAATCCACCTGAAAAGAGAGATTGTTTGTGTGTCAAATATTTCACTTGGTGTTCCTTAAATGACACAAATGATCCATACATGGTATTTTAATATTTTCATTGCGGTACTTTTTTTTTTCAACTTCTAAAAAGTAATAAAATGTATAAGAAAATGCTTTGTTTCATTTCATGAAAAGAATTTATATCAAGACCATTTTATTTCAGATTCTACAGAATGGATTTTTCATTTTGCTGAGATCAAGAAAAAAATCTTTAAAAAAACCTATGCAACAAGGAATCCCCTTCTCCCCTTTACATTTTGACTGATAAATGGCAATGCAGTTTTGTTAGAATCTGCAAGTGTGAACTTCTGAATCCCACATTCTGAATCTCACCTATTTCCCAAATATTTCAGAGAGCTGATAGATCTGTCACCATCAGCACGTTGATAGATCTGTCACCATCAGCAGGTGACAGGGCACAAGAATTTCAGCAACTGGTCCAATAAAGAAATGGTGCACCAAAACAGATCTAGTGACTCGTCAGTTCTGCAGGTGATTTATCCAGGGAAAATTCATCTTACTGTTTCACTCTTTCATAGCTTTCAGAAGAGAAAATTGATTCTTTGGAAGCTCTTACTGGAAGACATCTTATACCATTATATCTTATCTAATATTAATGTTTCTCATGCCAGAGAATCCCAAATCACTTTTATTTTTTTTTTTCACTTGACAGTTAACTCCTTGGAAAAGGGCATTGACGTAATCTGCTGTCAATGCCTAATAACGTACAGCTCTGTCACACTGTTGAACAGTAAGACTCTTACGGACAAACAAATTTAGTCAGCTGGTCCATCAGGAGAGGCATCAGGAAAGAAGACTATAACTACTGAATTACCTCCTGCTGTGGCTCCAGGCTCACAGGGGACATTTGACCCGCGGCAGCCTCCTGCGTCTGACACAAACTGCTGGTCCCAACTTGTTGCCCTCTGAGAGGGGTAGGCACTGCCACTCTCTCCTTGTCAGTCCCCTTTTGCAAGCATCAGAAACCCAGAGTCTGTTGAAGCACTGGAGGATGATGCCAAGGTGGCAGGCAGCGGCTTCAGCACCCTGGGTGTCACCAGCCCTCCTGGGAAGGAGGAATAAGAGAAGGGGATGGAGGAAGCATCCACTCCTGGGTGAGGTGGAAAACACAAAAGTACTAGTTTCAAAGCTGAAGAACCAGCAAACATGACTGCTCTCATGGGTATCTTCAGGAGTCAGAGCCTCGCCTGGATGTGAGGACACAGAGAGGCATCTGCCACCAGGCTCCTTTCACAGTGCTGTATTTTGTTGTTTAGGGCACTTTGAGGCCTTACAATGGGACATCCAGCCTGCTATGCTTTCTCTTTCTTTGCTTAACCCTAGCCATTTGGCTGGGAAAGTTTTGACATATCCTGAAGTTTTAGAAGTCAGGATTTTTGTCATACTGCATTCATAAGTGTCACCACAAAAATAGCATGGCATTGCTTTCACTGGACCATGTGTTAAACACTGTTTTCTTTTTCAAGCAAACTCCTCAGCATGCACTAGGTTTTGAAATTTTTTATCTTCCTAGTTTCATATTTTGCTAGAGGACAAAAAACCCTGATTCAATATTGTTTACCAGTGATTTCACACAAAGAACTACAAACACCCATTTTTCTTTCTGGAGTCCAGAGAGAAAGAACCAAAGAAGAAAAAAATGTTGCCGGACCATATGGGTTTAACTGTTCTCTTTCCAAGAGCATTAAACAGTCTTGAAGGTCTTTATTATAGATTACAAGAAGTCTGTAACTGCACCAAAAAGCTGGCAGAGACAGCAGACATGGAGGATAAGAAACTGGAGGTATCAGAGGTCACGAACACAGGTAAATAAAATACCAGCCAAACATGTTGAAAGGCCAATATGAAATTCCAAGAATAGAATTCTGACATTGAAGGATTTCCTACTTGAAAATAATGGGACAACTTTTCTTCTAACTATATATCAATGCAGGAGTGTAATCTATGAAAAAAGTCTTATGTCAGGGTTAGCATTACATAAATCACAAACAGAAAAAAACATCTAAGTCCATTTTGAAATATAATACTAGAAGTGAGCCAAGCCTCTTGCTAATGCATTTATTAATAATTCTGGGCCCGTGCTTATTTGGGAACACACAGGGCCTCAAAGTTCCAGCTGGGTTGCTTCATATTGACTAGAAATATGTCAGATTGTATAGTCTGTGATTGGATGCAAACGTTCACATGCATGTTTTCGTTTGAACCCAGATAAGGATCGCCCTTTTACAAAAACAAAATGGATGTGATTAGGTACTATGTATTTCTAATTACTCACCTCAGCTTAGTATTGACTGTAAGCAACTAAAGTGTCACATTGATTTTTGCAGCTGCCTTTGCAACCTTCTACCCATTCAGTGTACAACTTTCAGGTGCACTGTCAAACGTGCAGAAATGAAAAAACAATGCAGCTGGCAGCACAACCCCAAAAAGTTTTGGTACTTTTCAGGACAGAGGAGGCATGGTTTAAATATGCCTATGACACTGAGGTCAGAAATATCTTTTCCCTTACAGTAAAACTATACATATAAACATCAAGTACATGTCAATTCTCCTGCGAGGTCAGATCAGAGTGGCTCTCCTCAGTATGCTGTAGCCTGACAGCATTTGTCAGTTCAGTTTCCTGATGAACTCCTGTAGAGGTGTGACAGTTGCATAATGTGGCATGTTATTCTAGACTGCAGACAGACATGTACACATCTTCCAAGAGGCCAAATTCTGCTCAATTCATTCAGGGCAGGTTTGCCTTGTGGCTTTGGCTCCATGCTCCTAATTTCATTTCTATGCTAAGAAACTGCTACAGTTCTCAGCAAACACCCTCCGCTCACCCTAGCTTGCTGGGGCTCAGACCGTGACTCTGGATGTGTCAGGGAAAGCAAGGTGAACAATGATTACATTTTTCCTTGCCCCCTGTTGGAGTTAGCAGAATAAGCAGAAGCAAAAGAAAGTTAGGGAAGATGGAAATCTAGGTTCCTCTTTTTGCTTTATTTGCTGCTGTGTCTCTAGGACAAAATCATCAGAGATTGACAGGAAGAATGTACTTCACAGAGGGTACCTAAACCCAAAGAGCTGAGTGGAAAGCCTGGCTCAGACAATCCTCTGGGGACCATGCAGCCGTGCACTGCTGCATTTGCAGTTATACTTGTTGCTCTGGCTGCCCAGCCCTAAGCGAGGAATTGCACACGATGGTCTGATGGCTTTGCTCAGTCTCATGGCAGCGCTGTGATCCCTGGCTTGCCAGCAGAGTAGGCTTTGGCACAGCAGAAGCCCATAGCTCTCCATGCCTAAGGCTCTTCCTCATGAGCCTGGGGCAAGCAAATGTTGGAAAAAAAGTGCTGTAAGTGCAGCACGTTTGTAGGTTGGACAGAGATGGCTGAGTTGCCTCTTGGGCCTCTTGTCCATGGGAGGAAAAAATCACTGCGTCTGTGCCAGTTAAGCTAGACCTGTGCTGAAAGCATCTTCCTGCATTTTGTGACCAATATTTTTTGAGCACCAGCAGGTATAAACTGATGGGATGGACAATGCACAATGACTGTTCTGCTGCTGAGAGGACAATATGTTGGTCCTTATTGCTATTACTCTAGTCAAGCATTGTTAAAGTTACAGGTGGTTCCCTCAGATCTTTGCTCACACAAGTCATCTGACGTAGGGAATTTTGACTTTTTAAATCTTTTGAAGAAACATTCAGCTAATTTTCTAGGCTCTGGTTCAGGAAAGGACACTCCTAATGTTAAACATATGCTTTGGAAGTGTCATTTGAACCAAGGGATCTGAAATATGTGTTTCCATTAAAGATTGTCATGGAATGTTGTCCTGCATAGGACTACATACTGGATTTGGGCGTCAATAAGGGTGTCTGGAGACAAACAATATCTACTTTTTAGCTTTGCATTAGCTCTATATTACCTGCTGACAAAAGCAGTGCTTACACATGAAGGAAAGCAGTGTTAATTCTAAAGCAGCCAAAGGCACGGCTGCACCTTGCTGTTTTCAGAGATACTACTAGATTTAAGGCCTTAGTTGTTTCAGGTCTTTAATGTTTGCTTGGAAGACCTGAGTCCTTCCAACACTCACTGCTTTCAAGGGCATTCAGTGCTTTGCAGGATTAGGTCCAGTTTTGAAAAAAAATCTGTCTTTGATGCTTGGCAGCTATATTTAAAGTTCATAGCATCATTTTTTATTATTATTACTCATGCATGGAGCACAGCCACTTCAAGCATATTCATATGTCTAAAACTGAGATGAAAACAAATTTTCTGGGGTTTAATAGAAGTTTCCAAATATTTCCTTTTCATAGTGTGACTCTGAAGACAGAGCTTTATTACATATTTTTGGGCAGTGTCCACCAACACACATGATGAGGGCAGTGTTTGCTGTATACTACCTGTAGCGGTGAGTGCATATGTTTGAGAGCTGGAGGGGTCAAGTCACTAGCTGGTGTCATCTTTCGCAAAGATAAGAGAAGTCTCCCAAGTCCTTTAATGGCAGGCATTTGTCACATGATACCTCCAATGGCCTTCCAAGTATCAGCTGTAACATAACACTTCTCAGCTAAGACAATAAATTGGTCTAAATTTACTAGGATATAGACACCTGGATCTGTACCAGGCCTGATATGCAAGAAATGAAAGTTAACCAAAAGAAAAAAAACAAATTGGATGTCAGGAAATCTTTTACAGATTTTTTTTTCACCCTTTTGGACTTATTTTTGCTGTTTTCTCATCAGGTGTGCTGATGGAAACTGATCGCAGGCCGCCCTGATAATTGCCCCAGATTCCTGAGCCGTCCGTCCTTCAGCAGGGCCAGTAATGAAGACGGAGGAGAGAGAGGCCGGGATGTGCCTGCCCGCCTGGAATGCGGCTGGAGCTGAAAGCTGACACCAGCTTGGTGGAAAAGGGCTTGCGAGCAAAAGCTGTCTCCAAGACAACAGAGTATTTTCCCTGTGATGCATTTACACAGCGGGGTTAAAGTTCTGTGAAAGCAACAGCTGTTGTAAAAACATTGTATTAAATATGCTTAGAACTGTAAAACGCGTGCTCCTCGTGTTGCACTTTGCTGGAGCAAAGTGTGGAAACCTGTGGTATGTCGAAGGGAGAGTTTCTGCTCTCTCAGAGGCTGTTTTATAAACGTCAGGCTCCGTTTTCAACTTTGTCCTGCTGAGAGAGCTTCTTCTTCAGACCGTTTTTCTCCAAAGTTGACTTTCAAGTTGAAAGTTAATGACTAAAGCATGGCTGGACCTGTGCCTTACTTTTCCTCCTTTAAACTCTGCCATTTGCTGGGAAACTTGACTTCCACTCTACGTGTGCTCTTGTCTTTGGGCATAAGCAGCTCCAAATGAAGTCTGTTTGTCCGGGTACCACCATACATGTGGCCCAGCTCTCACTGCAGTTCAGACTCATCAACACTAATATCTTCCATACCCAGAGAGCAAATGTCCTGCAACACTCTCCCGTTACAGACTTTGCCAACCTCTGGGGAGAAACTTTCCACGTAGATAAAATATTACCAGGTTTGAAAACCGGAGGCTGGCACAGGCTAAGGGCTGCTTCAAAGCTGTTCTTTCACTCTTGTTTTGCAATTTTTAGAGGCTTTTAAAACCATTACGCAGTTTTCAAGTCAAGAAACAAAGAGCTAGATGCTGCAAAAGCGTCATCCCCTGTGACCCACCCGAGTGGGACCGCAGGGACACAATGGCACAGCTACACAGATGTCCAGTGAGCCTCTTCAGGCACTGATATGATGGCTGTATTTTTGGTCCTTTCCATGCAAACTTTGTAAAAGCTGTAAACACCTATAGCAAAGAGTGCTTGCATCTCTTGTTTAAATTTATGCCACCTCTTCTCTTCCTTGCTTGGAGTTTTGGTTTTGCTGGAGTGGGAATCCTTTTTCTATCAAAAATCTTTTTGTGCTCAAACAGATAACTTTATTTATCATTTTTATGAAGTTTTCTTTATTTAATAAGAGGTGGGCTGTAGGATAGCAACTCCTCTCTTTAAATCCCTACTGTGCTTCCAGAAAGTTAGATTTAGGAGACTGATATTCTATAGCCTCTGTTTGTTTATGATTTTCTGTTTCTGTTTCACTGCATTGGGTGCTTCACCCTGGATTCTGTCTTTTCACTAGAGATTTTGTCTTCTTTTTTTGACAAAAGTGCAGGGGTTTTTCCTCCCTTCCCAGAGGTTCTCAGAATAAACAATAAGTGAACATTTACTGAATTTTCAAGCCTACTGGGCCTGAGCCCATTTTGGCAGCATGAACCTGCCCATCCCTAGCAATAATACTAATCGGAAATTACTCTTCCACCCAAAACAAGTTCCAACATCTGGAGACAGCTTGTCCTAATGGACTTGGCAATGGTGCCAAAAAAGCTTCTCCATCCTTCACCCAGCAGCTGCCGTCATCACAACAGTCCAGCTCCCACTGGGATGGCTAAACATTTCTGCAAAGCTGTTTTGAGTGTGTTTCAGGAATCCGAGGAAAGAGGGCTTGAGAGGAGGGTGTTGTTTGCCCATGTGAACTCACAAGTACACCAAAGAGGTGAGCAGGAGAATATTGCAAACCTCATTCTTCCCCACCCCTTAAAACATATTCAACCAATTAAAATAATCAATGTATAGATTAATTTTGACCATATGAATGTATGTGTGGGAAAAACTTGATGATTGAAAATATGTTGTGTTTTGGAAAAGATCATTCAAACACATGCCTGAACACATACATATGAAGGAAAGAAATCTCAATATCTGGGCTTGATTTGCTTCCATGCCCTTGAAGGTACAAACTTCGCTTATATTCTACATCTGCTGGAACCTGGCAGAACAGGGGTTGTGGGCTTTTTACTGCTGCCAGAGTCCATGTGTATTGGATTATGCTGTCATCCCACTTCATGTTAGGGACTGGATCTTCATATGTAGTTGAATGTTTGTCTGAAAACACAAGACCCATTCATCTTCAGTGGGAAGAGCATGCCTAAGCTACTTCAGCAGTTTTGAGAATCTCAGGCTAGATCATTTTAACACATCGGAAGTGAAAAGGCTGTCTCACTTGAGACAGAGTCAAACCCGCTGATTTCAGTTGAAGTTTGGATGTTCAGTACTCCTCAGGTGTGGCTCCTGTAGGGCAAAAAAACCCAGCCACTCAAGAAAAACCTCTCAATTTTGGGATCTGAACTCCCCTAGGAGGGAGGGAGACTTTCAAAATGCTTTTTCAATAATTTGGCTAGAAGAAAAGGCTGGGCCAAATGTCTGTTTAATACAAGCTGAGGTCTGGAAGCATCTTTTTTAAAGCAGCACAAATGATAGCACCTTGCCCACTTTGATTTGTGGCCATTCCAAATTTTGATGACATTTTCCCGTCCACCGCTCCTCAATTCCTCTGTCCCCAAGAAACGCACAGCAATCAGAGAAATGTCTTCAAGTTCAATAACCAGAAGGCACCCCAGTGCCCTCATTACCAGAGGGCTCTAACCAGTGAGGATCATTCTATTTAGTTGAAATCCTTCCAAACATCAGTTTTTTTCAACTCTGTTTTTTAATATTTTCTCACAACCCCAGAGGTTAAGGGCCAGATCTTCAAACAGAGACTGTGACTGGCAGTATCTCAATTTGGAAGACGGAAGAGGAAGGGATTCTGTCTCCAGGGGGAAGGCAAAAAATGGAAAGCACTTTAAATTAAGGGGCATTTTGAAATAATCCTGTACCTAGTTCTCTCATTTCTGGGCTGAGCTGCTAGTAATATTATCACAAAATTGTTCTTTGATGAAGGGTATGATTTTGTTGGCTTTCACTCTGCTCCATACAGAGGTCACTGGAAGATTCACCACTGACTGACAACACACAGCAATGAGTGTAGTTTAAAACTTCGTATTTTGTGAGTGTATGACTGAGGGGAGTCAGAGACATCTTTTTTAAAAGAAATGTGTTTATAGCTACAGAGACAATATATGCGTTCAATCAAAGAAAAGTTTTTAAACAAATGTATCTATAAAAATTAAGTAGCTGATTCCCAACAAAGCCAATGCCTTAATTCCATGATGAACCCGTTATCCCGCTCTCAACCGGTACACAATTCTTGGGTTTATATCAGAAAAAGGACATTGTACTTTTTTTTTAAGCCCCAACCTATATGAAATCCTATTGTTAAGGCATTCACCACAACAATAGCCCTTTGGAGCACTCAGAATGCCTGGCTGTCAATTAGGTTGCTATAAGGAAGGAACAGGGCATTGTTTACATCACAATGCAGCATCAATGAAGGTATATACATTAGCTAGATGAATGCATTCTACTGTGTTTCAGTAAGCCCAGTGCAATCAATGCTGATACAATGAATATCAAGCAGATCCCTAGTAACAGACTGCACAGGTATCGGCTGCACCATAACTAGGTGCTTAGTATAACTCAATACATGGTGTGCTTTGCAGATCGGCAATGTTTTGGAGCACTTTTCTTCACAGGAAGGCTATAGACGGGAGCAGGGGTTCAAAGATACCTAACAGCCTGGCACTGACCCATTGAAAATAAGGAAACAGTTTCATACAGCCTCACCATTTGCCTTTGTTATTAGGAAATAAATCAGCCTTTGTTTTTTCTGGACAAAGTGAAGGAATGTCATTATGACTTATAAATTGTGCAGTTACAAAACAATCAGGAAATCTTCCCATTTAAATCTGAATAACTTTAATTGTTTGGAATTTAAACTTTAGTCTATTGAGTGAAACAAATGCTTAAATAGAGCTCTTCATTGAAATTCTGAGTTTGAGCTAAAACCTGCACAAAAAACCCCTGTGATGCTGGTTAAAGACTGAGCAAATCTTACAGTTACATCATTTAATACCTTCTGACTGAAGATGAGCCAAACCCCAGAGATGACAAAATGGCAAATTTGTGTTGTCGATAGTGCTTTATTTATGCTATTGCAAATGCATTCAGGGTGTTATCTACATTTCATATCACTATACAGTTCCCTCAACTCTGTCTGGAGTCTCAGTCCTGCACATACTGGTGCATTAGTCGTTAGTACATTAAGTCAAAACCAGTGAAGTCAAACATATGCAGAGTTCCTTGCTTGCTCAGGGAGTAACATCAAACATTTTTACAGAGTGCTTTCTCCCAAGTTATCAAAGGCTGTCCAGAGAAATTGTTATGGCATTGGGATAAACCTCTCTGACTTGGTGACAGCAAGGTCAAGCAAAGCAGAAGAAATGGTACGGTTTTTGAGAAATGGATAGAAGCATTGTTCTTACTTTGCATATAACTAAAGGTAAACTCTCCACTTAAAAAATTGCCCTTTTGTCACTAGGCAGATGAGCTGGCATCACTGATCTGGCAATTGGAGTTGCAGGCTTTGAAATGATATGTGAATAACCTTAACACTCTGATAGCTATGATTTTATTGGTGCTTTCATGGTGTAAGAGCCTCACCACTTCTAGAATTTCCTTTTCCAGGCCTTTATCTCCAGCTAAGCTCCACCCCTTGTGGATTTTCACACTGTCCCTTCTCAGAGATGACCTCTCTTCCACCTCTGACCTCTTTCAGAGTTTTCACCCTTGCTTTAACAATTGATTTATGACGTGCCCGTGAAAGGGTCAAGCCTACTTTTACGGTTTGCTTAAAATATTTCTTTTTTGGGTAGATACAGAAGTGGTGCTTAATAAGTGCTAAGTAAATAAACTAAGGATTTGAGACAGCTTCCCTTTTCTGCTAACTACTAGACATCTCTAAAACTCTTTGTAACAAGTGTTTACCAAGTCTTCAAACAAATTAACTGATAACTATAATCATTTTGTGCCTAATGAAATGTGTCAGGGGTTTAGGATTTCCAAAAAGAGTAATTTCAAATTAAGTTGTCTCACAGTTCAGTGAAAAGGCAACCACTAAAGATAATTCAAGGACTTGTATATGCAATGGACAGGAAGTCTATTTTTCTTTTAGTTTGACAGATCGATCTTCCACAGGAGGAAAAAAAAAAAAAGGCAAGAAGGCTACTAGGCATACTTTCATTGCCTCCAGCCTCCCTTAGCCAAAACTCCTTTTCACCTCTCTTCAGGTGAAGTCAGGACTGCAGGATCAATCAATCACCTCAAAGGCAGATTTTGTTTTTCTCTTTCACTTGTGCATTATTTTTTACAGGCACTGTAATTTATCATGCAAATTCAGTTGTGGTGTTTTATGTGATCTTCATTAGTCACTGTATCTAAAAATCCTAAGTGCATATATTTAGACTAAAATAAGTCAATTGGATATTTGTGCTGGTATTTAAGAAGCTCTAAGTAAATACTGACTAGATGATGATGCTTATCCTTCTTGCCACTGATCACATCACACATGAAACAATTTGGAAATATGAAGAGTGTGTTTTAAGGCTCTCTGTTTCAAGCTGAACTGCACACTAACATTTTCTCTATAAAGTTTGTCACATGTGTCTCTCCCCAAGTTAAATGGTAACAGATGATACTTTTACAGATGCCACAAGAGACATTTTCTTGGTTCCTTAAATGTACTAATTTTTTTTCCTGGCTATTAAAAACTTGATTTACTATCCTGACAATTTTAATAGGGAAAGAGACAGAGGTGTATTACTAAATTTTTCTCATTTCCACATTTCCTTGAAATGCTATCAAAGTGGAAAGCCTCCCAAGATAGCACCTAGCATTCTATTTGGCTTGAATAGAAATGAACAGAAAGGCAAATTTTCTCTATTTATCATAAATTTAAAAAAAATTAAAAAAAATCAAATGTTATAGCGCTTACACGGTTTCAAAGCACAGCCACACACCGAGAGCTGGAACAGGGAGACACCAGGTGAATGGGAATGGTTGCAAGGTCACACTCAGCCTTGTTGGCAGCATGCTTGCTGCTAACCACTGGTGCAGGATCAGCAGTGTCATGCCTGCCCCCTTGCTGGAGCCAAAAAGGAAGAGGATGCAGTTTTGTTCCCATCCATCCCATCTAGGAAGAGCACAGAAGGATCAGACGGAAAAGAACAGAGGGTTCGAAAGGATCATCTCCCAAACACAAGGACTGCTGTTAGGACTGGACACTGTCTGCCTTGTCACCATCTACCTGTGTAATCGCCGGGCATAACGAAGTCTATTCATTAAAGGCCCCACTCCAGGCTCCTTTGGCATGCTTAACACTTCCGCTGACTACAAGGGCCTTCGGAGTGTTCAAAGGATAAAAGGCTGAACACTATTTATAGTGTTGCTGCTGTTGGGAGGGTGGCTGAAATCCTAAATTCCTTTTTCAGTCCATGCTCAGTCCTCGAGCTGAATGAATAGTAAAAGTAAATAAATAAATAATAACCATGAAAAAGATGACCAAATGAAAGCACTGCCTTTGTTTCTGTACTGTACGTGGAGCAGTGTCACTTATTACATGCTGGTGTTTGGAAAAGTGGCTTTTGATCTTGAAAGTTTTCTGCTCATTTTAGTCCTTTTGCATTAATTCCCCCCCTAAATTCATCTATAGGAAGCAAATTACCCTTTCTTCTCTTGCTCAGGTCATTTAAGCCAGTAGATCAATGAGCTGATAGGACAGCAAGTAAAAGAGTTGGAAAAAAATTTACCAAAAAAAAAAAAAAAAAAAGGAAAAAAAGGGAGCTGAAAATACTTACAAATCTTGACTACACTCGACAAAAACCAGAAGTGGCCTGTGAACTATCCAATAGCTGAAAGGCTGGTATAGATCAGTGTCACTGCATTGAAGACAATGGTGGTTTGTCAGCTGAGAAGCTGGCCAAGTGGACAGAAAGAAAATGGCCTTTTCCTGGCAAAGAGTTTAACCAGCTCACTTACTCCTTTCTGAAAACCTCTTTCCACTGTCTTCAGTGGAAAGCTTTGACTTGGGAATATTTTGAGTGTTAGTGAATAAACACTATAAATACATTTCTGTGTAACTATGTCAATAATGTACTCAAAGTATTAAAGGCTAACTGCACAGGTTTAATTTTGTCATTGCCCCTCTTTCTACACTTATAGCTGCTTTTCAACAGCACTTTTAAACAGAGAAATTAAAAATCTGTATTCTGAAACCCTGGGATAAGGGCTTGTTGAAAGGTTTTCCCCTCCATGCCTAGAAGGAGCAGTGACTAAAGCTTTGTCATCCTTCTGAACTGGGGTTTCAAACTTCCTGCATTTGAACTAAACTGAAAAAGCTCTCCTTGACATTAATCATGCAGGAGCAGGGCCTTTTCTATGGAAAGCAGTCTGAACTTGGTGCCTAACTTGAGGAGCAGTGTGGGTACGTATCTGGGACACCAACGGCAGCCACCTAACCTCTGCATCCCAGGAATTCACGGTTGTCTAAAAGCTGACTTGATCAAATCTGATAGGTATCCTGATCTGGAGAATTAGGAACAAATGAAAGCAGAGGATTATAACAAAAACCAAAAAGGCAATCATAGATATTAATGCTGTCATATATGCGTATTAATTGCAGCAATAATGACATCTATAGTAAACCTCTGTTGTGCTTGTTGGTACCCTTCCAAAATATTCTTAATGGAGTTTGAAACTTTCCATGCTAAGGAGCAGTTTGTGCAATCTACGGATCCTACGGAGTGAGGGGAAGAACAAAGGCTTAGGACATGAGCAGACCTGGTCTATAAGGTCCAGTAGGGTCAGAACAGTGCCCTATGAGCACCTCACCACCACCTATCAGGCAGAGGTCACCAGCCCTGCAGTACTGCAGGTGGCAGGGATCACGAGGCTGCTTCCACACCTGCCTCAGGCAGTCAGCCAGATTAGCTCAACCCACTTCCACCAGCAGTTTAAGATGACCTATCCCATTCTGCCTGAAGGGGGGGGGGGGACGGAATGGTCACTAGTTATCTTTCACAGGCAGAGACATTCTCATAGTGCCTGCTAGCCAAGACATGTCATTGATCACAGAGAGCACCCAAAACCTGCGAAGCCACAGGTTTGTGTCTTGAGCAAAGGAGGCATCCTACTACAGCTCCTCCACCCTGCCTACCTGAAGGCAATGTGGAGATACTGGTTAGCTTCGGCTCCTCCATCTCCCTTCAGAGGAGATGCTCCCTGTCCTCCAAGAAGCACCTGGTCATACTGCTGAGAGAGATTTCACATTTTACAGAAACACTGGAGGTAACTGCAAAGGAGTTACAAACAGCAGCAGGAACAGGAACTCATCTCTCCTCCATTCCATTCGCCTCACCTCTTGTCATGCCAACAGGGCTTGGGGCTTGCCTGATCACTGCTAAAGAAGCAGTTTCCATCCCCATCAACCTTGTTTCCTCTTTGGACTTTACTCAGGTAACCTGGGAATTCACACAGTCACTAGGCACAGAGGCAGCATCAACCTCATGACAAGCAAGCGGTGTCCTGAGGGGACTCTGGGAAAGGCAAAGACGACATGGACCTTCAGAGCAAGGTTCTACTGTGCTGCTGGTGATGCCACCCTGGATTTGATTGACTCTGGAAACACTATATGGGGTGCAAAAAAAATCTGCACAGAAATATCAAATTTCTTCAGAACTTTCAGTGGAAAAAATATTTCCCTGATATATTGGTCTTTCCCCGTCTAGATTTTGGTTTCAGCTAAAACAAATAGTTTTGTTTTCTAACATGTTTCTTTTCCAAAAGTGAGACCCAGAGAACTCCCCATGGAAATCAACTAGTATTTTGAGGCAGCATTGGAGGCTGGCAGCAGAAGCCTGTAGTAGATCCTGGGAACAAAATTCCCCAGAATGTGGACCAATATAGGGAAAAGCTTTATAAGTAAGGGAAAACCCACAGATCCTTTTCTCCCTCTTCTGCCTCCTGCCAGTTTTCCCACAGGAGGACAGGAGAAGATCCTGAGAGCAAAATTTGTCCCACTGCTAGGACTGAATGAAGACTACTGTTCTGGGCCTTTAATCTTATTATTATCGGGCCAAATCCTGACACCACTGACTCTCAATGAATCCATGTTTATTTTAGCGGTGAGTGTAAGTCAGGTCAGGAATTGACACATAATGTAAAGCTAAACAGTGATCTTGGCTCGAGTCCTAAATTTTCCTGCAGTTTTGCATAGCTTCTCTATCAGGATAAACGGCTGGTCTTTGTGGAGGAAAGAATTCAGTTTCCAATAAGATGTTGAGAATGAATTATCAGTTCAGTTATCTCTGCAACCAGTTCCTACTTGAATACCATTTCAGTAAAACATAAGGATGTGTTCTGTCATGACTGTCCTGCTGGAATTAATTTTTAAAAGGCAAGAAAAAAAATTTTTTTTACGTTTGGGGGGTGGTGGTGGTGGTGTAATGTGAATTTCTCCTTAAAACATTCCTATCATGCTGCTTCATATTCATTAATTAGTCTGAGGTTTCCCTCGTGTTTAGTTTACAAAGCCACTTAAACCCACGTACCCATTTAACATATTTATGACCCCAGTTTTCTTTCTTTTCTCTGAGACTGTACCGTAATTGTTCTCCGGACTCAGGCACTGCAGAGTGCCTTCACTGATGAAAAGAGACAACATAAAGAAGGAAATGAATGTGTGAGGGATGAATACCTTCCACAAAACAACTGGGTGCAATTTGGCCCATGGCCCCGGGGGTCACTTTAATAGAGTGGAGCCTCAGTCTCTATTGAGTGTATGGGAGACTATTAACTCTTAACAACTCAGTCTCAGGTTATTTATTTATTGCTTAAATGATTTGTTATTGCTACTTGAATTTAATATACCCTCTGGGAACCGAGATGGCAGCATCATGTTACAGAAAAAATACAAGTTATTTTAAAACTGTAATTGAGTTTTTATGAGCACCATAAAATCTTTCTGAACAAATAACTTACCGTTAGTCAGAAACTTCAGCAGGAAATCTGTAAAATTAAGGATTTATTAGAACAGTACTGTATTTGTGTGTGTTTTTTGGGAAAAGAGAGGGTTAAATATTTGATGCTTCAAGTATTTATTTTATTATTTGAATGTAATAATACTTAAGTAGCACCTGATGTTTTCAAAAGGCCGTATAGATACAATATTAACAAAATAAATCATTCTTTCAGCCTGGGAATACCTCGTGTTCAGGGGTTTATATTGGTCCACACCTGTTCAGTATGAACATTTTTTCAAACTGCAGGGTATCTGCGAGGAACAACGACACATCTCCACATCAGTTCTGCTAAGTGGACTAGTGTTCTGGGTATGCTTGTGCAGGTACTGATTTTCTCCATCCTTGCCTACGCACTGCTGTCCCTTCTGAAAGGTTGTATTGGGACACTTTAAATCATCCACTTTCCCTTTTGCTTTTCTAATCCTTAAAGTCATTAGGACAACTTCGAAACCAAATAGCACATTTTGGGGGGCGCAGGGGGCAAAGGAAGGGAAGGAGGTTTGAAGGCATCATAAAAAGTGAAGGCAAAATGAAATGCTCAGAAAAGTAAGGTGAAAATAAAAGTGTTGCATAAAGAAGGTTAAAAAGTAGGTTTAAAACCAGAAAGAATAAATATCAGCTTTAGTATTGCTATAATGCTGGTATCTGTTTCCAGTTTTTTCTAAGAGTACACCCAAAGATCTTCATTAGAAACATTGAGAACTGCAGAACCAAAGAGATTTCATATTTTAATGAGATCCTGTTGCTTGAAATCCTGCTATGCCCTTACATAAAGAACTATTCCATGTTATTTTTTCTCTTTTTGAAATGGAATGATCAGATTATGTGACTGATGCACATAATTCCATAAAAATATTTATATCATACCCTTTTCCATCCTTACTAAAAACCAGATAATCAGCATTTCTGATTGTTTTAACATAGTGTTTAGATATGTTACCTGCAGAAAGTCTAAACAAGTTATGTATACTAATTCTCTTTGGTCTTTTGGATTCTACAAGTTTAGAAAAGTATGATTCATTCTGTGGTTTTCAACATGCTCAATTCCTCTGGATCTCAAAGGACAAGTAAGGAGTAGTACATGATTAGATGTAAAAGACTTGCTTGCAGGATTGCTGGCTATGTCATCTTAAGTCTACTTTCTTACATTTCCAGTGACTAAGGCACAGTAGTTAAAACCACTTTGTACCCTGAATGAAATTCAAACATTAATGGAGCTATCTTTCAAATTTCCTCCCGATACTGAGAGTTATCAATATTTTAAGTGTAGCCTTTGGAAACTTATGCACTGACAAATAAGAGCTAAAACAGGGTGGTGTCCACTAATTTTCTTTTATTCTGAAGTTGTTGGCCCAATCTGATCTTTCAGTGGTCTTAAAAGTTCCTTACTTCTACTGACTCTTGCTGGCACTCTCACTGCTCCTCACTCCTGCCAGCACATCTCCTGTTACCATATCACCTGATTTCACTTAGTCAATGGAGAAACCCTGACATTTCCCGAGGGCACTTTGTATCACTTACCTTAGGTATCTTCCCAGCAGTGGAATGAGTCATCTTCCAGATACGGCTGTACCTTCCTATTGACCAGAAAGGCTCATGTATCAGTTAGACTAAAGGGGTAAGATTCTCCTGCCTTCCCATCAGCTGGCCTGTGGGCAGTTCTTTCTCCTCCCACAGGTCCCTTCTGACATTTCCCAGCTTCTCCTGTGAATGCCGCAGCATCTTCTGCATAACTGGCTTATTTGCTGCACAAAACCCTATATACCACATGGTCCCATGCTCTGAAAAATGTAAGCTTCATGTGAAACAATGGTCTGGGGTCATTTAACTACTTTTTATCAGAAGGCAGGATGCTTGCTGCAGGGCAGAGAACTGCAATAAGACAAGGCAAACCAGGGAAAAAATGAAATTTCATACCAAGGAGGAAGTCTTTATTATAATGAATGGATATTTCACCAGCACAGGTCTAAACAACCTGAAGGCTTGGACCTAATGCAGTTTTTCTTCCAAGTATGTGAATATTTTTCTTCATAGAGCTGTAGTCTGGCTTCACTAATGCTCCAAAGAAGTCTGGGCCCAGAAAATGAAAGGGTCCAATAGAGTACAATACTTCACAGGAAATGTAGTTTCCTCAGGCTTAACATACCAACTAGAACTTAGGGCAGAATTTCTCTCCAGAACTGAAAGGTGAAAGGTTCACAGACAGGAAAATCAACCTGTAATTACAAAACCTGATTTTGCCTCCTTTGAGAGTCTTCTTAGACACATGAGCCTCCACTAAAATCGCAGCCTGACTGAAGAACTAGAATTCACTAGGCGCCTTCTGGGTCCAAAAATACTTCCAAGGGGCCGCTTCTGATCAGCGCTGGAAGAACACCAAGGAGTTTGGAAGGCTTCTTTGGATAATATGAGCTGCAGAAGGGTGCTTAATCTCTTAAAAAACTCCCCTATACCTGCAATCTCCTCTCTAACACCATCATAACCTCAGATCTTGCTCCAGCTCAATCAAGAGGCCTCTTAAAAACCCATGTTGTCCTACATGTCAGAAACCTACTGGGAAGGACAGTGCTTTTACCATTAAACACCAGGATAATTTTTCAGGCAGCCTCCACAATTTCTTTCTGCAACCCAGGAGAATACCTAGACTGCTGCATGCTGTGTCTGACTGAAGCTTATTAAGGCGAAATATCTTGATTTTTTTTAACTTTTAGCATGTTTATTTTCAAACAGACTAGAGCATCTTTAATTAGTCTTTGTTTATAGAAAATGCACCAATAACAATCCTTGACTAGTTAATTATAATTTAAAAAAAAAATATCTAGTATAATGCTTTAAATATATATTGTGCCTTAAATGTAGAGAATTTTCAGGTGAGTAAAAACACAACTTAACTGTTTAAAAGTTGCATGAGAGTGTTCCTATCCTATTTTCAAGTTATTTAGCAACATACTGCTTAAGTTATCACACCACACTCTGACTCAGATTCCCAAATACTTATTGCTCTATGACATAAATTGCTCTTTGTTCCATGGGATAAAAAAAAATTTGAACACTGTGATACACCAAATGGCTGCTCCATGGTCAGAGTGATTCCTTGGCACGTGTATCCATAATCCTTGCAAATTTTTCTAATATGACCTTTCTTTTGTAGCAGAATTTATTAGTGGTGGTGCAAGAGTAATATTGGAAATTTCTTAGCATGTTAAAGTTAGGATTTTATTGGACCTCTTGCCTACATAAAACTTTCTAGACTGGGCCACTTCCTTCAGAGCTTGTGCCCTGCATCGACAGTGCCAGCAAGGTATGGCCTGTGACGATAACAACTAAAGTACCAGAACGGATTTCTATACCCAGGTGATATTAACTCTGAGTAGTTTACTTGCCTTTCCAGGATTTATACCTGACCTTGAAAGTTTCCAGGGATGGGGCATCTACCACCTCTCTGGCCAACCTGTTCCAGTGTTTCACCACCCTCATTGTAAAAAATGTCTTCCTTATGTCTAGTCTAAATCTTTCCTCTTTTAGTTTAAAGCTGTTACCCCTTGTCCTACCATAACAAGCCCTGCTGAAAATTTTGTCCCCTTCTTTCCCATAGGCCCCCTTTAAGTCCTGAAAGGCCGCAATAAGGTAGTCCACGTGTATTCCAAATCAGGTAGTCCACATATATTCCTAATGTAATGGCTTTCATTTCCTGCACCTTCAGGGGAAAAAAGCTACCCCAAAATAAAAGAATCCAGCTGTTTTTACTACAAGTGTACTGAGGAAAACTTAAGTGTTGGGCTTTAATTTTAGCTAGACTCTCACCCTACTTGTATTCTATTTTTAAAGCATTAGGAAAGCCATAAGGCAAAAAGATGAGTGCAGTGTCCTCCTGAACTCTGCAACAGGGCTCACCATGGCATTAGCAAACCCTGCCCCTTGAAGAGCCAGTAAAGTTGTCTCCTCACCACCCTGGCTGCCAGCACTGCAGGTTGCCACGGCAAACTGACAGCACAGCCCAGGGTGCATAAACAAATAAAGGCATCGGAAGACGCAGAGTAGAGTCTGGTGCCATGTTACAAAAATACAGCTGTAATTAACTGCATAAACTCACTCACTTTCCCCCTAATAGACTTTAGATCTCCAAAACACTGAAAAACCCTGAGAACTTTTCACACAACTGATTAGGTATTAATAAGTACAGTACTGCCTGCAGACAGGCATTTTCTCCTAGCTTTGGTGGACAGGAAAAAACAGGGCCTTAACTGGATTTAATGGCTATTAATGCACGGTTATCTGCATTTATTGGCCAGATCTTCACTTTTGTTGTAGTGAATGGGAAAAGATGCATATCTGTATCTGACAGAAATACAGGGTCAAGTACAGTAACAGTCCAGAATTACATTATGTACATACGTCTACCCTCAGATGACAAGTGTAATGTCACTGCTGGACTGACTGCAGGACTAGACTTTGTTGAAGAGATTGACAAAGTATATCCAGAGAGCATCTTCTCTCCTCCAGTTATCAGTGTTTAGGAGGCCACTAGTAAGTGTTGTTTTGTTTAAATGAATCCCCATAGTAGGCCTGAAGTAGCCTGAAGTTTTTAAAGAAGTACAAATACCAATAACAATGTAGAGATCAAAAAACCCAATAACTCAATTCATTTTCTACAGGCCTCAAATGAAGAAAGTTATGAAGTTATTAAGCTCTGTGTGCATGAGAAGTACAAACCATCAAACAAAGTGGTCTGGAGTGACGTAAAAGAATGAATATTCTGCAGAAAAACAGGTACCTTTTTTTCTGTTGATGGGAAAAATAGATTTTTCTCAGCACCATTAAGATTATTTCCCTGAGATAGACTTACCAAAATGTTTTATAATAACTAAACCCACATACTATTTTTTTTCCTAGAACTGATGTACCTGCCATTATAATGTCTCACAATGGGCCACAGTTCAGTAAGTAAGTGTGAACTGCTTGTAATGAAATATGTACATTTAGAAATGTGACTGTCAAGTGCCATTATTCTGAGTCTAACAAGCTGACGGAAAATAGTTCCAAAACAACAGACCATCTACAAAATGGAGATGTGGTGCCAGCTTCTATTTCATACGTAGTACAGCTGCCTCACAGAAACTGCACCAGCAGCAGCTGACATTTTGAAAACTTAAAAAAAAGAACACCTGAACTAATAGAAACGCATATCAGAGCCACTGGGGAGCATGCCAGTATATACATAACAAGACAGATAAGGCAAACAAACAAACCTGCCTTATATAAATGAGATTTCTGGAGGGTACCTAATCTCAGCAAAATACAGGCACGCAGGTCTGGGTATGTATAGGTGATATGCACACCCACGCACAGCTCTTTAGAGCTGTGTCTAAAGAACAGTTGGATATGTAAAGGAGATTGCACACCATACCTCCGGCTGATACAGACTCCAGAGAAACGGGCAAAACTTCTAAACCCAAAAAAGTATGGATAAAAGGAGCAATTTTTGCTTTGAGTAGTCACTTCTGGTATTTATCATAAGTAACAATTCAAAAGATTGTCAGAAGTTGGACTTCTAACAAAAGCAGGGTGAATGGCACTTAAGTGCATTAGGGGATTCATGGGTCCAGTCTTCTAAGGCAGGCGGTTGCTTAATTAATTCAGATGTTCAGATTCCACATGCAAGTTTCACTCTGATCTCAGATCTTATTTCCATCTATTACTTTATTTCCATCACTGCCTGTGAGTTCATGAAGTTTTTGCTTTGGTTTAAGTTACTCCATAATTAGTTCACCAAAGGAACAAAAAGCGTGTTGTTGCTGTTAGATACAGAAAGTTTTAAGGATGTGAAAATCGCTATTACATTGCTTCGAATCCTTATATAGCTGGGTCCCTTATTATCTTTGCATTAAAACACGCCAATTAAGAAATGCTGCTGGCCAAGGAAAGCAAGTGCTTGAGACAGGAGTCCAGACAAACTGCTGGAGTAAATCAGATATTATACTAATGGCAGACAATGGAAGGATGCTGATTTACATCCTTTGCAAATCCAAAACCCAAGCATTCTTCTTGTAAATCACACCAGTTTTTCTGGGAGCATAGTAAGGACGTGTTTTATCTGCACTTTCTTGTAACACACAGGGCTTTTTTATGATTTTGAAATTGTTTAGGTTTTATTAGTATGAGTTTACAGCTCTTTGTTCCCTGGACCGTGTGAAGAAAGGAAGCAGGGGGACTCACTGCTATTATACTTTTAGCTGGTGAATCATAGAGGATGTCTCACATTTCATTAGTGTTTGAGTCCTTAACTCCTCATATTTCTCAGGTTCTTTTCCCCTTTGCACAATGTATGCGGGGACAAGAATGTGTAAGTGCCACAGCTACCCCATTCAGACTTTCACTGAATTGGTGTAATTGGATTTTGCACCTCAATTTGCAAGATACAGTTCCTCTGAAAACCAACCCATTTTGGTGGGCATAAAAATAAAATGAAATAAAAATAATAATAAAGACAGGGCAGGCATTCATAAGGTACCAGGTCTCCACAGTCTTCAGCTGAGAGACCCCAGATTTCAATGTACCCTGAAAAGGGTGATTAATTTAAAGTGAGTGGAGTCTGTTTCTTTAAGACAAGCTCATAAATCGTGAAAGATCACCACTTCTTTTCAAAAGGCTCTCCACGGTCTGAGTTTCCCTTCTGGGTCAGTAAAGGCATTGAAGTTTTAATGGCATGCCATGGCAGATTACACGATACAGCTGTCCCGGCACCGTGAAAATTAAGTTATGCCCCGTGTCAGCAAGGTTTTTTTCCCTTTTCTTTCCCTACCCTCCCCCCTTTACTCTCCCTCTTTCTTTCTCTCTCCCTGTCCCCTTCTTCATTCTCCTTTCTGCTGGGAAGTGCGCATCCAAGAAGGAGGTGGGAGCCCGGTGGGAGCTGCCGCCACGGCTGCTGTTGAGCCCCAGCTATTGAGACTGAGTAAATGGAGCTGATGGGTGAAGAAGAGCCATCAAAATGGAGGCTTTTGTTCCTCCTCCTCTCGCCAGGGCCCGGTGGCAGAGGCAGCCCTCCCTGCTCACTCCCATGCAGGCACCTACTCTGCCTTCCCGGTGCTGCCGAACGCGCTACATCCTTCTCCTCCACACCCCGGTGGGTCTGTGTCGCCCACCCCTCTGCTCCACGGCTCATGCACCAGCCAGCCCCCTTTTGCCGCTGAGGACTGCCACAGGAGGCTTGCGCTCTCCTTGCCGGAGATGCCTTTTTCCCGCAGGTCAGGGCCTGTGCATTGGCCCACACGCGCGTGCGCAAGCACACCCATGCACAAACACAGCTTCTTGCGTTAAAAGCAATAGCAATACAAGCTGGCACACACACACCGTCCCGTCCCCCGCCGCCGCCACCCCCACCCCGCTATTCTTCTAGCTCCCTATCTTCAGCCTGCAAAGAAGGCGAGGAGAGCAAAGAACTTACTGCAGCATGAGAAACTTTCGTGTTAGTGTTCAGTCTGGCAGAGTGGGGATGTGTGAACGGACAAAAGAGATGAGGAAGCAAAAAGGAAAGAATAATTTGCGGACCTATCTACAGATAGTCTGGGTCAATCATTTCCAATCTGCTTTTCATTTTTATGACCTTAAAAACTTTGGTCTCTGGGTAGCAATTTAAACATACTGATGTGAGGCTTGATGGTTCTATTTCTTTATGGGACCTCCTGAGAGACGCCCACGCCACAGACCGCAGAGGGCCACCAGTTGAAAATTGTTGTTCTGTATAACATTTTTAATGCCTCAAGATACTGACTTATGACAGGAGATAGCACCTATGCCTCTTCAGTCAAGTCAGAGCTGTTTGGCAAACCTTTGGTTTGGAAAATTGTGACGTTAATTAAAACTCTGAGTAGAAATATTCATTCTGATACGAAGACAGTACGTTGGCTAGTTTATCTCTTCCAGTCTGAGCCTATCTTTAATGGATATGTAGATATACTTTACATCTAAACAATTTTGTCCACCTGAAGCGCTTGCATTACACCATATGCGGTAACTTACCCAAAAGTTTCTGGCTTTAGACTAGCACACTTTGCAGTTAGCCTTCTATTCTAACCCGTGATAATAATTTAAATGGGATTATTTGTGCCAGGACTCACTAATGCAGAGATACTTTGATTAAGCTCTTTATTTGTTCCACTGTTTCTGTGTATATGGTAGTAGAGGATGAAGTCTGACTACCTGCATATTGAGCCACCTCTTGTTTATGAATGCTTGATTAGGTATTAAAGTATTCTATGTTGGAATTAATTTGCTAATAGGACTTGGCAATTTTTCCTAGCCTTCCTCAGTTGTTCCTAGGTACAACCTGCTGTTCACAGCCAGCGTAACGCTCAGTATGCTAGAAGCAAAGGTTTTTTAAATGATTGTAACAATAGTATAAACACTGCAGGATGAAATCATTTGTATGTTGCCTTGTATTCCCAAAACCATGGGCATGTAACTTAAGCACACAAAAGTTTAAGGACATTTTCCAACATGTTATGAGTCAAACTTCACCAGTTCACCGGAAAGTGTCCGGACCTAAGACAAAATGAAATTTTTGCCATTATTCTTGAGTGGTTTCCTGCAATGCTCTTCCCAGGTGTGACGTGAGTTGATGACAAGAGTGGACTCTTAGCCAAAGGACTCTTAATCAGGAAACATGGCTGAGAAGTTTTAGCAGCCTTCGCTGCCTTCGCATGTACTTTCTATTTGTAGTTGGCAAAAATTATTTGAGAATCAAATCGGTATGATACCATTAGATGAGGATGGGGGTAGAATCAGGGTTTTGCAGTTTATCTCCTACATAGGTGATGTATGAAATAACAACTTTCACAGCACTACAATAATTCTGCCTGGGTAGTAGCAGAGACAATGACATTTGGGACCAACTCATCCCATAGATTTACCATTGCACTTCTTTTCTTGCATACCTCAGTTTCTTAATACACATCTGTGTGGGGGGAGAGCTTGTTGCTATTCCTATTTGCATTGTTGCTATTCACAACAAGTAAATCTTTCCCATGTTTTTTGTGATAGGTTCAGGCCTTTATTGAGTGAGGAGAGCTGAGAGCTGCCCAAGAGCTGTTTTGTTGGCAGGGGGTTAAGGAGAATTGTCTGTCACATCAATTATCTGCCCTTGGGCTCTTAGAAAGAAGGTGCCTAGAGACTGGCCGCTTCTCTTGCTTGTACGTCCACACACATGGACACCAAAACAGCTCACACTTTGATTGGAAGTTGCTCTCCCCCTCTCTCAGCAGTGCTGCAATCCATGTTAAATCAGCTCATTCCTCCTTCTCAGTAAACTAGACAGGCCCTTGCTTTGAATACACCGGACCACACAAGGGAGAGGGGAGAAATATCTTTCCCTCAACCCTTTCTCTCCTTCGTCATTTGGAAGCCTGTGTTCCAATAACAAATGGTGTTTTTAAAAAAAAAAAAAAAAAAAAAAAAAAAAAAAAAAAAAAAAAAGA